>OU343217.1:179718573-179999169 GCA_910596185.1 Chrysanthemum makinoi | reverse complement strand
TTTTTATAAAAGCCAAAATTTTCTTTGGTCGTTTTTGAATAAATTAGATTAATTTTTATAGGACTATACATTAGCTTTCAATACTTGAGCTTCTAGGATATTAAAATATAGCTGCTTAACTGTACCCTAGTATTTTTTATATTTTCTATTCAGCTTATCCGGTAGCTTAAATCCTAGCTTATTTTGGGACCTTCGTTTCAAAGTGCCCCGTGCACCGTTTTGCTCTCAATCATAAGCTCACACACAGCTTATTTCTACTTCAACTCGTGGATTCTTGGTTCGATAGCTAACCAAGCCATCTTAAGGTCCCAAGTTCATTTTCCATTTTAAAGCTTATTTTCTGTGTATAGTAGATTGGTTCTTGTCCCATTGTTTTAACTAAGCACCTCAGTTGAATTACAAGCTTTTCATAAGCTTGTATTTAGCTTATCGGTGCACCATAGTAAGTGAGTTTTTGGGCTTTGATACCCCACCTAGCCAGCTTGTTGACTCAAAGCTTGTTTTGAGCAGGAGCTTATTTCCTTAGCTTATTTTGGCCTTGAAAAAGTCTATGCATTAGTTTGGTTAGTAGCTTTGCCAAGTGCTTATTTGAATTTGTAGTGCTTATTTCATAAGTAATTGTGTTTATTCAGTGTTCATTTTAGCTTATAATCATTAGTTTAGCTTATTTCAATTAGCCTTTGCTCATTTTCTAGCTTACAAATCATTTTAGCTTAAACCTTGTGCTTATTCTTGTTTTTGTTAATCAAGAGATTATAAGCTCAACTGAGCTTATTTGTAGTTTTTTATAAAAGTTGTAGTTATAAAAGTGCTTAATTTTAGTAGCTTAACAAATTTGTGAAGAAAAATCAAAAATATAAATAGTAGTAAAAAGTCATTCTTTGGATTCGAACCCGCCACCCACCATCACACCACACACACACCATCTCGCCTCTGTGTCTTTTTCTGGTTTTCTTTGCAACATTTAATATATAACCCTTTGTTCCAATAAGCTTATACGAGCTATTTAGCTTATTTCTAGCTTATTTCAACTAGCTTTTTCAACTTTTGTATTTTTCATAAAATTGTATTAGTATAAAGTATTTTATAAAAAAGTTTTATTTTTTCTCAATAGTTTTAATATTTTTAATCATTTAATTAGTGTAAAAACTTATTTAATTCATAATAAAAAATATAAAAGTTTAAAAAATATAAATCTTTTTTCTAAAATTTTCTTTTGTCATATAGTACGTAATAAAATTGTTTTTACACTTGTAGGACTTTTATTTCATAAATTTTACGTTTTGTTTATGACTCGCTGCATTTTTATAAATAACGTACGTTTTCATTTTAAATCTAGTTTTTAGATAATTTAAATTTAAGTTTTAGTTAAAATAGTTTATTTAAGTTATTTTGTTTTATAAAATCACAAAAACATCATTGTAAAAATAGTGATAGCGTTTATTTAATATTTTTTAACTTTTTAAATTTCCTTTAATTTGCATTTAAGTCGCTGTAATTTATAGAACTTTTTCTTTAGTATAATTATCCATCAAAATCCTTACTGATCACTATCCTTAGTGATTATTCGACATCTGTCTGTGTGAAACACAATTCATCCTCGTGGGACTTAACGCACTGTGAATCCACTATATCTCCTCGATCTAAATTGCATTTGTTTCTCGAGTGCTTTAAGTTTGTTACGGTTGGCCATTCAAGTGGTCGTACTGTGATTAAACTTGACGGTTCGACCAATCAAATTTTGGCCACTGCCGAGGTCAGTAGCGTGTTTAAGCATTTCCGCACTGCGACTTGCACATATACCACCGCTTGTAAACGCCAGAAGTTAAATATAAATAAAAATTCATTAACACTTTTCCTAATGTGTTAACAACGCCAAAACAATATAAAACAACAAAACAATCGTAACGTTTTCTAGCTTGTGTTTCTTTTAAGGTGATTCTTAAAGAGATACGATTTGGTTAAACGAGACGATACCAAAAATATTGTCCAAAAGTTTTAAACCCTTTGCACAAATCATTACCCACGTCTTTTCAAAGTGGTACTTAATTTATACATAAAAATCAACCACCGCAAATCAAGGCAAAGACACCTACTAACCGGTGTAACCATAATAAGTTCGAACATCGATTTAAAACTTACCTTTGTGTCCTTGTGATTTGGTGTACCTTTTTCAAAGAAGCCATTTCATTTGTGATTATTGGTTAAGTTCACTTGTCATTTTGCCTCGCATTTGTTTTGAAAATTGATTTTTAAGCTTAGTGCATGCGCATCGTTCTTCCGCCTCTACAAGTCCACCGTCTCAGCTTGCATATTCCTCGTAGACGAGAGGACGTTCGCTCCTTCACCGCGGATCGAGGAACGCCTACCACCACCACCCCCGCCGAAATGGCAGAAGATAAGCCTATGAATGAGCTTCCAAGCACCCATCGAGGGTTACTGAGATGCTATTGTTGTCCCACCATCGTGGTGGATACCTTTGAGCTCAAAACCGGTTGCTTAATCGTAACCCAAAGCCAATTTATGGTTTTGAGCGGGATGATCCTCATGCACACATTCGATGGTTTAACAAGATTGCATCAACCATCAAATACAAGAATGTCCCACATGAAGCCATTAAGCTTCTTCTGTTCCCATTTTCTCTAGAGGACAAGCCCGAATTGGCTTGAGAAACAACCCCTCGTTCCATTGAGACATGGGAAGATCTAGTCACCAAGTTTGTTAACGAATTCTATCCTCCATCCCGGACTACAAGTCTTAAGAATGAGATAATGAAATTTTCTCAAAGATTTGATGAATCATTCGGGGAGACATGGGATCGTTACAAAGAATTGCTCAAGAAGTGTCCGCATCATGGTTTTACCGAGTTAATGCAAATGGATACTTTCTACAATGGTCTGCACCAAGGTGACCAAGACTCTTTAAATGCCTCCGCTGGAGGTAATTTCCTTAGCAAGACCACAAAAGAAGCCTTGCAAATCATTGAAAACAAGTCCCGGTCCGCCTTTCCGCGACAAAGACATATCGACTCACTAATGCGGACCTTCTACTTCTAAACTCGTGAGTACATCTAGCACCGATGCTAAGATTGACAAACTCACGGATATTGTTCAGGCTATGGTTCTTGCTAATCAAAGAAAGTCACTTTCACACGCACACCATCACATGGTGAAGTGAAGAAAGTTGAAGTTTGTGTTAGTTGTGGTGGCCCTCATGCATACTACAACTGATCGCCACCGATGGTAGTCCGTTTGAAGTAAATGCTATAGCCGGTACTTCAAACCGGGAGGTAATCAATACCGTCCTCAAAATGAACCAAACTACCGTGCTAACACTTATCAGCACCCACCTTTAGCTTAATCCTAACATACGTAACCGAATCAAAACCAACCTAGAATGAACCAAGGTTATCAAAACCAAGGTAATTTCTATTTCGGACCAAATCAAGGTTTCCAACATCAAGGAAATCTTAATCAAAACAATTTCAATCGAGGGAATCAATTTCATGGGAATGTAAATCCTAATCAAGGGAATTTTCAACAACAAGGTCATAATCAAACATCCACCTCAAAATTTCCCTCCGCACTTCCAGCATCATCATCCGATGAGTTATTGAAGCAATTCATGAAATCCCAAGATGAAATGAACAGTTGTTGGTCGTAATGATCGCGATCTAAAGAAATCTTTAAATGATCAACCCGCTCGTAAAACTTCCGAGCAACACGATCGCTAACCCGAGGGGCGATGCTAAGGCGATCAAACTAAGTGGTGTTTCATACAATGGACCCGCTATTCCTACTACCTCTTCTTCTCTCCTAGTGGAAAGTGAACCTGAGGCAACCAAGGACAAGGAACTTCCTGTTAATAACGGAGGAACCAATGATGTCCATCCTCAAGTTGTCCAAAAACACAAGTCAAATCCGTGAGTTGTTTTTGAACCACCAGAAGCTCCCGTTGAAAAACCAAATCCAAATCTTCTATTCCTTACCCATCACGTTTGAATGAGCAAAAGCTCGTGAAAAGCAGGTCATCAAATGGACAAATTTTTTCAAATTTTCCAAGAACTACATTTTGACATAAGCTTTGCGGATGCTATCATGCCGATGCCCAAGTTTGCATCGACTCTCAAACACATGTTAAGCAACAAGGAAAAGCTATTTGAAATGGCAAAAACTCCTCTTAACGAACTGCCAAATAGTTATCCTGAAGAAGCTTGAGAAAAGCTTGGAGATCCCGAAAATTCTCTTACCTTGTGTATTTCCGTGAATGGTTGAATGCTTTGCCTTAGCGTATCTTGGTGCAAGCATCAACCTGATGCCTTATTCAAGATGGAAGAAACTTTCTTCCGGACCTTACTCCTACATGCATGACTCTCGAGCTTGCAGATCGTACAATATCCCGCCCTCTTGGAATTGCCGAGGACGTATTTGTGAAAGTAGGAAAGTTCCATTTTCCAGCTGACTTTGTAGTTGTTGATTTCGGAGCTTCGATCCACGGGTCCTCTCATTGTTGGAAGAGGATTCCCAGAACGGCCGTGTCTCATTGATGTATTTGAGCAAGAAATCACATTACGTTGGTAATGAAGTCGCACTTTAACCTTGATCAAACTTCGAGGTACCAAGAAACTATGATTCTCGAAGCCTGCTAACCTAATAGATATCATTGATGTTGCTTCTGAAGAGTACTCTCAAGAAGTTCTTGGTTATTCTGATAATTTTGTGAGTGATCCCACCATCTTCTCAACCTATCATAGCCAATTACTCCTTCTCTCACCGCTTGAGGGAGTCGACTTCATCTTGGAAGAGATTGAAGCTTACTTGTCTAGTGATTTTGTTCCATGGGAAATTGATCACGCTCCAATTGACATTGAGGGGACATACTTCTCATTGAGAAATTGCTTAAAGATGATCACCATCAACCTCACACTAGTGATGCAAGCCTGAAGAGATTAATCACCATGAGATTAATCCTGAGGGAGATATTCTTATTCTTGAGAAGTTGTTAAATCAGGACACTTCTCCTCCACTCCTCCCATCGAAGCTTCATAACAAGGAAGTCAAGTCGTTGAGAAAACTCAAGAATTTCCTCAAGTCGAACTTAAGGACTTACCACCTCATCTAGAGTATGCATTTCTTGAAGGTGATGATAAATTACCAGTCATTATTGCTCGAGATTGAGTAAAGATGAAAAAGTCGCCTCATAAAGATCTTGAAGTCACACAAGCAAGCAATTGCTTGGAAACTCTCCGACATTGGCGGTATCAACCCCCGATTTTGTACTCACAAAATCTTGATGGAGGATGACTTCAAACCAAGAAATTAACATTAGAGAAGGTGAATCCTAAGATTCATGAGGTTATCAAACAAGAGGTTCTCAAACTTCTTGATGCCGGTTGGATTTACCCGATCTCCTATAGTCCTCGGGTTAGCCCAATTCACCGTTCCAAAAAAGGGTGGCATAACCGTTGTCACAAATGAAGAAAACGAGTTAATTCCAACTCGATTGGTTACGGGATGGCGTGTTTGTATTGACTATCGCTAGTTAAACGGCCACCCATAAAGACCATTTTCCTCACCCTTCATGGACCAAATGCTTGAGAGATTAGCGTGGAATGAGTACTATTGTTTCTTGATGGTTTCTGATACTTTCAGATCCCCATTGATCCAGGATCAAGATAAAACCACATTCACCGCCCATATGGAACTTTTGCCTACAGACGTATTTTTGGCTTATGTAATGCTCCCCGCACGCTCCAACGATGTATGATGGCCATATTCCACTACATGATCGGGGAAACAATGGAGGTGTTTATGGATGACTTCTCGTCATTGGGACACGTTTCAACATGTCTCTCCCATTTAGAAAAAATGCTTCAACGAAAAGAGACACCAATTTGTCTAAATTGGGAGAAGAGTCACTTATGGTCAAAGAAGGCATAGTCCTCGCCATAAGATTTCTAAAATGGGATTGAGGTAGATAGAGCAAAAGTCGATGTTATTGCCTAATTGCCTCATCCTACTACCGTCAAAGGTATTAGGAGTTTTCTAGGTCATGCCGGTTTCTATCGCAGATTTATACAAGATTTTTCTAAATAACGCTCTACCTATGACCATCTTCTTGAAAAGAGGTTCTTTATTTCTTCACCCGAAAGGCATCAAGCGAAACATTGAAAAGCTTATCAGCACCCATTCTCGCGTTCCCGGACCGACTTGCTCTTTGAGCTCATGTATGATGCAAGTGGGATTTTGCTAATTGGCAGCAGCCTGTGGCAACGCAGGAACAAGCATTTTCACCATCCACTACTTTAGCAAGACTATGATCGGCTCAGCAAACTCATTACACTACCACAGAAAAAGAGCTTGTTGGAATCACTCCTAAACATTATTTCAAGTATTTATATTTCATATGTAATAGGTAGCTTTATTATGGCCTTTATGTTTGTTTAAGGTCAAGCTTATGTAGAAGGCCCATAAGCTTAGGCCCAAGCCCATATAAGAAAGGATGGGAACTAGGAGTGCCCTAGCTTCCCTCCTATAAACCTGTAAAACCCTCATTTGGGGTTGGTTGTTCAAGTTATTCTCTTCACATACACTCTTTCTTAAACCGTATTATTGTTAACGCATGTTTGTGGTATAGAGCTTGTTCATCCGCCTTCATCTCTTTTTATATAACTTGTGTTTGTAAAACTAGTGACCTAACAAAGGGTATCAATCGCCAAATAGTTGGGTGTACTCGCTTGTTTTGAAGTTTTGATTTTGTCTTACGCGTAAGGATAACGATTCTTTAGCTTTTAAAACTTGTTTTTACACTTTTTAATCCAAGATTCTTGTACTTTCAACGTTTTAAGGTGTTAAAATACTTGTTTTGGCAAAAAGTTTCAAACTTTATGCGGATCATTGTTTTGAACTTGTTTTGTTCGTGGTGTGTATTTCTACGATAACCCGCTTTGAGTGCTTTGGATCATCAAGTTTCACACTTTTGTGTTATTTTGGTGTTATTGAAGCGATTTCATCACACAAAACGGTTTAGAAACAATTTGGGCAAAATCAAAATTACGAGTAATCCTACGCCAGATCAAAACCCTAAAATTACGCGTAAGATTTTCCTTGGTTTGATCTTCATTTTTTTGGTTTATTCCGTGTTTTCTTACTTGGATAAGTCCAAAATACGCCGACTTTGGATATCTTTTGCACTGAAGTGAAGATCATTTGGGCAAAACCCTAAAATTACGCGATAAGCATAGCTTACGCGCAGAAATCCTACGCATAAGATTCACTTTACGCCAGAAACTTAGGTTCACGCATAAGGTAATCCTACGCCTAACTTTCTACTAACTTTTGTCTACGATAACTTTAGTGCTTTTATCCTACTTACGCCAGAATAAAACCTACGCGTAACCTCATTGTTACGCCGTAACTTTTGGTGTTTTTACGCATAAGTGCTACTTGGTTCTTGTCTTTTCTACGTCTAAGGCCACTTCATCAACAAAGGTTCATTCGACTACAAAGATCCATTTTTACCACACAAGTTCTTCACCATGTCACAACCACCATACTCTAACTATTTCCCTTACACTTATCCTCAACGACAACAACAACTAAGACCACAACATCAACAATGGAATCAACAACAAGCAATTTATCAACAACAATTTAACCAACAACATACCCACAACTTGGAAATCCACAACCTCAAATGGTTCAACCACCACCAAGTCTTCAAGTTCAACCTTACACAAATGATTTCAATCAACATCCATCAAGGAACACTATGAAGGAACCCACTTGGTTTGCAAAGATGTGTGAAGCTTAAGCAGCCAATAATCAATTCATGAGGTCGATCACTTGATAGACCTCCAATGCTCACCCAGAAACTACGATCAATGGGTGATAAGGTTCTTTAGGTTTTGTGATCTAAAGAAGCCACATGGAAAGTTCTTAAAGAAGGTTATCTTAGAAGGTCCATTTGAGATGCCTACTATCATTGTACCCGTAGATCCAAATGCCATTCCACCAAGAGATGAACAAACCAACATTGCTATCAAGCAGATTTAAATCCCAAGAACTTCTACACTAAGAAGGATGAAGCTTGCAATGGAATACATCCTCTTAGGATTACCAAACCCAATTCTTCGTAGTGTTGATGCTCAAAAGACCGCACAAAAGATGTGGGATCATATTCGTCTTCTTATGGAAGGATTCAGACTCAATCAGAGGATTTGGAATCCAAAATTTACTTGGCTTATGAACACTTCATGATTGAACCTGGAAAGACACTAGAGCCTTATCATCATCGATTTTCGTGACATCATCAATGATTGGATAAACACAACATCATCATGCCAAGAATTGCAGTGAATACTAAGTTCCTGAGTAGTCTTGGTCCTGAATGGGAGAAGTATGTCATTTTTCTCCGTCAAGCGAAGAACATGCATCATTCTACCTACGGATTGTTGTACCATTACTTGAAGCCTCATGAAAAGGAAGTTGATAGGGAAAGGATTCTCCGGCTCAAATTGCCACCAACACATCCGAAAATCAACAACTTGCCTTATATGCTCAATGTAACTATTCCTCCTCAACCAAAGAACTCAACCAATGCTTCAAACACACCTTCACAACAACCCTCAACAAAATCAATTGGTTCCATACACACAACAATGCTCAAGCATATGTCGAAGCGATCGAGGAATCGATCCATTCAAGCATTGCAACAAGGATTTGTGATGATTGCTAATGCTTTTGGCCGTTACACCGACAAATCCAACAATCAGATTCGCTCCTCATCTAACACACGGACTCAAGCCGTAGAACAATGGACGGTTGAAGTTCGTAATCGTGATTATGGTCGCCGGGCTGTGGTCAAGGGTTTAATGTCGTGGGTAGGAATAACAACAAAGCTCAAGTGGTGGAACAGGAAATGCTCAAAATGGGTTGAATGGTCTTCGATGCTACAACTGCAATGAGAAAGGACACTGCATGCATGCCCAAAGCCAAGGACTCGGGCGTTTATTTCAAAGAGGCTCTTCTTTTGGCTCTTAAGGATGAAGTGGTGGATCTCTCACGCACAAAGAACGAGCTTTATGGCAAATGCACTGATGATGATATGGAGGACTTGCGCCAATGCAAACCAAGTATGTTGATGGCTAATATGCAAGAGTTACACATGAGTGAACAGCCCACAGTATGACATCGATGGCTTGTCTCGTGCACCAACAAACCATATTATATCTCAACTCATATCTCCAACATCAATATCAACCGCAAGGCTCGAATGTTCAAAATGAGTCATCCACATCTCATTCTCGACGATTTTCAACTAGACCCGAGTTATATTTGACGATCAAGATGACCTTATGGTTTCCATTGATAATCAAATTGACTCGCGGGTTATACTTGAGGATCTAAATAATGATCATGTTGTGACTCACGCTGAACAAGATGAACCTTGCCCCATCCGATCTTGTTCTCTTACTTCAAGACCAACAATCCCAAATTGATGCATGTGTTGCATTAATCGTGACTTGAAAAGTAAAATGCACTGTTAACAAAGGATTTTGAATGTTTACAAAAGCAACTCAACTTTTTCAAAACTCAAGAAAACGTGAAAACGGTTTTGAAGCAACCTTTGCCAAATCTTATCAAAATGAAAAATATTTAGAACGATGATGGATCTAGCCGCTTCAAGAATGCTTTGTTGTCTAAATAGAACAATCAAACATGAACATAAAAAGCAAATTAACGCCTCACCTTGGAAAATCAAAAAGCTAAGGCCGAAGTTGTTAAATTGTCAAAAACAGCTTCAGATACAAAAAGCATTCAACGAAACTAATAGATGATCATCTTGAAGAAATCATCGGCTTGCAAAACAAACTTAAAGAGTTTAAAATTGTTTTTTACAAACATGGCGAAGTGGGTCACCATTGAAAAGTTTACTTTAAAACCAAATCCAAATGGATATGGACCAATCTTGCCGACATAAACCTAAGCTTTCAACCAAAGCATTCAAACCAAACTCGAAGTTTCCAAAGGCACAATATAAAATTGATAATTCTGTTATGAATGTTGTTGAATATTATCATCAAGAGGAATTAGATGCGTAAGACAGAGTCGATCAAAATTAAAAACTGTTGTTTACAACAAACCTTTTAATTATTCAAAACCGTCACTTTCGTCACACCAACGGATTCTTCTAACACACCAAGGGTTATCATCATAAAACACCGAAGTCTTCTATTGTTAATCCCAAAACGACTTTACAAACTTATGGTCCTTTACCTTCCATTAGTGAAGTAAACTCACAACCGAAAATCTAAAAAATTCTTCGATATTTTGACATTTTCATGGTTGACCTCAAAATTTTACAAAATGAGATAGAATATCGACCAAATCAAAGTTGAACATTTTCAATCACCGGCGAGAACAAGAGACATTTTTCGTAAAAATCTTTACCTAATGTTAAAAACTTGAAAAGTTGTGCAATTGCTCGAAAAGGATTTTCATAAGGAACTTGGGGTCATGAAAACGCTTTGAAAAGTAAACATCTATTTCTAATACTAAACGTAAAAAGAAACTGTTGAGAAAAGATGTTGATCGACACTTGGAAGATGTTATCCGTATGATGTTCAAAATGTTGTGTTATTGAATTCGTTGTCATATGCATTTGATAATATCTCGCCGATATCGTTGTTTCGTGGTAAATGTTGAGAACACTGATAATGTGCTTCAGATCGAGTCCTTACCTGTTGAAAACAAACGATTGTCAAACGAACTTTCAAATGCAATACGTCGCCTTAATTGGTGTCAAAAAGATATTCACGATCAACAACTTGCTTTTCAACACAAAATCAACCGCCATGCAAAACCTTCGATTCTAAAATTGAGCAACTGGATGATCAAAACGCGTCTTTCAAGTGTCAAATCTCAAAATATGAACAAGAACTTGTAAAAGTTAAAAAGGAATATGGTGTCATATTTGATTTACTCAAAAGACTCGTGATGAAGCATCAAATGAACTTGATCATTATCTTGCACACACTAAATAAGTTATGCATTTTGCCGAAATGTCTGGCCCGAAAATCAAGATCTCGATTCACACTATCATCAAGTTAAGAGGAATGTTAGGAAAGTATGAACAACTTCCGCCAACAATCATTAAGAGATTAGCCCCCGTAACACTTAGTACTCATGCACCTAGAATCTCTACCGCCAAATCACAAGTAGCTAACGGCTTCCTTCTATCTAAACAGAATAGTTGAGCCTTTTCCAAACGCCCGCACTTCACGTTCTAGAGCACTCAATCAAGAATAGGAAGTTGCGACCTAAGAAAAGATCAATCAAGAATGCTAAAGTAGAAGAACACCCTAGGACTCATAATAAGACACACGCTGCTCCACTATAGATATTAGGCCTAGCAAATGTAATAGAAATAGTGATGTAATGAATGCTAAACCGCTAAGTACTTTTGATATTCACCGATGCACCTTGTGTTATTTGTCGTAAAAGTATGAATTCCGATTGTCATGATAAATGTGTTGCTAAAGCTATCATCTCTCGCTTAAGGAATCCTAAGAACCGGAATACCTCTAGGCCCACTAATCTTTCTAAGTCCGTGCTTGGTAGACCGCCATCTTTAGATTCTAAGAAACGCATTGCTGTCCCTCAGAGTCTCAGCCACCTCCTAGGAATGTAGTACCACCTAGTGAATTCACTAAGACTAAAGCAAAGAGTAGTTATAGATGGCATAAATGGATATATAACACACTAGGATTTAAGTGGATACCTAAAGCTATTGATGTGTGTATATCTACTATAACCGCTACGGAACCCTCTAACATTTCGGGTTCCACATCTACTTCTATTCCATCCGTGTCGCTCAGGTGTAATGCAGTGATACTGATCATTCTCTCGGATTGTTGATAGCGGATGTTCCCCACACGACAGCAATCTTAAACGTTATCAAACTTTATTGCAAAGTTCATTCAGCTGTCTCGAATGATCACTGCAGCCTATCATGGGCTACGGAGATTATGTCAATGGGAACATCGAAAATCGCCAGGTTTACTATGTGGAAGGCCTCGGTCACAACTGCTTTCAAGAGGTCAATTTTGTGATGGAGATTTGGAGGTTGCTTTCATGGAGAAAACTTGTTTCATTCGTGATCTACAAGGAAATGACCTTATGTCTCGCTCGCGTAATTCTAGTCTCTACACTATCTCTATGCAAGACATGGTTGCTTTCTCTCCCATTTGCTTACTTTCTAAGGCAACATCAACAAAATCCTGGCTATGGCACCGCCGCTCTCACATCTAAACTTTCAAACCATCACCAACCTTGCTCGATACAAACTAGTTGAAGGACTCCACGATTCTCGGTATTCAAAAGATCACCTTTGCTCACCGTGAACAAGGGAAAAGCACTCGTGCTCATTTTCCTTCAAAGGTGGAACACGCCTCAAAGATGTGCTTCATCTTCTTCACATGGATTTGTGGGCCCGGCGTGCAAACGATCAATGGCAAACGCTACATCTTAGTAATTGTTGATGACTACTCACGATGGACTTGGGTCTACTTTTCAAGCAAAGACCAAGCTCCACAAATGATCATCACCTTTCACAAAAATACAGTTCAAACAATCCGCCGGAATCATCGAATGCATAAAGGAACCAATTTGTTAACAAAACCCTTCGTGAATTCTATGAGAAAGTGGGAATTCAAAGATCAAACATCTATTGCACGCATAACCAACAAAACGGAGTTGTTGAAAGACGAAACCGAACGCTAGTGGAAGCTGCAAGAACAATGTTAATCAATGCTAAACTCCCAGATTACTTATGGGCGTAGTCGATTCATCGTGATGCTATACTCAAAACCGCTCTATGATCACAAAACGTCACAACAAAACACCTTTCGAGCTTGTCCACAACAATAAACCGAATCTCAAACACTTTCATGTATTTGGATCTCTTTGCTATCCGAATAATGATCGTGATGATTTTGGAAAGCTCAAAGCCAAAGCCGACTTTGGAGTCTTTATTGATATCGTGATAATTCCAAAGGTTTCCGACCGAATCGTCGAATCAAAGGAGGTAATGGAAACGATTCATGCTCATTTCGATGAACTCACGGAATGGCTTCGAGTATAACAGCCTTAGAACCCGTCACAACCGCTTAAACTTCCTCAACCCCCATCATCACCGGAAAGCCCTCAGCTAACTCACAACAAATGGAAAGGTTATTTGCTCCTCTCTGCTCGCGGACGATATTGATGAACGGTTCTGTGTGTATCCGCCGCACAACCCGATAATATTCCTATACCCGATACACCGCTACAACAACTACCGTTGAAGATGCACCTACACAGCTTGACTCCAACACAACAGCTTGAACACACCGCTTCCAACAATGATGAACCACCGATGATATTCAATGAAATACCCCCACCGCAGATTTTGATCCAAAATGCTTCAACCCGCTTGCTAATGAGACCGCCGCACTGATGTCGCGAATCTTCAACAAACCATTTGAATCCTCGAACCGCACAATGTATACCAACATCACCTCCCACATAGATGGACAAAAGACCATCCTCCGGAAAACATTATTGGCAACCCAAATCAACTGGGCCACATACGACAACGCCTTCACACGATCGTGAACATTGCATTTATGCACTCACCGCCTCAATCAACCTAAAACATCAAAGACGAATGACAAAAGACAACTGGATTGAATCCATGCAAGAAGAACTCAACCAATTCAAACGCCTTGAAGTATGGGAACTGGTTGAAAGACCAACAGGGTCTACGCCATTGGTCTAAAATGGATTTGGAAAACAAATTGATGCAAGGGAACGCCATCCAAACAAGTCACGCCTAGTTGCTAAGGGTTATCGCCGTGAAGAGGGAATAGACTTTGAAGAATCTTTTGCCCGCTGCTCGCCTTGAGGTCGTTCGATATTTCGCTCACGCCTCATATGAATATGACGGTTCATCGATGGATGTCAAAACGCGCTTCTCAATGGACAACTTAAAGAAACGGTTTATGTCACCAACCGTGATGGATTCGTTGATCCCGAAGTTCTAACCATGTTTACAAACCTAACAAAGCTCTTTATGGTCTCAAACAAGCCCTCGCATGGTACGATAAGCTATCATCTTTCCTCATTGCCAATAATTTCACCAAAGGCTCGGTTGACCCAACTCTTTTTATACAATATCACGCGGCACACATCTTAATTGTTCAAATTTACGTGGATGACATCATTTTTGGGTCTACACATAAAAGTTTTCAATCGCTTTTGCAAAACTAATGAAGAAAAATTTTGAAATGTCCATGATGGGTGAACTTACGCTCTTTCTAGGACTACAAGTTCATCAATCACCCCGTGGTATTTTCTTGAGTCAATCCAAATATGCCCTTGAATTGTTAAACAAATTTGGAATGAAAACTTGTGACACCTATGCCACACCAATGGCTCATACCAAGAAACTAGACGCTGATTTACATGGGAAATTGGTGAACCCTACAAAATACCGCAGTATTATTGGGACTCTCATGTATCTAATACCAGCGGACTGATATTGTCTTTGCCGCTTATCTATGCTTTATCGGCCGCGACCAACCTAAACCCACCTCTCGAGGCTAAAAGAATCCTCCGATACATAAGGGAACCATTAACTTGGGGATCCGTATCCGGGATTCTCGGTTTTGAACTAATCGCTTCAGACGGCCGATCACGCCAGATGCTTAGACTCAAGGAAAAGTACTTCAGAGCTTTACAATTTCTGATGATAAACCGTGTCTTGGCAATCAAAGAAGCGGATTGTACATCGCCGTCATCAACCAAGCAGTAATATGTAGCCATGTCCGCAGTGTTGTTATGTCATGATGAGAACACAACTCAAAGACTATGGTTACTTATTTGAGTAATCCCGATGTATCTGCGACAATCGGAGTGTTGCCATCTCGCAACTCCGCCAAAGACTAAATCAAAGCACATCGATCTACGCTATCATTTCATCAAGGACCACGGGAACGGTACCGTTGAATTATATTTTGTGGGTATCAATACCAATGGCGTGATCTTCCACCTTGCTTCCCGCTAGGTTTAATGAGTTGGTCCACCGGATTGGTATGAGGTGTTTGACTCAAGAGGAATTGATGACCCTAAAACAGCCTTTTAAAACCTCACAAACACCAAAACATCTTTGTAAATATTTTTCAAAAACAAAATACAAAATACAAAATATAAAATCCGATAAAACAACAAAAATATTTTCCTAATCTATATTTCTTTCAACATTGCAAGTATTATTTTTCCACAACACTTTAATCTTTCAAAATTCAAGATTTTTCCGATCAAGTGTTGAGGGGAGAAAATAATCTTTAACCTTCAAAACATCCGTGTAACTTGCATGTTATCATATCTCGTTGAATCTTTTACAAATGGTGGTACATTTCGTTCAAAGACACCTCGGACTTTAATTAATAACCTTTCATTATTTTCTCAAGTCGAGGGGAGTGTCGTCAAGTTTCTTTCCTAAAATCTTCGTTTGGTAACCAAAATGGAAGTTAAAAGGCTTTGTTTGAAAAAGGAAAGGTGGAGGGACCAAAACTGTCAAAAGGTTAAAATCACTTTTAATAAAACACCCTCCCACCTATATTTATTCTTCACATTTATTACAAAACCTAACACATCCTAATTTAAAATCGCTCAAGATATCCGTGATTTGATCATCATTGTGTAAGTGTTTTGTGATCTAAACATGTTTTTAAGATAAGGTCTTGAATTTCATTCAAACCCAACGGTTAAAATTATGTTACTAAGTGATTTTGTGTTCTACGATAAGCGTATGAACACACAATCATTGTGGATGTTGTGGTTAAATGGATTGTGTCAAAACGTTTCAAATACATCAATGATATCATTATCATCAAAAACCACCTTAAACACGATTAATGATTTTTGAAAATTAGGGTTCTTATGTCGATTGGGTGTTTTCAATGAAGTGTTTTGGTCAAAAGATTGTTTGGTTATGTTCTTATGATGATGAATTGATGATTTCTGCTTTATAACCACCGTAAAACTCTAATTGATCAACAATTTGGAATTAGGGTTTAAAGTTCATAAGTTTGGGTATTTTTGATTCACCATGAATTAGTGTTATAACTTGGTATATAGACTCCACAACATCTTTAACTACCGAAAAAGTTTGGTGCATATTCCATGGCTAGATCTCATACGCCGAGATTTAGGGTTTAGACTACGCTGTATGCAGCTTCTACGCGAATCTTAAACTGGCAAATGTGTTTTGATTTGTCATAAAATAATGTTATGTTTAACTTTGATGATATGATGCTTTATTTCGTGCTTGCAACACGTAATATTCAGAATCAAGGTTGTTGTTAATTCTACGATAAGGATCACCTTACGCCGAGCTTGTTATGAAGATTAGTCTTACCGTAGCTTCTACGCATAAGGTTCTACATATGGGACTACGCCATATCCCGTGGGATATGCGTGAACAAGGACCTCTACGCGATAAGGTCAACTTCTTTAGTAGCCTTACGCGTAAGGTTAATATATGCCTACGCATAAGCTCTACGCCTAAGGTCCTCTTTTCCTACTGCGAACACTTCTGCACGCGTAAGTTAAGACCCTACGCGTAAGTTTACGCCACGCATATATCATTCCTGTCTCACGCATAACTTTACCAATCCTAACGCGATAAGCGAGATCATACCTTCGTTATGAATTGTTACGTGTACAAACTTGTAAATAAACTAATCATATCATCACGAATCCTAAAATGTCACTAATAAACTGAAATCGTTTGATATGTTGTGAACAATAAGTGATAAAATAAACTTTAAAACTTAAAGTTAACTAACTCACTAAACATTTCACGACGTCATTGGACTATTGAATATACAAGTGACTTAGGACTCGTAACATTCATTGACACTGTACATTCAATAACTAGACAATAAGACCATCCGTTGACTAACATTATGTCTTTCGATATGTTGGTTCTTTTGGCTAATGTTATTTCAGATCACCGACATGGTGAACAAATGAATATGGATGCACTGAGTTCTCTCCATTGCCGATATCTATCCTCATGGCTATCCAATGAAGATAGGAAAGAATAATCTCCGTGTTGACTTTGACACCCTCACTTGCTCAAAGTCTTCGTGTTTAATTGCTATTGATATTCTGAGGACTCATCCGTGTCGTAACATGCTTTCACACTCTGCAACTGCTCTAGATCTACATCCAACAGCCCGAACACTATGGAAAGGGTCAAAGGACAAACTGCTGTAGACGGTGACTCAATCACAAACAAGTCACCATTACACCGCAGACTTAAGGGTCGTTCTCCTAATTCCGATGTCGATCCAACCAAACTATATGCCACACTCGTTGAAGAGCTCACTCTCCAATTCTTAATCAATATCAGTTATGACGAGGCTACAGGAATAATCACCAAGCATTCTCACGTAGAGCTTAAGAGTATTCCTCAACCCCGGAGAACTCTCTACATGATTATCACCAAGTCTGCTTCGTCGTGATACTATGAGCACCCTAAGCTCATGGAACTGCGCAAATATTCGGGCATTGGTCAACAAGAAACACATCGCTATCGAAGCTCCGATTTGGGATGACATGATGTCATTTCTCAACAAACTTGGCTCAAAGATTCCCTACATCAGATATACTAAATTGTTGATCCAGAGAGCACTTGGACTTCATCCCGACATTCCCAAGAGGCTCAATGACCCCGACAATCACGACATGTTGACGGAACCCATTCTATCTGTCCGAATCAAGGAAACGCGTCTACAAAGAAACAAGGTGCCGTCTTTGCCGATTTCCTTCTAAGCGAAGATGTCGAAAGCTCGAATCGTACAAAAGGTATCCGAAGCGGTCGACAAGGCAAAGTTGGTCATCTCGACGAAAAATCTTCTGGAACCCACTGTGGAGAACCAAAAGGAAGTGCTGGAAGTGTCACAAGTTCAGATAGTCAGAGGAATGTTCCAAAGAAGAAACCTATTCCAAAGCGGAAGCCTACCACTAAGAAAAAGTTCCTTCTCAGGAAGCCACTCCATCCTTTCACGAACCGCAAAGAGCAGCTTCAGGGACGAGGACTCGATGCTACCGACACAGATGAAGAGATTACCTACTCTGAAACTACAAAGGATGACAATCCGTCATTACCAAAACCTCCAAGTCCTCAAACTGATAAAAGAAAAGGGAAGACTCCGCACTTGTGCCACAAGATGAAAGCTCTCAAGAAGATGAAGAGCAACTGGATCAATCATACAGAAGAAGTTTCACATAGTTAGACATCTTCATAAGGCCGAAGAATTTGCTAAAGATCAAATGGGTGGCCCATGAGGATCAAGTGGTGCTGCTCACTCTCTCGTGATCCGATGTGGTTAATCGACCCGATAAGGGATCGGGTGCCACCACTCTTGTGCAACAACAAAAGCCTATTGAGGACACTATTGATTATGATTTTGAGAAACCTGGCTGAGAAAGAAAAGTCTAGAGATGACGAGGATGACTATACAAAGTTTCTTCTAGACAGTCCAACACACTCAAAGGAGAAAACCACATAAACTCCTAAGGACCTGAAGTCTCCTCATGTCTCCTCATCATCCGACTCTTCATCTCACTCATCACCACCACCATCTACAAAGTCAACCAGATCATCATCCAAATCCGTGAAGAAACAACCTAAATCTTGGATTTCTCGGTCCCATAAAAAGATTGTGAAAGCTATCCAACAAGTCAAGAAAGAAGGACATACTTACAGAAAAACTGAATTGGTTTTCTTTGACCGTTCATACTTAAATGATGAGAAGACAAGATGGAGAAAGAAAGGAATTTGTTCGAAGTTCATGAAGAAACATCGTAAAAGGAACTGAACGAAATGATCGAAGGTTACACTAACAAGTACCTTCAGGATATCGTTCCTAAAGTCCAAAAGGAACTGGAGAAGACAACAAGAGATCATACTCACAAGTTTCTTCTCAATACTGTCCCCGGTGTGACTAGAGAAGTATTTTCCGGACAACTCACCCCTAACATCGTAGCATTGGTTAAACATACAATGGCCAAAGAAGCGATCTCTCGAATCTGAGTTAATCGCTAAACTTGTGATACAAATGTCAAAGCGATCTGGAACGTTTACTCCGGATGAAGCTAAATTTTTCGAAAATCTACTTGATTTTCAACTCAGATCATCATGCAAGGAGTCAACCGATCAACCCAAACGACCAAGAGATGACGATGATAAGGACAAGGACTCTGCACCTAAGCGTCGAAGCAATAACTGGTAAATCTACTTCGATGCCACCTCCTCCACCACGGACTTCTTCTCAACAAAAGTCTCCTCCACCTCGGTCTTCTACTGATAAACCTCGGGGCGATTCCGAGTTACCACCCCTGACTCATAAAATAGGTGATTACTTTGAGTATACGGGTGGTGACGATGAAGAGGTCCTTGAGCCCCGACAACAACCCACTTCACCCAAACAAGTGCGAACCAAGATCATCATCAAGGCCTTCCAAAAAGAAGAAGAAGACGACTCAGCCTGGAGTCGTATCATGGCTAGATGAAGATAAAACCGTAGAGTTTGAATGGTTCTCCACACTTGTCAATCAAACTCCCTACCCTGGTGAAGGTCAAGAATTGGTAGACGGTTCTACATTGGAGCACGCAAAACTTTTGCAAGAAAAGTTCCATGTGAAGAAAATGACGAAATCTGAGTTGAAGCGAATCAAGAATGAAGCATTTCAACTTCTAAAAGACAGCTCTGAAAGCGCCCTCGAGGTCGAATATCATCTTGAGAATATCGCTCGAGCTATGTCTAACGACATGGATTGGCTCAATCCCGAAGCAAACATTGACTTCACACAAAGGGACAACCCTCCATACTACACCGATTGGACCAAACCCCTACCGACCATTGGCTAAACAGACGAACCACGGATTCCCTTCCGATACTTCTTTAACAGAGACCTAGATTTTCTTACACGGTAGCGATGGTTCGCGAAAATACGCTACATCATTGACTCTTCCATTCCCCGGGCTATTTACTCAAACTGCATAGCTATCGAGGAACGTGCAAATCACTTGTTTTCCGACAACGTGCAAGCATACGACCAAGATGCATTGTATGGGATTCATCATTGGCCTGATCGCCGAAGAATCTACTACGTAGCGCGGTTCGAAGTCTCAACATGCAAAGTGTATAGTTCTAAGGACATCGTGGCCATCAAACACATTGATCTCAAGTCTAAGTGGGACTACACATTCTTAAAGAATATCATAGTCAAACGACAAGATGAACATGACTATGGATTCTCCGAGGCTGACTTTGAGAACTTGTCCCTCAACGACATCGAAGACATGTACCTTGCCAAAGTACAGGGTCGTATGAGACAATTCTCCACTGAAGTTCAACGTGAATTTATCAAGTCAGTTCTCATCTTCATTAGACGCATCGTGATCAAAGAACGTGTTGAAGATATCCGGATGGTCGTTGAATCTTATCGACGCGTGTCAACTCACTCCTCCAACGCTTACTCTTCCCGATCTCAACCAGCTCTCTCAATATACACTCATCGGCCAAACCTTTCGGCGTTGTTTACCATAGTGAACTTCAAAGAAACTGCTTAATGGCGTGTAGTGAGCTCCACAAATTCGGGGATCATACCTTGAAGCTGGTGAGGGATGGATTGGCGTCTGTGTTGAAGGATATACGCTGAAAGTTGGGTCTCCTAAGCCTGGAATTCTCGGAAAGGCGGGATGTGAGAAGGATCATCACCATGATTGATGAACGGTTGTTCGAAGGGATCGATTCAGGACGATTGGAGAGCTATGTTGGTGGTCGACCCGGAGAAACATCACCGGCTTTCAACGCATACATCGGCGCACTCACTGGGAATATCACGCACTTCCTGGTACCCCTTGAATTGTTTCCTTCATATAATTTTGGATGTGTGATTAAATATGTCTATGGCTTGTGCACACATAACAATGTACAACCCGTAATTGTCAATAAAGGACCCGTGTGGCCACGCCTGCCACAATCCTTATAAAAGGAGCGAAAGCTTCTTATTTTGAGTAAAACCTATCAAACCTTTCAATTTTCAAGGTTTTGCTCAAAAGAACAAGTACTTCCCAAATGATGTTTTTCAAAACCTCAACCGTTAATATCACTAGTTGAGGGGAAGTATTTGAAATTAAAACTTTGTTCACCAATTGTTCACGGTGGTCGTCTTCTTCCCAACACTCGAAATGGTCATATTTATTCTCAAACGTTCAAAAATAACATTTTATATGCCATTTTTGAGGGGAGAAAATTGTGTGATAAGAAATATGTTGTACAAAATGCAAATGAATCTGTGTACCTCAGACTTAACCAACGAATTGACGGTACTAAAACTGTTAGTAACTCGAAAAGACTTGTCCCGACGGGTAATAATTTCAAGCTAGTTCGCTAGTGATGTAAACGTGTCTCGCAAAGGACTTGTCTGAGTAGAATGTACCATTCGAGAAACTTTTGATAGACATGAACTCCGACGGGTTTGACAACCTTCCAAGGTTTGTCTACACCTTCAAGGTAGTTATTAGAGCTAGTTGTCACCTAAAAGCCGACAATGTAACTCTTTAACTATGCAACGTAACCGTGTCTCGCGGGGGATTGTCTATCTTCAGTGGATCAATTCAAAAAGTGCGCTCTTTCCTCACTGTGCATTTAACCATTAAAACTATTAAGCACATGTGGAGGGGGAGTATTTATGCAAAACATCATCTCTCACAATGGTTCAAACATGTTTTTCATTAACAAACCCTTTGAGAGATATTTTATCATACAGTGGTTTTAATGGCAAACATAGGTTAGTCATGGAGTTATAAGGTGACTAAGGTTAGGAATAACCGTCCTATGATCTGCCAGAGCCGGAGGGATCTACCCAAGGACACTACCATTAGTTAGTGTTAGAAGTCCTTAGGAATGATTATAAAATAAGGAGAAAATGAGAATCGGAGAAAGAAGGAGTTGAAGAATCAAAAAGAAATGTAAAGTACAGGGTGAAAAGAAACACCCTCCAGTTATTCAACTTAGGCAGGACACCGGTTCAATTCATATGCTCTTGGTTGTCACTTAGTGCGCCGGTATTGAAGATTAAAAGTCGTCATGGACCCAGTGACGCATGCACTAAACCTTCTTATCCACTCAAGTTTCTCTCAAACGAAGCTTGTTTCATTCTCACAGGGAACCCTACGTAAACTATCGGCTTTCTCCTAGAGATTGCTGGTATTGAAGAAGGAGACCCTCTCCCTAGTCTCCGCTCAGGAAAACCAAAACGCACTATTGAGTCTAGAGCCACGAGATTCATCAAAAGATCTCTTAGGAACACTTGACATTTAATCACTTGATGATCAACTAATAAGATCATCGGTGGTTCATATCGAGTCCTTCACCGATCTTAGCAATCTGTCGAGAACATTTATGAGAGGTTCACATCTGTGATCCTTAATGATTGAATGGAAACTCTGCAGGTCAACATCAAACAACCACTGCGGCAGGTCACTCGGTAACTCCCGTGGATTACGCTGAGTGTGTCTCAAACGGTCTGATCGTGAGGTGATGCTTCGTGTACCTCGACTCATCGCTTAATAGATGTACTTCGGTACATCGTTATCTCACTTGTGGGACTCATCAGAACGGCCTTTGTAAGAATTAGAGTTGTGTCCTCACACTATCTTTGTTGGACCTCGAAGTTCAAACTTGTAAGTGCCCGAAACCGCTTATTACTAACCGTTTGAAATGTTTTCTTCTTATGGAAGCTCTAGAGCGGGATGATCGTGCTGATTCCTCTCATGCTCACGCCAACATCATCACTAATGGAAGTTCTATCTCAATGCAACACAATAGTCAGAATGATTCTTCATCAATCAAAGAATCTACAAAGTCAAAGACTTACAAAACTTCATCGTATTGATTTCCAACGTCAAAGAGCGTGTGAGCATGTTGAAGAATGACGTGAGACACCGGAAAAGCAATGCGAAGCGCACTGAGGCAGACTGATGCAGACAACAACATACTATCAATTTCACCACAAAGAACAATGATCAAAGAACAAAGTTAAAGATGACGTCAAAGCATAACTGTTCTAAGATAACTATCTCTACACGGGAGATTGTTCGAATCAAGGCAATTCCTCTCACTAGAAAGAAGAATGTCGAAGGCGTCATCGCTACTATTACATCAACGCCTTCACCGTTTACATTCATATATACTTGAGGGGTAGATTGTTGGAATCACTCCTAAAAGATTTCAAGTATTTATATTTCATATGTAATAGGTAGCTTTATTATGGCCTTTATGTTTGTTTAAGGTCAAGCTTATGTAGAAGGCCCATAAGCTTAGGCCCAAGCCCACATAAGAAAGGATGGGAACTAGGAGTGTTGCCCTAGCTTCCCTCCTATAAATAATCTTGTAAACCCTCATTTGAGGGTTGGTTGTTCAAGTTATTCTCTTCACATACACTCTTTCTTAAACCGTATTATTGTTAACGTGTGTTTGTGTGTGTAGCTTGTTCATCCGCCTTCATCTCTTTCTCTATAACTTGTGTTTGTAAAACTAGTGACCTAACAGAGCTATTAGCCGTGGTGTATGCATTTGAGAAATTTCGGCCGTACTTAATCTTGACCAAATGTGTAGTGTATACGGATCACTCGGCTCTCAAATATCTCTTTGCAAAACAAGATGCAAAGCCGAGATTGCTCCGTTGGGTTCTCCTCCTCCATGAATTTGATATCATTATACGTGATAAAAAGGGCTGAGAACCCCGTGCGATCATCTGTCCCGATTAGAAAACCCTCACCAAGATGTTTTCGAAGAAATAAATGAAACATTTCCTCTCGAGACACTCAATGCGGTTTCTTTTCGTGGAAACTCTAATACCCCATGGTTTGCCTTTGACTTCGAAATTACCATGCGGTAACTTCATAGTGAAAGGGATGTCAACCCAACAGTAGAACAAATTCTTCAAAGATGTTAAACATTACTTCGGAACGACCCTACTTATTCAAAATCTTTGCGGATCAAGTCATCCGACGGTGTGTTTATGGACAAGAAGCTCTTGACATTATCAAAGCTTGCCATGCCTGGACCCATGGGGACATCATAGTCCAAACTACACCGCCAAAAAGGTGTTTGATTCCGGGTTTTATTGGCCCACTATCTATAAGGATGCCCACGATTTTGTCAAAACTTGTGACGCTTGTCAACGTCACGGAAAAATATCTCAAAGAAATGAAATGCCACAAAATGCCATTCAAGTTTGTGAGATATTTGACATCTAGGGTATTGATTTTATGGGGCCATTTCCATCTTCTCGAGGTAACAAATACATACTCGTGGCCGTTGACTATTTGTCAAAATGGGTTGAAGCGAAAGCTTTACCTACAAATGATGCCCGAGTAGTTGTAAAATTTTTGAAATCTCTTTTTGCCAGGTTTGGAACTCCGAGAGCTATAATTAGTGATCGTGGTACACATTTATGCAATGACCAATTTGATCGTGTCATGCAAAAGTATGGTGTAACCCACCGTCATCTACACGCATACCATCCCCAAACAAGTGGGCAAGTGGAAGTCTCCAACCGTGGTATTAAAAGAATTCGGAAAGGACAGATGGCGAAAACCGTGCATCCGGTCGGATAAACTGGATGACGCACTCGGGCCTTTCGCATGCACTTACAAAACACCAATCGGGTGTACTCCATACAAGCTTGTGTACGGAAAGGCATGTCATCTTCCGATTGAACTAGAGCACAAAGCCTACTGGGCCTTGAAGCATGCAAATTTCGATATTCAGACAGCTGGTGATCACAGAAAAGTTCAAATGAATGAACTAAATGAACTCCGTGATCAAGCATACGAGAACTCTTTGATCTACAAACAAAAGACAAAGAAGATTCATGACTCTAAAATCAAGAACCGTGTTTTCAACGTTGGTGATCGAGTCCTTCTTTTCAATTCAAGATTGAAGATTTTCTCGGGAAAGCTCAAGTCTCGTTGGTCTGGTCCATTTACTATCACTAAGGTTTATCCTTATGGCACCATTGAGTTATCTCAACCCGATGGTCCAAATTTTAAAGTGAATGGTCATCGAGTGAAGCATTACTTTGGAGGGACATTCCACCTGTGATTGTCCCGGATCTACAAACTTTCCCCATGAACCAATGAATGCGGGGATCGAGTCAAGCTAGTGACTCGGGAATCAAAAACAGTAGCACACACAACATGGGTTTTCACCCATGAGTATCACCCTAGTGTGGGGGAGTTGCCCCACGCTGTTGTATATAAACCCTTCTCTCAAAAAAAAAAATGTGTATATATCAAAAATAAAATAATGGCCGTAGTATTTCCCTTTTATATTTTATGTTTCGGCATAACCGCCGGTACTTTGAATATTGGGGGCAATATTCATTTCTAAGTGTGGGGGGGAATTCTCACGAATTTTATCATATAATTATACCGCCTAATTCCCCCATTTTTGGCCAAAATGTTTTTTGGAGTAAGTGTTTTTCACTTACTCAGCAAATGGTAATCAGTCCGCCATGTCTAACCCACATAAGGATTGGCTAATCCAGGAGCAAACGGCTCTTGGTAAAGATATCTCAAATCCGTTTATGGCTTGCAATTTGCCCAAAATTATATGGTATTCAACTCACCATATCCTAAAAAGTGAAGAGTTGGCTAGCCCGCAAGTTTATGGCTAATTGGTAAAGGCAGTTGGAAAACCATAATTGGTAATCGACTCACCAAAGATAATATTGATAATTTATCTAAGATTTGGCTAGTCCAGAAGCAAACGGTTTCTGGTAAAGACAAATCAAATCCGTTTACAGCTTATGATTTGCTCAAAATCATTTGGTTATCATTGTACCAAAGTTCTTACTTGAACTAAAACAATTGGCTACTCCAGAAGTAATGGCTTTTGGTAAAGAGATGAAATCCATTAATTTTTCTTAAAACATTGCTAGGGACTAGCAATATCTTAGTGTGGGGGATTGATGAGTGTCTAAATACTCATCATTTTTGTACTGTTTAGAATGCCAAAAACATCTGAAAACACTCAGAAATACATCAAAATGATGAAAATATCACAAATAAGTGTTTTATGTGTTTTAAATGCAAAAACATCAAAATCTGGTGAAAAACGTATCAAATTTGCATAATTGGCAGTTTTAGTCCCCCAAGTTTAAAAAGTTGCCAAAAACAGTCCCTGCTAGATAAAAATAAAGAAAAATGTTATTCAAGGTCCCTGAAATATTCTAAGTTGTCAAAAATGGTCCTTGAATAAATCTTTGACAAAATTACAACTTTAGTCCTTCAAATTTGAAAAATGTCAAAAATGGTCCTTGGACATTTAAAAAATGGAATTTTATGCAATTGGTCCTTGTACTATTCAAGATTTACAAGTTTAGTCCTTGTGATAAGATTGGAAAAGTTTCATGATCAGTCCCTCAAGTTACAGAAAATTACATGAATGGTCCTTGTGTAGTTACTAAACCAAACGAACCTCTTTATTATTAAAAACCCAAGCCCAGTCCAATATAAGCCCAAACCCAAAACCAGTGTTTAAATTAAAATACCGCCCTCCACTGTAGCACTGTCTCTCCCACCACTGCATCCCAAAAACCAGTGGTTTTCACCACTTGTTCTCCACCTTTCCACCTCACCACTAACTTCTACAGCTGGTTACCAACCCCTCCACCTCCACATCCATCCAAGACCCATTAATTGGAAAAACCTGCTAAAGAGGATTTTGGCGCCAAAATCTCCACATGGACGTATATGATTGCTTTGACCAATCCAATGGTTGGATTGAGGTGGGAAAGATTCAGAGACAAAGACTGAGTCTCATAAGATGATTATAAAGGGCAGAAGAAGCAATGTGAAGACTGATCTAGAGTACTTTTAATTTCTAATGTCGTTTTAGTTTAAATTTGATTTTCAGTGTATGTTTTATCTCTAAAGCTTTGTATTTCAAGTTTTCCTTGTACAATAAAACTTTTGTAACCATCAATTTCAGCTTTAAGTCAAGTTTTCAGTTTATGCAACTTTTCCTAATTCAAAAATCTCATGTATGTTCCAATGTTGTTTTTAGATGTTTTCAAGGACTGAATAAGCACATGTAAGCTCCTATAAAGTTTATTCAAGCTTTTAGAAACTCTAAAACTTTGTTTAGTATTAAAAACAGAAAATTCACAAAAATACCAAGAAAATAAAGAAAAAAATAAAAATCAATGGGGAATGATCAAGAAAGTTGAAGCAGTTTGCTTATTGGATGGAAATGGGTTAGTGAACCTATGGAGGTTCTATAGGAAGTAAAAATTGGTCCTTGTTCTTGGTTTTCAACCAAATCCAATTTGTAAGCCTTTTTGTGCATTTTGGCATTTAACTGTTTAAGTTAAGTAGTAGCTTTAATCTCTGTGTCTTATTTTTCATTAGTGTTAGTTAAGTCAAATTAACCAATAAAACTGATAGCTTGTACTTTTTAATTTGTAGTTTATAAAATTTTTATTTTAACAGTTTAAATAGTATAAAGATCATTATTAAGTTTTATGTTGTTATGGATATTGTTTCATGCTTAATTAGCTTTAATATATGATAATACAAAGTCTGTGATCAGTTTAATGGTTTTAATTTGTGATTTGCTTTGAAAAGTTCCAAAACAGTCACTTAAAGGGTGTTTGGATTTGCTTGTTTAAACTATAGTAGGTCTTGTTTGTGTTTGTTCTGAGTCACATACACACCTAATATCTCAGTTTAACAAGAAAAACAGTGGTCATTTGTCAAAAAGTCAAAATTAGCTTTTGATCAAATCATGTGTTCACTGTTGGATTTTTATGATCCATGATCTTGTTTTTGTGTTCATAAGTTGTACTTTTTGATCAAATCAGTCTTAGTTAACCTTAAAACAACATAATCAATGCTTAAGATCAGCTTAAAGTTCACTTAAGTCAAACTTAGTGATTTTTTATAAAAATCAAAATTTTCTCTTTGGTCGTTTTTGAATAAATTAGATTAATTTTTATAGGACTATACATTAGCTTTCAATACTTGAGCTTCTAGGATATTAAAATATAGCTGCTTAACTGTACCCTAGTATTTTTTATATTTTCTATTCAGCTTATCTGGTAGCTTAAATCCTAGCTTATTTTGGACCCTGTTCTGAAAAAGTGCCCTGTGCACCAGTTTTACAAGCTCAATCATAAGCTCACACAGAGCTTATTTCTACTTCAAATCCTGTGATTCTTGGTTCTTTGGATAGCTAACCAAGCCATCTTAAGGTCCCAAGTTCATTTTTCCATTTTAAAGCTTATTTTCTAGGGCTGCTAGTAGATTGGTTCTTGTCCCATTTCTGTTTTAACTAAGCACCTCAGTGAATTACAAGCTTTTTCATAAGCTTGTATTTAGCTTATCAGTGCACCATAGTAAGTGAGCTTGGGCTTTTTGGATACCCCACCTAGCCAGCTTGTTGACTCAAAGCTTGTTTTGAGCTTGTGAGCTTATTTCCTTAGCTTATTTTGGCCTTGAAAAAGTCCACAGGACTGTTTGGTTAGTAGCTTTAGCTTAAGTGCTTATTTGAATTTGTAGTGCTTATTTCATAAGTAATTGTGTTTATTCAGTGTTCATTTTAGCTTATAATCATTAGTTTAGCTTATTTCAATTAGCCTTTGCTCATTTTCTAGCTTACAAATCATTTTAGCTTAAACCTTGTGCTTATTCTTGTTTTTGTTAACTGTTGAGATTATAAGCTCAAATCTGAGCTTATTTGTAGTTTTTATAAAAAGTTGTAGTTATAAAAAGTGCTTAATTTTAGTAGCTTAACAAATTTGTGAAGAAAAATCAAAAAAATAAAATAGTAGCAAAAAGTCATTGCTGGGATTCGAACCCTCGGCCACCCACTCACCACAGCACACACACACCATCGCCCTAGGGTCTTTTTCAGTTTTCTTTTGCAACATTTAATATATAACCCTTTTGTTTCCAATAAGCTTATACGAGCTATTTAGCTTATTTCTAGCTTATTTCAACTAGCTTTTTCAACTTTTGTATTTTTCATAAAATTGTATTAGTATAAAGTAATTTATAAAAAAGTTTCAGATTTTTCTCAATAGTTTTAATATTTTTAATCATTTAATTAGTGTAAAAACTTATTTAATTCATAATAAAAAATATAAAAGTCTAACAAATATAAATCTTTTTTCTAAAATTTTATTTTGTCATATAGTACGTAATAAAATTGTTTTTACACTTGTAGGACTTTTATTTCATAAATTTTACGTTTTTGCTTGCGCACTCGCGTAATTTTTATAAATAACGTACGTTTTCATTTTAAATCTAGTTTTTAGATAATTTAAATTTAAGTTTTAGTTAAAATAGTTTATTTAAGTTATTTTGTTTTATAAAATCACAAAAACATCATTGTAAAAATAGTGATAGCGTTTATTTAATATTTTTTTAACTTTTTAAATTTCCTTTAATTTGCATTTAAGTCGCTGTAATTTATAGAACTTTTTCTTTAGTATAATTATCCATCAAAATCCTTACTGATCACTATCCTTAGTGATTATTCGACATCTGTCTGTGTGAAACACCAATTCATCCTCCGTGGGACTTAACGACCCAGGAATCCACTATATTCCTCTGATCTAAATTGCATTTGTTTCTGAGCTGTTTTAAGTTTGTTACGGTTGGCCATTCACAAGTGGTCAGCTCGTGTGATTAAACTTGACTGTTCGGAACCAATCATCCATCTTTAGGAACAAGGAATCACTAAAACCATATAGAGGACTTCCCATCTCCACCACCAACTCATACATTATCACCCCCATTCTTAGTTGAACCACAGCCTACGACACTAAACTCACCTTCACAAATCTCACCATCCTTTGTTGAACCTCCTCAAAACATTCCACCTCATCCGTTTCCTACTCATGATAATAATTGCTCTAATTGTCAACTTACCCAAGGACTTGTTCAAGAAGTACGAAATGAGTTGCATTTCATGTTTAAACATCTCCTTGAACGATTCGACCAAATCAACAAGTCTACTCGTCCTTAGATCACAAGCACATTGATGCTATTTATTAGTTTTTGGCACAACTTAGAAATTATTAGAAAATGTACTACATGCTTTTGTCATTCTCTTAGATTTAGAGATATGTATATAATTTCTCATGTTTTATTGAATGAAATTACATGTTGTATGCCATGTGGTCTTGAGAATATGTTTGGTGCCTTAATACATAACTCTTGTTGATGTTCACACCTCAATTTACACCTACAGTGCTGTCATAAGTATGCAAGCAGACGGATCTTTGACTTTTGCCTACACGTATCCCTCCCAAGGAGGAACCATGGGATCCGTGCAACAAAAGAGCTTTTTGTTACTAATTTGAGTCTAATTTGCAGGAAATTATGCATTATATACTTGTTTTCTAACCTTTGTTTTGTAGATTTTCAAAATACACATGGAGAATTTGACACCCTTAACAAGGGGGAGCTTCTTGTCAAAGCAAAACATTGCAAAAACGCTTGTAATACTTTCACTTAGGATTTCATTATTACTTGACGCCCTCACAAAGGGAATCACGTGTCAAGGGGGAGCATGTTTGTCAAAAGACGAAACCTTTTGCAAACATAATTGCAAAACACTCGCTTAGTCTTCCTAATTACTTGACGCCTTCAACAAAAGGAAGCATCCGTCAAGGGGGAGCTAAGACGAGAATTCTTCTCTTCCTTACTCTATATTTTTCATATTATTGCTTTTTACACGTTTTTCTTAAAAATAATGTGTTAGTTTCTTTTCGACGCTCTTTTTGTTTCAACAAAAAGGGGGAGAAGAGAGTAAAAACTCTAATTCAAACTTTTACGAATTTTAGTTTTTCCTTAAAATAATCTTATGTTTTGTCATCAACAAAAAGGGGGAGATTGTTAATACAAATAAGACGTAAAAACATTTATTTATATTTTATGATCTTCTAATCTTTTGTCGATAACAAACGTAAAATCATTTTAACGAAACAAATAAAATACATAAATAGTTTGAGCCAATAGTTTACTAACACACTTACATTTTCATATAAAATACTAAATAAGTAATAGTGTTTCTATTTCATATAAATACATTTGTATAACAACTAGTGTTTACATAATATGGCAATGTGCATAACTTATATTGTAATGGGTAATGTAATGGGTAAAAATCTAAATAATTGACCCATTTACTAGATACATTGAATGTAGTTGGGTAAAACCCAAAGTCCATGACCCATACCCATGACCCATTGCATGACATCATGCATGAAGTCATGTTGGGTATTATCGATGGACCATGACCCATGATCCAATGTCTAGATACATTGCATCTTGTATAACCCATGGTTCATAACCCATAACCCATGACCTGGTTTGCAACCTAAAATCCGGACTTAAACTGACCCAGTCTGGCGGATCCCTTGATTTGAACTAGCCGGATCCCTCTCGGGAGGGATCCGTGGGATCCGGGGAACAGTAGTGAAATTTGCCTATAAATAGTGAGCCATTTCTCTCTTGTAACTCACCCCCTTTACACATACTCTCTCTTAGTATTGTAAACTCTCTAACCTCAGATCCAAAGGATCTTTCTATGTAGTTTTGTGTTTGTGTGATTCTCTAGGTTCCTCTTAAAGACGAGATCACCACCTCTTGAAGTCAAGCAAGCAAGTCCATGGGTTGCCAAGCTTCGTCATCATCAAGACTATTGAAGTTATCTTGTTGATAGTTCTTTCCTCCCTCCTTAGAAGTGTTGTGTCAAAGGAATTAGTGAAAGGTGCTAAAGGTCCGTGTCAAAGGCATTAGAGAAGGGTGCCAAAGGTTCGTGTCGAAGGCATTAGTGAAAGGTGCCAAAGAGTTAAGTCGAAGGCATTAGTGAAAGGTGCCAAAGAGTCAAGTCGAAGGCATTAGTGAAATGTGCCAAAGGGTCGTGTCAAAGGCATTAGTGAAAGGTGCCAAGGGTGTACATTTGATATGGTACATCGATGTGCAAGATAGATTAGTTTGGGTTAAAGGATAGTGAGATCCTTTATGATGTTGTTATAAGGAGTATGTCTCCTTTGGGATAGTTGTTGTGTAGTGTTGGGTAGTAGTTCCTCCTTTGTAATGGAACTCGGTATCTAGCCTTGTACCGGATAAAGTTTAGGCGACGTTGTGATAGGTTTGGTTCTACCTTGTGGAAGAACCCGGTGTCTAGCCTTGTACCGGATAAAGAGTAGGCGACGTTGTGAAGGCTTCTCCGCCACATTAAGGAGCTTGTGTTGTGAAGTGCTTACGAAATCTTGAGTAGGTGACTCGGGGAGTGGAGTAGGGCAAGGAAGGTGTCCTTGTAGCCGAACCACTATAAATACTCGCGTTGTGGTTTTGTGTTTCTTACTCTTTATCTTTGCATTACTTATTTATATGCTCATCTATCAACATCCAACATACACATTAAATAGATTGACATAAGTCGATCTAAATAGTTTAAAATGAAGTTTTAATCGGTAAAACTATTCAACCCCCCTTCTAGTTTTTCACAACCTAAACCCTAAACTTGGTTTTCTTTACAAATCATTTTGTGTTCTATTTACTAGCATAACATTAATTTGGTACGTGTGTACAAGAACGTGATACTTATCTTGGAATGAATTACAAAATGGTAAGGGGTAATTTTTATAATCCATATAAACCCTAATTAGGGTTCATCCAATTGATTGCTTGTTGCGATTGATTCTTGTTTTGCTAGAATCAAAAAGTATGCATACTATTTATGTTTGGTTAATTAATTTACATGTTACATGTTCCTTATGCTTTCGCATTACTTTGATGTTATTTGTGTTTAAATTATATGTCATATTATTAAATTACAACGTAATAATGGAAATATACTAATGGCTGAGGATTAAAACTGATTGGATTTGTCTTTGAGGAAGAAGATATGGATAGAATGTGTCTCATTAAAAACCTAAATAATGTAATCGCTAATGGTGACTTTTTAGTGTAAAACTTAATTAGTTTATCATTTTTTTTCGAGCATTAGTTAACTAAAAATTTGTACTAAAATAACTAAACCGTAATATTTTCAAATAGAATTCTTACTCAAATTCGAGGGCCTGTTTGGTTTGTAGACGGGTTTAGGATTAGAATTTAGATTCAGATTTAAATTTAGATTAGAATTTGGATTTGGATTTAATGTAAAAGAGAGAAAATATAAAAGTTGTTTGTATTATATTAGGGCTAGGAATATAATAAAATGTTTTATATTATTTTAGAATTTAATTACAAATAAAATAATAATATATCAATTAAATATAAAAAATTGCGCGACTGCCAAAATTTTTAGATTATTAAAATGCATCCATTAATTGTCAATAGATCAAATCCAGCCACCCTTGTTGGGTTTTACGGAGAGAAGATTTTTGGGAGAAACTCCCGTACGGAAATCAGTTAGAAGTTATCAAACGTCATTTTTTAAATCAAATCTTAATCCACTACTATAAACCTTCAAACCAAACTGTTCACGAGATCCCATGCATATTCTGATAATTGATGTTCTAGCGATATACCTAACTGTTAGTGCAAATTTAGTAAGTATGGAAAGACAACTAAAATTTTTTGTCACCAAAACAAAAACTCATGCTTTTTGATATACATCAAAGATTGTCTTTTTCTGTTCGTCACATATTTATTTGTAGAGCAAATTCCCAAACTAGGCCAAAAAGTCAACCATGGTCCTTTTTGTGGTCACTTTCATGTCCTTTTTCCCATTTTGGTCATGCTCGACTGCTCAACTCCACTATTTTTTTTACATGTGTCATTGCAAGTAGAGTGGTAGGTAGAGATATTTTTATGCTTTTGACTTAAATGACAATTATACCCTTAAACACTTATATAAATACAAATCATATTCCACTGTACTAACCATCTGCAGTTCTTATTTCTTTTTCTCTCTCTCATGTACCAACACATAAATCCAGTACTAACCATCACATAAATACACATCATAAAATCCGGTGCTAACCATAAAATCCGGCCACTAAAGGTAGCCATCATCATCATAAATACACATCACATAAAATCCTGCCAACATCCATCATTAAAGATCTTTAAAGATCCGGCCAGATCCGCCCACCAAATGCAATCCGGCGAGCAGATCCGACACCATTCAATCCACTAGATCTGCAAGATGTTAGTTGACCTCGAAACCTCTAAAGATCACGAATGTTAAAGATCTGTGATGAGTTGTTGTAAATGGCCTTCAAAAATCATTGCTCGAATTTGGTATCCATGGTGGAGATACAGAGAATGGATATGGGTTTGATTTTTGGTGGAGCAGCCTTACTGTTTTCTTAGTAATAACATCTCTTTTGTATAGGCAGGCCGACATCTGAGTTTCCATCTCAACAATAACGATTTTCACTTGTAGTTTATCTAGCTATTTGTAAAAAGTACCAACATCTTTTTCATTATCTTGTCTTAGTAAATATACTTATTTATTTGTCCAATTTGGGTCATTATGAATCCGTGACTTATTATATAAACCTTTATATGAGTGGAGTCGGTTAGAGATAGTTTTTTTTTTTTTTTTTTTTTTAGCCTTGGATATTGCTGCGATCTAGTAAAAAAAGAGACAATTTTTGTGTCTTTTTAATGATTAAAAAAATATAGTTTTGAGATGATTGTAGTCGGAGTGGTGGTTGAGCAATAGTGGTTGGCCGGAATCTGCAGATGAAGGTGGCCGGAATCTGCAGATGAAGGTGGCCGGAATCTGCAGATAAAGGTGGCCGAAATCTGGTTGAGCAGTGATAGTTGAGCAGTGGTGGTTTAGCAGTGATGGTTGAGCAGTGATGGTTGAGCAGTGGTTGTTGGCCGGAGGTGGTGCCGGAATCTGCAGATGAAAAATGGGTGTGAAATGAGAGAGAAATAGAGAGAATAAGAAGATGAGGGTATTTTAGACAATTAACTATCATGCATAATAAAACAAATATCAATCATTGGTAAACTCTACCTAACATTTGTACTTGCACTTGACATGTGTCATAATTTGGATAGAGTCGAGCAGTCGAGCATGACCAAAATGGAAAAAGGGACATGAAAGACCATAAAAGGGACCATGCTTGACTTTTTGGCATAGTTTGGGATTTTGCTCTTATTTGTATCTATTATCGTTTAAAATAATATAATAGTTGTTACATTTTTCTTACAAAATAAATTAGCGTAACATTTGATACTTTGTATTTGATGGTAATCAGCCTCGATTGGGATTTATTATGCGATATATTATATGATATATGAAAAATGAATCCCTAAAATCATAAATTGCTAAATTAATTAGAGGAGCTAATTACAATTTAAGGAAAAACAATTGACCTAAGCTGAATGGTTGGGACGATTTGGCCAAATAATCTAGGTTTTGAATGATTAGTTAGATTTATTACTGATTAGTGACGAATTTTAACGAGTTTGATCTTTTTTCGATTTTTCAAAAATTGACAAGATAGAAGGCCGATTACCTGCCGCCCAAGCCAATCTTTTCAAATTGACTATTGCTATTACTAATGCTTTACTAATGCTATATCTTTTATATAATAAAAGAATTACATCATTTCGGAGTGTTTTGCAAAACCCTTCTAATTGAAAAAAAAATTAGACCAATAGGAGAGGTTGATTTTGCCACGTAAGCGAAATCGGGCGACGTGATTGATTAATAAAAGTCAAAATTAAATTGATTTTGGCCAACCTTTAGTTTATTTGGTGTAGAAATTTGGTTGAGAAGAAAAACACATAAAAATATAGGTGTCAAATTTGTGAAAACAAAAACTTTAAAAAAGATGGGGTAATTAAAAAAACTTTTGTGTTTAAATTTTTAAAAATTGTATAGAGTTAAGTGTAATATTATAAGTTTCCATGTTTTTTAATAACTTTTGAAATTAAACAAATACCCCCTTATATTTTATACCCCTTATACTTTATAACTTAAAAATACAATATATATGTTGTTTTAAAACTCATATAAATATACATAAGATTATAAATGTCATTTATTTCATATTAAAAGTATGACAAACGTGGACACGAATTTGAATATTAAATACGGCTAAATTATTGAAAACGAGAATATAATTATCAAATTGTAAGTACGAGCTACTGTAATATTAAAAAAAATGTGATTGTACTTATAACAAATACTCATGTAACTTTTATTTATTTATATAAGGATATGTAGAAAAACATTTTTAAAAAACTTTAAGGAGTATATTTTAACTTCATCAACGTTTATTATGTGCAACTAAACTCGCATCTTGTGTACATCATAATATCAATAGTGAAATTTAAATAGGATCATCAACATCTATATCAGCTAAATATAGTTGAATCTTGAGTTATCTAACAAATTTTTTTTTACAAAATTTGATTATACAAAATTCTAATGGATATAATGAATAATGAAAAACTTGTGCATAAATATATATTATATATAATTATCTTTAAAAACATAATATTTAACATTAATACAATATATATATATATATATATATATATATATATATATATATATATATATATATATATATATATATATATATATATATATATAGACAAGCGTTCAAATGAGAAGTCTATTTTTGTAACGAGAAGTAATCCTGACCCTTCATTTAATCCCTCCTTTTAAGATCTAAGCGCTGGATCCGTCAAATTTTTACACTAAAAGATACTCATGTAATACTAAGGGCTTGTTTCTTTTTTTACGGATTAAGTGGGTGGGCCCCTTTCGTTAATAAGTCTTAATAGGAGGGCATCCTTGGTTTCTTTCTTCTCCATATAGACTATTTAACGAAAAAACATATTATATGTGTGGCCCCACCACTATCTACCCATTAAGACTTATTAACATAAAAAAGAAACACCCCCTAAATATCTGATGGGTCGTATAAAAAAGAAAAACACACACATCTCACTTTTAAAAGCGTGAAAATACAGATACTCTCTCATCATTCATCCAAGCCAACTTCCACTGGTCATCGCACTGCCGTGATCATCGCCGATCACCACCATCCACCGCTATAATTATCGCTGATCACCACCATCCACCTCAATCATCGCCGATAACCACCGCCCACCGCCATAATTATCGCTGATCCACCACCATCCACTGCCGATAATCATCATCATCATGTATTATACCGAGGTATCGAGTAATTTTGAATTAAGCTTATGATTCATATATATTTTTTGATTCTGTGATTATAGACAAATTATTCCTTGTGTTTTATTTTAGTTATTTATGTTGATGAATAATTTAGATGATTACGTAAACTGGATAAAGAAAATGAAAGATGAACATGTCTTTTGCTGGTGGTTTATTTTCAGTTAATTTGGTACATGTTGTTATTAGAAAGCTTTGCACAAATTGATGCACTCTATGTGTTTGATGAAATTCCTAAGTGAATTAGTCTATAAGATTTTCACATGTGATTAACATTTCACATCTGAATGTGAGCTATTAACGCTTAATTTGTTTCAATTGTTGCATAAAATCTGAATATGAGCACCTCGTTATAGAGGTGGTCTTAAAGACATTAACCTAGACTAGTTAGAGATGCACTGTTTATGTGAGTTACCGAATAAGATACATGGAATGACATATTTGATTTGGTGTAGCTAAATGGTAGGATCATAGACAATTAGACATCTTTTCCGATTCAGATTACAATCTATAAAATATGAAACTAATAAGACATATCTGGTTACATGTGAAATTATATGTCTCGTAACTTGTCACATGTGAAAATATATGTCTCTAGATTATTAAAATAGGTGAACAACTTTGTCACATGTGAAAATATATTTCTCGTAGATTATAAAGATGTGTGAACAACTTGTTAAGAACTTCTTCACACGTGCAAATATACATCTTGTAGCTTCTTAAGAAATTCTTCACACGTGAAAATATACGTCTTGTAGCTTTTTAAGAACTTCTTCACACGTGCAAATTTACTTCTTGTAGCTTTTTAAGGTGAGTGAACAACTTCGTCACATGTGAAAATATACGTCTTGTAGCTTGTTAATAACTTCTTCACATATGCAAATATATTTCTTGTAGCTTTTTTAAGAACCTCTTCACACGTGCAAATTTACGTCTTGTGGCTTGTTAAGAACTTCTTCACACGTGCAAATATACATCTTGTAGCTTGTTAAGAATTTCTTCACATGTGCAAAATATACGTCTTGTAGCTTGTTAAGAACTTCTTCACACATGCAAATATAGGTCTTGTAGCTTTTTAACTACTTTTGTCTGAATATTCTTATCACTCACATAAAAGTGGATCTGTAATCACATATCTGTTTCGTCTCAAACAATTTAGATAACACCAGAAAATAATAATATTTCTCTGTAAATTTGAAAATATCTAGAATAGGGACACAGGGGAAAAGCGTGTAATGCATGACTTAGCCTTGCTTGACATACTATGACTGAGATAATGTGTAAGAGTCAAACTTACGATCATACATGTAAATGTAGCATACTACCTTAAGTTTGATGCTTGCCTAACTCTATATTAGGGATGGAATTGGACAGGGTTTTGTTTGGACCTGCTTGGGGGTAGATATAGGGTAATAAAAGATAGGGTTGTACTGGATATGGATCGAGTTGTTAATCCTGACGAAGCAGTGTGGGTGTTGCTCAAAACTTTTATATGCCCTGTTGTTGTCCCTCGGGTTGATTAGTAAAAGCTGCTTCCGTATTCTGACTATGTCTTTTGAACCCAGGATTTTGTTTGGAAAAATATATGCCAATAGCTGGCTTTAGGTTTTCTTATTGTTTTTTTCGGTCACAAACTCGAGTATAACTTTTCCTTCGGAACTGGAAAGTGAACCTGAGGCTTTTAAACTCTTACGGTCTGCTCCTGTCCAAAGTATACAAGAATCAAGTTTTCATACTTTCTTATGGAATATTTTGAGCTTAATTTATTTGTTTGTGGATTATCTCATCATAGATATCTTCATCAGCAGTCCCTAGAGCCGCCAAGCCTAGACCTAAGCAAGCACCATGCTGAACAACCTGCGCTAACCAACGGGTGGTGTAAATATAGGCGTCAAGAAATTAATGATTTTATTATGTTAGCAGATAAGCACACCTCGACATTAGTACTTCGTAAGCTATCCCTTAGGAATTGTTTGATGCCTTCTTCGTGGTTTGCATGAATTAAACCCAGAGCATAGAGTGCACCACCTTCTGAGTAGGGGCTACCACCACCACCGGACCCACTTTGAGGTAGATAAGGAGCTATCAGCGATCTACCTTGTTGCAAATGGCCACGGTGAATAACACCAAGACCATTTGTTGTTGAGAATTTTGCCCAGTTTTAGGCTGTGTTGCAAAATAACCAATAATGTAATCTCAAATCAAAGCAATTGGTAAATTATAAAGAAAGCCTATAAATATCTCACACGTCACAGCATACATATAGTTCCTTTTCAACACCATCATCTTTTATATTATAACTTCTTAACATATGTTATGCAAGCATTCAGATATACAAGATATTTTCAATGATTCATGATCCATCTCTCGCTACATGCTATCTGTTCCTATTACTTAGTTCAGTTCTTAATTTTACCTAGCTATCAACAACATCAGTTATATATTTAGCTTCACCCTAAACTTCAGCAACAATTAAAACACTAGCATATGCACTCCATGGATTCGGTAAAAATTTATAGTCGGTTAATACAACAATGGAATTTTTGTTCAATGTATTTTCATATATATTTAATCCAAGATTGCCTTTTTTTGTTATTATAAGGATATTGGCCAATAGGCAGTCTGCTTCAAGGTCAAAGAAAAGGAAGATGAGATACATTGCAGAGCTTGAAAGGAAAGTCCCAATGCAAAGCGAAGCAACATCATTGTCTGCTTTCGGTGACCCTCTTACTGAGTTTTTGATCCTCACTGTAGTGTCATGTTTAGATGGTCTACTGACTCATCCGAGGCGGTTATCTTGACGGTTTAAATACAAACACTTTGATTTAGGTTTTAATGTAATTTCTAACTGGACAAAAGCATTAAGCTAAAATGTTTGAATGGCCTTGCTATCCTCCTATCTATCATAAAAGTACAATGCCAACAGTAACTTCAGAAGTATGTGTTGTCACTGACCGTACATGGAAGGTTGATGATCTGGTTGACTAATATGGCAATGGTTGTTATTGGTGTGGTAGGGTGACCAAAGTGTTGAGTGAGGACAAGTTTCAGGTATCGGATTTATATTAGTTTGGTTATTTCGTTATGTTACGTACTTGACTTGTATAACTTTGTTTGCATGTTTATCCTTGATTTTACCTATTCATCCGACACATATAATTTATAAATTATACAGCTCGCCAGCACTTGCATCTTATTTTCGCCAGTGTACTCATTCAGGGCCGGATTTCGGCATGTGCGGGGTGAGCGACGGAACAGGGCCTTCATTTTTTAGGGGCACCACGATTTTAAACTTGGAGGCTGAATTTATTCGGGTTCTAGCGTAAACTTGATAACTTTGTGTTCAAAAACATAAAGTAAATGGTTTTAACAAATAAATAGATGAAAATCAATTGGTATTAGGATTTCCAAAATGGAGGTTTAAACAGGGCGGCAAGGGTATCATTGGGACGTGAGTGGGGAAGATGATAAGTTTAGGTCATTTGCATTTGGGCCCATTAGTTTATATATTGCACATTTTGGTCTTTTCCTTTTAGTTTTATTTAGCAAACTAGACTAAAGGGTTTACATATTAACAATTTTAACCCTTGTTTGAGAAACATTTATAGTCATATACAGTACATCTTTAAAAGGATAGCATGGCGTATCTATAGTTGTTTAGTGTCTAAAATATTTTTATGGTACTCTATCATAGTTTATGTTTTAGATATGAGTCATTTGAATATGTAGATTGAAATACTTGGATTTGTTTTTCTTTTAATATTTATCCAAAACATTCACATTGTAACGGTTTGTGCGTTCGAGAGGCCCATTATGTAATTTTTGCACAGGGCACTTAAAATTCACGGGACGGCCCTGTACTCATTCCACATCCTATTCTTTCACTTGATGTAAAAAAACTACATCTATCTCTTGTAGATATATATGAAGCTACATGACTTTCATAGTTTACCTCAGTAACTCGTTTTATAAAATCGGTTCCACCTACCACATGAAATATTTTAATACCATTTTGGCATATAAAAGACTTTTTGAATTACATTAATAGTTAATATCTTTATCAAACTCTTGTTTGATATATTTTCTCCATACCTTTACTAATCAGTCGATTATTAATCTTGTCATAGATAACTGACTTTTATAAATGCTTTATATCTGCATGAATATAGAGTAAAAATGCCCTGTAAGAGCAGGTTATTATGTTAATTATCTCTGTCAGTGCACTTCATATGTTGCTCTATCTGGGGATCTTGTTTAGGTTCTGCTCACACAGTACACCTCTTGTGATGGGACTTCTGCAGTTTCACGTAATTCACTTATTAAAACGGTTCTAATCCTTACAGATTTTCTTTAAAACTTGTCCATGAATATGACCGTAAATATATCCCAATGTCGTTATAAACTAGAATGGCTTAGCTTCAGGTATGAGTCAAGAACAGAAGAAGGGGATCGCCACAATCAAGAAGCAAGCTAAAAGCTGTTGTTTAGATGACATACAATGCATTACAGACGTATGATCATTACGCTTCAACCGGGTTATTCTATTCCACCTCTTAGAAAGAAAAGAACTTAAATCAAAATACTCTAACATCTCTGGAGAAACTGACTAAAGAAGGTGCAACTAACACTCTTTTTGTCCCACGTCTGTATCCTATATTTTGATTATTCAAATAATTTAAACTAATTTTTGGAGCATGAAACATGTTCAGGTATGAAGGTGAAGCTGCCACGATATGATAAAGTAAGTATATATCATACACGCATATCAATATTTCCGAGTATGAATTAGGATTTTCTCCGGTGCAGTCTGCATACAATGGTAGAGGGGACAGAGCTGATCCTTCGACATGGCCGGAAGTTGAAGGGCCTCTAACAGTAAGTGAAACTCATAAGCATCTATTAGTTTATATCAAATGATTTTTAATGTTCAACTGCTATGTCTATTACCCTCAGTTGTCATTGCGGTTTATGTTGGTATAACTGCATCATATATATTGTCACACAACTGGTGTTGTTTGCAAATGTATATCAGTGACCTCTCAGGATAGGCAATCAAAAAGTCAATCCTTTGGGTTATTTTACATGTAAAAAAGAGCTAAATGCGTAGTGTGGTACTCAATTTTTCTAAAAAAAGTATAGGCGACCAAAGTTTTTAAGCCAGAGAAAACCATCATCTTCCAAAATCCTGATTTGAGGTAATCTTCTTAGTAGCCAGTTTCCAAATGTCACTCAGCGACAAGTGAGAAAAGGTCAACTTGGTAAAAAAGGATTTAAGTGAAAAATTTTACTACAAATTTGCAATGTCACCCTCCCACACTTCATTATGTAGGTAGTTCTATTTGAGGAATGGATGCTTGGTTTCAAGCCTACTCCTGCTGCAACAGTCAAAGCTGTTGACCCACAGGTTAGGTCACTATTATCATGTGTTTATACCAACTCTGGGAAGTCAGTAACATGGCATCAACTTTCATCTGCAGCTAAAAATAGTAAATAAATATATAGACTTATTATGATGCATAGGACAAGTTCGTGAAATCATGGATTATTATCAAAATCGAAGACCCAAGTTGTGTCTATAACTGGCGGTTACAGGTTTGTCATCATCATGAGTTCCTCCTGAGTTTTTTTTATAGCCTCTTTTAAAATTAAAAATATCATTTACATCTGTTGGGTCGGTTAAAAATTGGAATAGCTTGAAAGAGAAAGGGTCAAGTGTCACCCAGAGTGTATTTTGTAATCATACTTCACTCACTAATGTCTCAAAGAGTTTATGTTTTATCTATACCAGGTACAACAACAAAAGGTTAGCTTATAAGGAAACGAGTCAAATGTCAGTATAAAATAAAGTTAGTCCTTCATTTTAAAAACCTCATAGCACATATAAACGTTACAGTAGTACAAATGTTGAATGGCCAATTTTATTTCCAATTGGCACAATTCGGTTCTAACAAAGGCCAAATATGCCCGACTAACAGACCGAAATCAAGGGAGGCATTTTGGTTCACTTTCTGTTCACAGTATTTCCAAATATTGTGGTTCAGTTCTGAATTGGTGAGCTCGGCTCGGCCTTCGACTTAAGCTCAATCCTACTTTTGTGTTTCAATTTATCATGTATCTTGCCGGAGTTATTACTTTGTTTAATCGGTAAAATGCATTTGTCATAGAATCTATTTAAGCCACTATTTTGCAAATTAACTATAAGGAAATACAACATGCTTATCAAAAAAAAGTAAGCTTTTATTTGTAAATAACGTATTCTACATTCAGAATTAAGATTGTTTGAATTAAATTTATAATGATTCTCGATGTTTTTTTAACACATTAATATTGTCATGGTCCTTGAGGTTTTTAACACCTTGCATCATATAAGCATAAGCAACTTCTATGTCCAACACTCAAATTAATTGGATAGTATCTATATGTTATTCTCCTGATTTCTGCGTTTTTGTCTTCTACAGTTTGAGATTGTAACGGAATGAGCAAAATCAAGAACGAAATGGCTATTGAAACAGAGGGGATTTGACGCTGAGTACACCGACGGTGGTACTGACGATGGTAGTGCCACTTAGGTATCATTTCAGATCCCCACAACAAGCTATTGTACGCCACTGATATTTAATTCTTGAATTATTGAACTTTTTATTCATGCAGGCAAACATTCTTGCAGCAGAAATTTGTACACCCTTGGTGGAAATTGGCCTGCCTTGGACCTAATACTTCGCTATTGAATGTATTTTATGTAACTGGGAGAATCGGCGCTGCTTTACCTGACCGTGTTGGAATGGTAACATGTTCACATCGTTTTAAGAAATCTTTTAACTCGAGGTTTTAAAAAGTTAGCTTACATTTGGGCGTGCAATACTTTTGTAGGTTGTTCCCATAAAAAAGGATGATTTGCAGTAGCTAAAGCAGATAGGAAGGCTGAAATAAATAACAGAACAAACTGCAACATTAAATGTTTTATGATGGCGCTGATCTCAAGTAAGCAGCAATAACGACACTTTAGTCTTGCACAATGCGATACTTTTGTTTTTGCAACATCAGTTAACAATCATAGTTTCATACTTTTAGAGTCTCGCATGTTGCTTTCATATATATTAGTCTCGCATAGTTTGATACTTTTATTGTCTGCCAATCTGTATAGGGAATAATGTTAAATTAGACAATCATAGTTTGATACTTTTTAGACAAGGAAGGAAAGCATACGCCGCAGGCACAACTCTTGAAAATGCAAAATGTCAAGTTCCTTGGCATTGTTTCAAGCAAACTAAGCCAACAGCAGCGCTTTGGATATTGGTGCCATCACGCATACAGGTTTGGTAGATTTTGGCACTCACAAAGACGAAGATATGTAGTATTAATAGTTCATTCTTGTTAGCTAGGTAACGTCATTAGGTTCCACTTGATAATGTATGCTTATATCAACCAAACAAACAATATGTCTAATTGATTGTATAAAAATTTGTATTTGATTGCAAAGGAGTTTCTATGAATTTAAGAAACATGTGACGACGGTCACACGATAATGTCTTTCTAAATCATATGTTTCATACCAAAGGGCTTCATAGAATGTCTTAATCATAAACTTCTAAGCATCAACAGAGCGCCCGAGCAACGCATGAGCTACCATGCTCGTTTATACTAGAAGTGTAAAAATAAAATATATTGATGTTTAATACATGATTATTTGAGTTTGTAAGAATATTTTCGTGCGTGAAAATTGTGAGCAAGGATTGAAGCTTTGATATATTTTTAATTCTAAAAGTGCAAAAATAGGAGATATTAATGTTTAATAGACGATTATTTAAGTTTTGTAATAAGCATATTCGAGCGTGAAAATCATAAGTAGTGATTGAAGCTTTGATATTACTAAGTACTTTTTATACTAGAAGTGTAAAAAGAGAAGATATTGATGTTTAATATATGATTATTTAAGTTTTGTGAGAATATCTTCATATATGAAAATTATGAGAAATGAGTGAAGCTTTGATCTTACTAGCATATTTTTTACACTAGAATTACAATATTAGGATATATTGATGCTTAATAGACAATTATTTAAGTTTTTTTAGAATATATTCACATGTGAAAATTATGAGCAAAAATTGAATCTTTGATCTTACTAGCATATCTTTTAAACTAGAAGTGCAACAATAGAAGATATTGATGTTTAATAGGCTATTATTTAAGTTTTGTAAGAATATCTTGGCGTGAAAATTATGAGCACAGATTGAAGCTTGGATCTTACTAGCGTATTACTTATACTAGAAGTCCAAAATATGAGATGTTGATGTTTATTTAAGTTTTGTAAGAATATCTTCAACGCGTGAAAATTATGAGCCTTACTAAGCGTATTTTTATACAAGAAATGCAAACGTTTGAGATATTGATATATAATAGACGATTATATAAGTTTTGTAATAATATCTTCACGAAAATTATGAGCAAGGATTAAAGGTTTTAGCTTACTAGCGTATTTTGTATGCTAGAAGTGCAAAAATTAGATATATTGATGTTTAATATGCGATTATTTAAGTTTTGCAATAAATATCTTTGCGCGTAAATATTATGAGCAAAGATTTAAGCTTTGATCTTACTAGCGTACTTTTTATACTAGAAGTGTAAAAATAGAAAATATTGATGTTTAATAGATAGTTATTTAAGTTTTATAAGAATATCTTCACATGTGAAAATTATGAGCAATGATTGAAACTTTGATCTTACTAGCACATTTTTTAGGCAAAAATGCATATATATCCCTCCCAAAGTGAATAATTGCATATATATCATTTGTACAAGTTTTTTATGCACATTTTACAATGGTTTTTATGCATGCTTTGGATATATATGCAATTTTGCATTTTCGAAAGGATATATATGCAAAAGCCCCTTTTTATACTTGAAGTTCAAAAATAGGAGATTTTTTTGCTTCATAGACGATTACTTAAGTTTTGTAAGAATATATTCACATGTGAAAATTATAAGCAAGGACTGAAGCTTTGATCTTACTAGAATATATTTTTTTACTGGAAGTGCAAAAATAGAAGATATTGATTTTTAATAGACGATTATTTAAGTTATGTTAGAATATTTTCACATGTGAAAATTATGAGCAAGGATTGAAGCTTTGATGTTACTATCATACTATTTATGCTAGAAGTGTAAAAATAAGAGATATTGATGTTCAATACATGATTATTTAAGTTTGTAAGAATATCTTTGTGCGTGAAGATTATGAGCAATGATTGAAGTTTTGATGTATTTTTTTATACTAAAAGTGCAAAAATAGGAGATATTGATGTTTAATAGATGATTATTTAAGGTTTGTAATCAATATCTTCGTGTGATAATTATGAACAAGGATTGAAGCTTTGATATTAGTAGCATATTTTTTTACGCTTGAAGTGCAAAAATTAGATACATTGATGTTTAATAGATGATTATTTAAGTTTTGTTAGAATATCTTCACATGTGAAAATTATGAGAAAAGATTGAAGCTTTGATCTTACTAGAATATTTTTTATATTAGAAGTGAAAAAATAGAAGATATTAATGTTTAAAAGACGATTAATTAAGTTTTGTAAGAATATCTTCACATGTGAAAATTATGAGCAATGATTCAAGCTTTGATCTTACTAGCATATTTTTTATACTAGAAGTGCAAAAATAGGAGATATTAATGTTTTATAAACGATTACTTAAGTTTTGTAAGAATATCTTCACATGTGAAATTAAGAGAAAAGAATGAAGCTTTGATCTTGCTAGCCTAATTTTTTTTATTGGAAGTGCCAAAATAGGAGATATTAATGTTGAATATACGATTCTTTAAGTTATGGTAGAATATTTTCACATGTGAAAATTATGAGAAAGGATTAAAGCTTTGGTGTTACTATCGTACTATTTATACTAGAAGTGTAAAAATAAGAGATATTGATGTTTAATATATGATTATTTAAGTTTTGTAAGAATATCTTCGTGCTTGAAAGTTACGAGCAAGGATTGAAGTTTTGATGTATTTTTTTATACTAAAAGTGCAAAAATAAGAGATATTTATGTTCAATAGATGATTATTTAAGTTTTATAATAAATATCTTCGCGTTTGAAAATTATGAGCAAGGATTGAAGCTTTGATATTGCTAGCATATATTTTACGCTTGAAGTGTAAAAATTGGATATATTGATGTTTAATATATGTCTCGTAACTTGGTCACATGCGAAACTATATGTCTCGTAGCTTGCTAAGATGCGTGAATAACTTGGTCACATGTGAAAAAATATGTCTTGTAGCTTTTTAAGATGCGTAAACATCTTCGTCACATGTGAAAATATGTGTCTATGTCTCGTAGCTTGTTAAGATGCACGAACAAGTTGAGTCTGTCTCGAACTTATTAAAATGCGAACAAGTTGGTCACATGTGAAATATGTCTTTTGTATATTTTAGTGATGTGTGAACAAATTGGTCACATGTGAAACTTTGTCTCGTAGCTTTTTAAAATGCGTGAAAAACTTGTTCACATGTGAAAATATGTCTCGTAGTTTGTACCACATGCGGGACATTGTTTCACGGCGTTGATCATTAGCGGGGCATTTCTGCGGTGTTCGGGTAACCAAAAAGCGTAATAGACATGATAACAAGCTGTATATACCTCGAACAAGCGAAGAATTAATTGATACAACTTCTTACGCTATGTTGTCAAAGATTAATTCATTAAATTCTTAATTAGCAATTGTAAATATTTACTATGATTCAAATTATTTAATGGAATGTTTGCCTCAATAGAGTTTAAAGAATTGTGCACTTTTCATCGAGTCCTGGATATATGATCCACTAACATTTTATTGATGCAAACCATAGGAAGTTAAACCATAGGCCACTTCCTTTGTTGTTGACAGGCACATACACATTACCTCGGCCTTCCGTTCGTATTGTAATAGTAGTGGTTTAAAAAGCATTATTATAACATAAAGTAGCAACTATATCATATGCAAGAAAGCCTACCAAGTGAACTTATCAAGAATCATAGGCGCATAAATGATGCTCTAATTAGAAACATGTCATGTATGCAATATAGGTTTTAAAATAAAGAGTTAACTACATTTTTGGTCCTTGTGGTTGTACCTGGATTCCACTTTTGGTCCATTTGTTCAAAAAGTTGCGATTTTAGTGCAAAATGCATAGTTTGGTTCCACTTTTGGTCCATTTTCTAAAGTTAGTTGATTAGTTAAGTCGTTTGCAACGTTAGTCCTATAGCAAAGGTAGTTTAGCGTTAGTCCTTCATACCAAAGATCTTTTGTAACATTTGCAAGGTTAGTCCTTTCAGGTTAGTTAGTCCTTAAAAAAAATTCTAAAAAAATTAGGAGAAAAAATTTAGAAAAAAAAAAAATTATAATTTTTTATAAAACTCAAAATTCGAAATATATACTTAAAAGAAAATTTTTCAGAAAAAATTCTAAAGAAACTTTTCAAAATAATTTTTTTCAAATCCACCGGTCTGAACATTCTAAAAAAACTTTTTTAAAAAATATATATCAAAAAAACTTTTTCGAAAAAATTTCAAATATATTATAAATTTTTTAAAATATGATTGATTTTTAAAAATGTATTGAAAAAAAAGTTGAAATATATTCTAAAGAAAACTCAGAAAAAATTTAAAAGAAACTTTTTTTAGAAATTTTTTTTCGAAAAATTCGAATATATAAAATAAACTTTTGAAAAAAATTATCCAAAATTCTAAAAAACTTTTCAAAAATTCGATATATTCTAAAAACAAAATGTACATACATGAAAAAATTTGAATATATTTTAGAAAAATGTTATACATTTAAAAGCGTTTTTCAATGTATATACATTTTAAAAAAAGTTTTCAATATATATACATTTAAAATTTAAATAGAATATATTTTGAAAATTTTTAAGTTTTTAGAATATATATTAGAATTTTTTTGAAAAAAGTTTTAAGAATATATTTCGAAATTTTGAAAAAAATTTTCGGAAAAAAAAGTTATTTTTGAAAAAGTTTCTTTTAGAATTTTTTCGGAATAAAAAGTTTTATTTTAGAATATATAGAATTTTATTTTAGAAAAAAAAATTATAATTTTTTTCTAAATAAATTTTCTAATTTTTAGAATTTTTTAAAGGACTAACGTTGCAAGATCTTTGGTATAAAAGACAACGTTATAAGCGTCGTAATGGGTCGACTTATCAACAATGCTCTAAATAGGCGGACAAAAGATCAGAACAATGATTCATTTTGGCTAAATCGAATGATCAAAATGAGATCGAGGTTCTACAACCTCAGAAGACAAAAATGTTGTTAACTCTAAAATAAATTACTCTCATGCATTTTAAGTGTATCCAAATCACCAAAATGTTGAATTACAGTTGGTAATGCGATGATGAATGTCTCATCTTCTACTATTCATAGTTTATGAAAATATATGAACATCGTCAGTGATGAAAATGGAGAATATTTATGTATGTAATTAACATTTGCATACCTCAAGAACGTGACCATGAGCGATAAATTCTTGGTGTGACCATGAGTGGCCATGAAAATGGAGCATTTTCTTTCGGATGGTTATGTGACCGGATATTAGCTTGTACAAGACTTTCTTCTCTTGGCAACTTTCTCCGGATGAATCTGCACATTCCAAATACCTCATTTATTTTTGTATTGTAATTGAATGTTTCTAGAAAGCGAGAAATACTTGACTTTAAGCAGGTTGTCCAACTTCAAATAGTTGTACCCCGTTTATTTATTTTTTCTGATGTACATTTAAACATGAAATCAGTAAGCAATTATACATTATTGTGGTGTACATTCAATTCTGACATCTGAAAGAACATATGTTCTTACTTGCAAAGATTCATTTTTTTATTTTATTTATTTATTTATTTATTTATTTATTTATTTATTTATTTATTTTTTACGAAGGCATCATTAATAACTTAAGGGGCCATAACTTAGCCTTCAAAACTAGCATGGGCTTCATCCTCGGAAAAACACCAATAAAATTGAACTAGAGGCCACTAAATATTCAACTTTGGCATAAGAAACTCTCGAGGCGAAGCCCATTAAAAGGAAGTTTGTGACATAAATATGAGGTCATATTAACCACAAGGGAACTATGAACTTACATTTTGGACAGTTTTCTGAATATATAGCATCCCATATTCTCCTCGGTGAGGGCCTGTGTAACCGGTGTAACGTTCGGAGATTGATAGCAAATTTACATATGTCATTTCATCTGCATCAATCAAACATTAAGAAGTTATCAGTAACAAAGGCATAAAAAGTCCAAAAATGACTTAGCGAGATATAAAGGGACACAAAAAGTAATGTAGGGAAATCACCATTATCAGTTTCATCATCATTAGTCCATGGATTATCTACTACTGGCCAACCTCTAAATGCCTTAGCATCTAGTGCGATCTTCAATGACCTCTGGTTTTCCTCCTCGACATTTAAGATCATCTTTTGCAAGGCCAACTTCTAGCGATGGCCTCTTAACTTCACAGGAATTCACTTTCTGGACATTCACATACTGCAATCACGCGATCGGCATGCCATCATCAGGCCGAAGGGCAATCACACCATGAAAGCTTGACCTGCAGAGAGTCAAACCACATTAGGGTCATAACTACTCGAATAAAACGAGGACACAGAAAATTGAGAATAAACTAGAAACCTAAACACTCTTGAACGTCCTAACTCTAAACAATATTTTTGTTATCAAATTATATAGGCTTAACTAAACTTAACTAAATGTTTTCCAACTAATTAAGGTCGAAAGGAATGTCGAAAAGTTGTTTTTATATACAAACATGTCCACATAAACAATGGAATAAAAAAATTAGAGCCTTTCATATTAAGAACCGATAACAGGAAATAAGCAAACCATTTGTAGTCTGTACTACGATAATGGAGAGTGATAAATATAAAGATAGTGTATAACGGAATGAAGTAAGGAAAATAAAACGGCGTAAGCTACACGATTGGAATTCCCAAACCTAAGTAGAACATTGTTTAAGTTGATTGTGTTCTTCGGTAACATATAACCGTAGTTATCCTCTATTGTCGTTAAGAGTATCCTTACTACTTCTGACATAGTGTCTTGACACAAATAAGTTAATTTTACCCCTAAAGCTAAAATCATCACATTTAAGAAACACATAAAATACTCACTTTTCATAAATCGTTTTACATGGCATGTCGAATTAATGACACAAAAGAAAATGCCAGTGAGAGTTTTGAGTTGAACTATAGCACATTCGCACTGGCACTTCATGTAATATGTCACTGTGGCTGACTTGCAGTAATAACAATAAATTCTACTCATTCTATGCCAGAGAAAAGATTAATAAAAGCAGTACCTTAAAATATCGGAAGAAAGGAGTTGTCACGAGCTCTTGTAACAAAGGGATATAAAAGCGCTCCATTTACGATATCAAGCGTCTCATAATCACAACAACAATCCTCAACAATGCCTGTATATTTACGCGAATCCTGCTCAATGAACAAGCACCATATATCAAATTAGTAACATATATATACCTAAATTCACCCCAAAAACTAAATTACCTAAATTAACAAAAACTAATTTAGAACATCGATGTGTACAATCACATCGGTCCTAAACCCTCACGCACATCGTCTAATCCGTGTTTAATAACTTTTCGTTCGGGAATAGTATCGATATTAGTAACTAGACCGAATCAAAACATCAGAATCGAATAGAGTCTATTAGGAGACACATATGCAATTATAATGCGAGATAGAAACTAAACAAGGATCAGAAGTCTAATCTACTTCAAAACATTTGAATTAAATAAAGTACAAAAGTACTCGATCAAGAGCTAAAACCTCACGTATACATGATCATCACAAGTCTAATCTTCTTCACATCGAACATAATACAAAATTTCAAAACAACAAAGACCTATAACACTGATCATAATTAAAACACTAAAACCTTAACTTCAATAAATCCACACCAAAAGCTATTAACAATTCAACAACAGTATATTCTATAATAATTAACCAGGATCAAAACATTCTTCAAAACGTTTAAATCACTGATACACAAGACAAACATACACGCACAATTACAAACTAAAAAGGATCAAAATAAGTCTAATCTACTTGAACTAAAATCAATGAATGCATAAAGTATACACATTCTTTGACTAAACATGATTTGAACAACTCAATAATATTCATCAAATAGAATACATAACTCGAGCACAACTAACAAGTAAGTACACCGGATCAAAACCACACTTAAACAACTAAATCTCAACAACTTCAATCAATTCACATTATTTAACTTCAAAACGTCTAAATCAAAACACAATCACCGATATACAAGGCAAAACATGCACAAATTTACAATTATACATGCGATGAAAACACAAATTAATACAACAACAACAACAAACCCAATCCCGCCAAGGCAGGGTATGGGGGAGGTAAAATGTAGACAGATATACATGTAAACCCTGTGAGAATCTTGACCTAGAAAACACAAATTAATAGAAAACACAATAAATTTTTGCTCAGATCCTTTATGAAAAGTGAATGCATGATCCCCAGATTAATAAACTTCCTTCTTAAAGAAAAATAAAACAATCAAGAATTAGTATAACCTTTGGTGCAGTATCATTCAAACAATGATTCTTTATCACATAAATGATATCGCGTTTGAGAAGCTCCAGCAAGTTCGAACTTTTCAACAGCAATCTCCAAACATTCATGCCAAGTGCACCCCAAGCTTATACTCCATAATCGATCTTTCATAAAGCATTGTACCCCACAAAACATTCATTGGAGACCTCATGTTTGCAGCCTTCACGGCTTCATCTGTGCTATATGCACGCTTGCCTAGAAATAGTTTAAATGTCTAGTTCAATCTCAAAAGTGAGATCGCACCTGGCTCAACTGTTCATGGTTAGGGAGCACTAACAATTGTAAGTTCTAAGACCTTTATATTGCTTTCACTTAAAAAAATAGAAAAACATTGGACCAGTAATCATTATCAAGGCATTGTCTCCCCATTATGCCTCCTCGTTTTCATACAGGGATCAAGTTCAACAATTATATCACCTTATCCAAAGACGTGCCAAGAGCAATATTACATTTACATTTGCCGATACATTAGCAATCAACCACTACGCCTTTTGTATGTATAAAATACCAAGTTTAATTTTGACTTTCACTGTCATATCGCCATCTTCTATAAAACAGGCTCATTTATAACTTCTTAGCGTGGGTAGTTTCCACTTCAGGTTATTTTATGAACATTGCAACATTTCACAAATTCTTACAAAAATGGTTTCGGATAAAGGTAACTAGTTGATCTGCGATTGCGATGAAATTGGTATGTTTTAAAAGAGTCACCAATGTTGTCATTATATAAGATATCATCAACTAACACTTCTAGAACAACATGTGTAGCTGCATAGAGTCAGAGTCGAAATTTTCATTTCATGGGACAAAGTGAGTATTCATCATTTTATTTCACAATATGCAAAATTGGAAATCTTGACCAATGTGAAAATGATGAAACTCACTTTTCTGGGGTTACTATAAGTATTAACCTGAGCATGGGCAGAAGTGAAAACATCCTAAAAAGTTCAAATAACTGAATACACGGAACTATGATGTTTGCTAGAACTATGATGGGCATCTCTCCTATTGAAACTATAAGAGCCAAACGCGTGTAAGTAACCCTATATAGCGAGCAACAAGTTGGCCCAAGTAACATTCAAGCGAGTTAAACTCACGATCAGACATTACTAAGAGCCCTTAATAGGCTTCTAAAAGAGCTCATGGTTGGAGATTCACAATTTCAAATGAGATAGAAATAGAAGTCCTCTTTACACTTAGACAAGCAAGCACTCAAATATCACAAGTAAAAATACACGCTTTAAGTAGTCGACCAAAGTGGGAAGTTGCCCATAGTAGAAAACTCGCACATAAAGGGTAACTCAAGTTTGACTCACTTGATGCCAAAAGTAGTTGCAACTTACAACTCACACCGTTTACTATAAAAACTAGAACTTTTTTATATCGTCCACCAGGCGCCACAAGCAAAGATCCCTTTACACAGACAAATTTGGAGCTATGGGTATATTGATTATTAATTTTATCTAAACTAACTAGCCTAAAAATATTCATGGTGGGCTGAATAACAAACTAAAAGGAGTATTGAATTAACTACTAACGGATCGTGAAAATGATATACCCGATCGAGAAGCCGACTCACTATCTCCGACAAAGTGTAAGAAGTATAGTTGATTATAACTTGAACTTATTGAACAAAACATGATCAAATGCTACCTTTGCATAAGACCGTTCAAGCCAGTATGATTGCCTCGAATAGGATCCATATGCAGAACGCATGGCATTTTACTCAAATTGGTTACATCTTCATCTAAACATGAACATAGCTTTAGAATAGGAATTATCACATTCGATATGCAAGGGGAGATATAAGAAAAATGAAACACAGACCTTGGTATGTGGCCACTTCCCCAAGATGACACATTACGATAAGACTCCAGTGATAGCTGTCAAAAGGTCGGTTTAATTAGTCAAACGAGTTTGTAAGCGAGCCAGATTCAAAAGGCTTATAAACTTACTTGTAGTTTACAGGAATAAAGACATAATCTTTCTCAAAAAGGTTCACTTTTCTTGTCCACTTTCTTACACGTTGAAAAGCTTCCTTCCCTTTACAAACCTCAAGAGGTTCTTTATCTGGTTAGCTAGCTTTCGAAAGAAAAAACTATTGAGAAAATGGAACCTCGGTCTATCCTCGGGGTTGATTTTGTTTTAAGTATTCGTGGTCTGAAAATATGACACTTGTTATTAGCGAGAAACATAAGGTATGCTAAAGTTGGCAACAGAACTAACGGTCACTTAGAAGCATCATCGAAAGAGGAAACAAGATAGAATAACATACTTGATATAAAAATGATGGTGTCGTTAACAAAAGTGTCGGTAGAGCATATCGACGTCTCTCTTGCCAATAGAAACAGCATCAACTTCCCCTTTTGGATAGATAACTTCTTCAAAAGGTTGATCAAAGCTGCAAGCATCCATAATTATGTAAAGTGCATGGATCGACATTAATGGCAAAACACATTGCTCGATGTTTTAACTTATTATATATGCTTTCCACAAGAAAAAAATTTCATTTCATTTCACTTACCAGGGAAAATACTTCGGGAAAGATGCTTCGGTGTGTCCATGGACAGTGTCCCTGCAACAATAATCCCAAGTTGTCAATATATAAAAGAATTATCGAATTGATTATAAAAGATGACACAAAAGAAATCATCAATTGAACGATAAAAGAATTCCCGTACATAGATTACAAAGGATATGTTAGTTTTAGCTTATTTTCAGGCTCATGAGCTTATTTTATTTGGCTTAATTTCATAAGCCCATATTTTTCGATTTATTTTCCGCTTATGAGTGGACGTTTAGACCTACAAACTGATTACATACTTCCAGATTGGGATTACGCCATTGACAAATATTATTTACATTCCAATTATAGCTAAATCACTCGTGAAATGCAGCAAAAAAAACTAAAGCAAGCAACATGCTAAATAGCTCACCCTAACTCATATATACCGGTCCATAATGTTTTGTATGAGAAAGGAAGAGTCACATCTTTGAATGACACAGTTGCACCAATGAAACTATTTTGAACTTATTATGCAGGATCAATAAGAAAGCACGCGCTACATAATATTTATTTTTGGCATGCGACGGGTACTTTTTAAGCTTTTCATAACCAGGACAAAACCTTTTAGAATTTGATTAAAACATTTCCATCATTATGTCACATTTTTCAAAGTTAAGAAGTCCAATTTACCCTTACATGTGAGCAGTTGGTAGCATACCTATTGTTGATATTTTAATAAGTATCATGAGAACAAAAGCATTAAAAGAGTAAGAATAATGACTATAACCTGAAGGGCATTCAACATTTTCAGCTTGTAATGTATCCTCCATAAGTACGAATCTTCACATTGTCATCCCACCGCAAAAATTAAGGTACACCAATGAGTAAGAAGATACACATAAGCTTTTCGTGCGGTTGAAAATTGAAATTAAACTTGATATGGACTTACGTCGATACCAATGAGATTTGATATCATAAAGATATCCTCAATTCCCCACTGCAATCGAAAGGGTTCTTCATCATCATCTAAAAACGAGCCCTCTATTTTGATGCAATCAGTGAAGGTTAGGACACAATCTATGCAATATCTATCTTGGTACGCCATATGATCAGGAGAGAAGACAACTGTTGTATTTAAGAGAGGTAAAATTACAAGACAACCCACAACAGAAGCAATAGGCCGAACTGTAATTTTGTGTTTCGGATGACAGATACACAAAGTGACACTCACAAGTTCTACGGAGATTATTATTGTTCACTTGTTTTTGTTTATTAAAATTTGCGTATAGTAAAATGTGCATACTTGTACTAGATCATGTGTTTTATATGGAAGTGCAATGTGTTACGAAGAACAGAACATGTGCTATTGGGAATAAGACCATATTTGAGTCGGATTAGCGGATATGCATGAACTAACCATTTTCAACTCGCTTGTGCAATGATCTGAAGATCGTCCACGAAGACACTGACATAAACGAACATTTTAGTATAAATATCCACGTCCATTAAACCAAGAACATATGGACCCAAAAGATTGTCACCATTACAGAGACTAACACACTCTTCAACATTTCATCAAGTAGATATTAAGTTCTGTAATAGAAATGAAGACGGGTCAATAATGAAATTCGAAACAGTATGGCATCGATACAAAAGTTGCAAAAATTACCATCGCGTTGCCAGGCGGAACAAGTCGATAATGATCTCTCGATACAACCTCGGTCTTCATGTGAATCAGATAACAGCTTCGTCCTATAGCCAGATCAGCTAATGTTAGCAAGCTATAAAATATGTATATATTAAACTATCAACATAATCATCAAAACATACATCTTCTGATGAATTCGATTGTGTTGTTGTAAAGGCGATGCAAGCAGCTACAAGGACCTCTGATTCAGGATGTGCGTTAACATCTGGTTCAGATAAATCAGCTTTAGGTTCTGCGTAAGATTGTGGAATTTCTTGGACAGCACTAACGTCGTCCTTTGGATCTGCCATTATCATTGGTTGGTGTATTTCGATTCGGTTGCGGGAGTTGTTCTGAATCTGTAGCATTATCTATAAATTCTCAATTAGACATAAGAAACAATTGATAAATGTCTACTGTATCTATATCCAAACATGAAAAAGTCTAACAATGACCATACTAAATAATAAGTTAGTCATCAAACGGATTTATCTTGCAATTGTTGAGTCACGATGCCATATATTGATGCTCGTGCTCCTAAGTCTAGAAACACCAATAACGGTAACCTATAGGAAATAATTTATACCTTTAACACTATTGGAACTTTAAATTGAAAGTTTTATATGTAGGAAATCCAATGATGTTTTATAATCGTAAGTAACTTGTTTCTTCTAGCTTAACTAGAGTTGTTTTTTGTGTGTGTATTATAATCTACTTATTAGTGGTCCCTCACACTTTGCCGATATTTTTCGGTAGTTCAAATCTCCATTAATCATTACTATCTTATGCTTAAGTGCTCCTATGTGTAAAGTTAGCATGTCGCCTAATTGTGAGCTGCTTATATGTCCTATGATATTATTCATAAGATAATTTGACTAAACTAAAATAATCAAAAACCTCGCTAATAACCTCAAAACTTCATTACTTACCGATAATCTTCACATGCGAAGATACACTAGCTAAACTTAATTTCACTAATAACGTTAAAACTTCATTACTTACTGATAATCTTCACACGCGAAGATACTCTAACTAAACTTAAATAATCAAAAAATCGGCTAATAACCTCAAAAATTCATTACTTTCTAATATTCTTCACATGTGAAGATACTCTATATTTTCACATAAAATATCTCTTAATTTTACACCAGAAAAATATCTCCTATATTTTCACACGCAGAAAATCTCTAAAATTTTCACACGTGAAAGAAAAATATCTCCTATATTTTCACTTAAGATGCTCTTACTAAACTTTCTACGTGTGAAGATACTCCTAATAAACTTAATTAATGCTATATTCTACTTTGCGCACACTAATTAAGTTGCCTAAAAAATCAAGACCTAATTTGTAATCTATACATTCACATGTGACATATTTTCAATTAAAACAATGATAATAACTTGAAATGCATAATAATTCACAATTCAACAATTAAATTTTATCAAAAAAAAAAATAATAATAATAAAGGTACTTGAAATTATTTGTAACCGATTGGAAAATGACTATCTTCTTCACTTATCTCAGCTTCAATTTGTTTCTTAAGGTGTTAATTGATGTTGAACGCGGTGTGGTCATGGCAGTGGCTTGAATGGTTGTCATGGCAATTGGTTGGAACGATGGTTATGGCGGTGGTTTGAACGGTGGTAATGGCGGTGGGTTGAACGGAGGTTATGGCTGGGGTAATGGCGGTGGTTATGAAGGTAGATGGATTGGCAGAGAAGTGTAGTTTCTTTCACCTTCAACTGTGAGAAAATTATGTGTTTATTTATATATATATCCGGTGTGTGGATTTTAATTACCAAAATAGCTTTTTGTAGTATAAATTGTAAATTAATCATAGCCATTAGATCAAAAAAGAGAGGGATTAATGGATACAGATCTCTCTCAGCATTCTCACAAAATTAGACTTCTCATAAACACCCCATATATATATATATATATATATATATATATATATATATATATATATATATATTTTCAAAACCTGCTTAACAAGTATTATAACTAGTATTTAGTTCAAAAAAAAAAAAAAAAAAAAAAAAAGTATTATAACTAGTATAAAAATCTAAAAGCACATATAGTGATAACTAGTAGGTATTGAGCAAGGACCATTTTGGTAAGTTTGATATAAACCCAGGACGGCAGTGTTTAATTCGATATAAACCCTATTAATAACTCACTCGATCCATTCCCAATTTTCATATCTAAAAGTAAGTTTTCAGTTTTCATCATCGCTTATATTTTATTTTATTTGATTGATGTTACAAAAATCAGTTTAAATTTTTAATACAATATATTTAGGTCTTTTGATTGTATGTAATGTTTTTTTTCCTGTGAAATTGAGATGTTGTTTGTGATTTTATGTTTTGGATCTGAACGTTTGGGATTGTGTTTGGATGTAACAGAAATTTATTTTTATAAGTATGGAAATTAGGCGTCATTTAAAGTTTTCTCCTAAATGAGACATTTTTTATATGGATCGTTTGATATGAACAAGCTTGATTATAATGGATCTTAATAAGTTTATGTTAAACGAATAATAATATGCTGCTAAAGGGATAGCTTATTTTGACTGTTTATTCCCTTTCGCTGAAGCAAATAAGCCCTTTTTCGATTTGTAAAAAAAAGAAGGGGATTTATTTTTTCACAAAACACAGAAAATGCGTTCATATGATATTGTTTTCTATTTTGAAGAAAAGAAGGGGGTTATAAGGGAAACAAATAAAACACAAAAGAAGTGTTTTGTAATTTCCCTTGTTAAAGCAGGAAATGAAAATTTTCTATTTTGTATAGAATTTGATGGGAAACTTTTGATTTTTAACCCAGTCTCTATTTTCCTTGTTTTGTACAAAACATTTTGTGGGGTGTTTTACGGAAATAGTGTAGTTATAATCTTAAAGCAAACAACGATAACTGATTTTTTATATAGTCTCTTACTTATTGGGTACTTTTAGAATTTAATGATTGTTACTTATGGCTGGTTTTTGTTTGCAGTTCTGATTTGTGAAAATGGGAGGTGGTTTTAGAGTGTTACATCTGGTGAGACCATTTTTGTCGTTTTTGCCGGAAGTGCAAAGTGCAGACAGGAAGGTTCCGTTCAGAGAGAAGGTCATATACACTGTCATCTCTCTTTTCATCTTTTTGGTGTGCAGTCAGCTTCCTCTGTATGGCATACATTCCACAACGGGTGCGGATCCTTTCTACTGGATGCGTGTTATCTTGGCTTCTAACCGTGGGACTGTCATGGAACTTGGTATCACACCCATTGTCACTTCTGGATTGGTTATGCAGCTTTTAGCTGGCTCCAAGATAATCGAAGTTGATAACAATGTCCGTGAGGATCGTGCACTATTGTAAGTCTTCGTGTCTGCAAGTTTTTGTGTGAAATTAGTATGAACTGGTTTTTGTTTGTTAAGTGTATACTACCATTTAGTTGTGTAATGCTTTAATTAGTGGGAGACACTGTTATCTTTTGATTGACAGTCATGCGTTGTTAAGAAAACATGTCATGTTATATTCACTTCGTTAATGTATAAAGCATTATGCTTTTAAATTCGGCATTATATTTAATAAACTGAAAAAACTGACAAAAACCGTCTGAAATCCTGATGCACTCATGTGAGCATTTATTCTTTAACTGTTGCCCCTTGATATTTTCTTATGTAATTTTGTTTAAACTTGCGATTTTTCTAGGAATGGTGCACAGAAGTTGCTTGGTATCTTGATTGCCGTTGGTGAGGCTGTTGCCTATGTTCTTTCAGGAATGTACGGCAGTGTTGGTCAACTTGGTGTTGGAAACGCCATCCTCATCATCGTTCAGCTATGTTTTGCTGGGATTATTGTGATATGCTTGGATGAACTTCTCCAAAAGGGATACGGTCTGGGCTCTGGAATCTCACTGTTCATAGCTACCAACATCTGGTAAGCAACTGACCCTTCCTTATGTATAAATATATAATATATACGTAACGACTCCTATTATTCCCCATCTTATACGTTGATTGATCATGCAGTGAGAGCATCATCTGGAAAGCATTCAGCCCAACAACCATTAACAGTGGACGTGGTGCAGAGTTTGAGGGTGCAGTTATTGCTTTGTTTCATCTTCTGATCACTAGATCGGATAAAGTTAGAGCACTGCGGGAAGCTTTCTATCGGCAGAATCTGCCTAATGTGACTAATTTGCTTGCTACTGTGTTGATATTTCTCATTGTTATCTACTTCCAAGGCTTCCGCGTTGTGTTGCCTGTGAGATCTAAGAATGCTCGTGGGCAGCAAGGTTCTTACCCCATCAAGTTGTTCTACACTTCCAACATGCCTATCATTCTTCAGTCTGCACTTGTTTCCAACCTTTATTTCATCTCTCAGGTATCATGATTATATCTTCTCTAGCTGAATTCAGCTATGTGAGTTATTTTTCCTTGACCTAACCACTCAAACCATTCTCCCTTACCAGTTGCTGCACAGAAAGTACAGTGGAAATTTCCTGGTTAACTTATTGGGAAAGTGGAAGGAATCTGAATACTCTGGCCAATCAGTCCCAGTTGGTGGCCTTGCTTACTATGTTACTGCCCCATCAAGGTAGCTAAGCTAAACGTGTTTTGAATTTCTGCTTGCTCAATATGGTTCTGTTTCTCAGACTTGTGTATACGCACTTGTACAGCTGTGTTTGAACCAGAAGTGGCAAGATTTGTGGGTTGGGTAATGTGTGAAAATATGTTGAACAATATATATGTTTTTTTTTTATCAGTTTTCACTTTTCATATAAAAAAGCTATGTTACTTTTGATCCTAGGAAAACCAATTATGTTAAAATCAAAAAATAAAAACTCAACATACAAGACGTCATTCCTTATGTCATGCAATACGTCATCTAAACCGAGCAACCCCTAGATCCCAAACACTAGATCAAGGCTTCTTGCTTGCTCTCTCGTCTAACCCTAGCATTCATATTAGGATTATGTGTGAAATACATCATCTAGGTCAACCGACATTAAAATATGGGGGTTGATACTCACACCATTTTTTATATTTATACCACATAGTACAACACTGTAATGCTCACTGTATAAAACAGTAATGCATAATTGTGGTGTAGGTATAAAAAAAAAATGGTGTGAGTGTATCAACACCCTTAAAATATGGTTAGTTGAGTCATATAAGTCCATGTATTTAGCCAAAGCCTATTTCATCTTTGCTACACTTCGATAGGCAAATATAGGAATTCGATTTTATCTAACATGAGAATGACTACTGAAGACCCTATCGCACTAGAAATTTAATTTGACCTAACGGTTGAATTGCTTCCATGAGAGAACTTGGGTTAGTAGTATAACCTGTAAAAATGGTCGTGTTTAGCGTTAGTTGAGGACCACTAGTGATATTCTCATACTTATTCTCTAACTTGATTAAATGGCTCTTCCTAAATGTGCCTAAAGTTTGTTTACATTGATGAATATTGTCTCTTATTGGGATCGCACATTAAATAAGTAGTAATTAGGATTCTCCTTAGCGAACCTAGAATATTTACATCTCACATACAATAATAATCTAGATATTTGTTACCAAAGCATAATAATAATCTAGATATTTGAATAAAACGATTAAGGTTAAAAGTTGATTGCCGACACAACCCAAAACGACCCATATATAAATACTACTTTTGGTCTAATTGCCGCATCTGCTTGTACTAACATTTTCCCCTTTTTTATTTGCTTGCGTCTCAATATCAGCCTGGCAGACATGGCAGCCAATCCCTTCCATGCTCTCTTCTACCTGGTCTTCATGCTAACAGCATGTGCTCTCTTCTCTAAAACTTGGATTGAAGTTTCTGGATCTTCTGCAAGAGATGTGGCCAAGCAACTTAAGGTAATGCTTATAGTAACATTAAAAGCTTCCATATGATATCCTTCTCTTGTGTTGATATATATCGTCCTAGTTAATAATAGCTTTTCTATATTATTCGAGTCTTAGAATTTTATTGTGATGGTTTAGTGTCTGTTTCTAATGGGTGTTGAACATGCAGGAACAACAAATGGTGATGCCTGGCCATCGTGACTCAAATCTGCAGAAGGAACTGAACCGATACATCCCAACAGCGGCTGCGTTTGGAGGAATGTGCATTGGTGCTTTGACAGTTTTGGCAGATTTCATGGGAGCTATAGGGTCTGGTACTGGAATATTGCTTGCAGTTACGATCATATATCAGTACTTTGAGACATTTGAGAAGGAGAAGGCCAGTGAACTAGGTTTATTCGGGTTTTAAGCTCTACTTGTTAGTGTTGTTGTTAAAACTCTTTTCATTGGATGTTACATCCTGTGTTTTTCTTTTATATACTTGCAAAAGGCTCCCTTTAAGTTGGCCATTGCTGTTAGGAGTGTGCATTGGTACAAAACCGACAAGGAACCTGACGTTTGCAAATACTAGAACCAAGAATAGACAATGAGATTGACTTTAATGTTAGCCTAGTGATTCAAGCGCTTTTTTTTCTTTTGCTTAAACGACACCATTTCTTTATAGTAATAGATTTTTTTTTTCTTTTTCTTGAACTGGTCCAGTTCTAGATTGATAAATGTACTGGGTGTGCAAGGTTATCTGTTTACACGTTTCAAGAAAATATCCTTTGAAATTCCAAATAAAAGGTTTGAGATGGATGTTAGACCACCATGAGATACATTAGAAAGCAAATGGTGAAGTTTCAATCAACTCTTTGCTACACTTGAATGAACGTGCATTTCCAATTTGAACCATCACAAAATACCATTGAAATTCCTGTAGCAACACATTGCATCTTGTTCTTGGCCACTAAAATTTCTTGGCGGAAAATGAATTTCGCTGTGAACATTCATATCTAAAGACCTCGTCAAAAAGTGAATCAGTCATAAATTTGAATAAGTTATCATATTAGGGGAGGAAATCTAATAAAAAGAAAAAATGAAAAAATAGTAGTATTTTCTAACTACACATTTTAAATAAGAGAGAAATTTAAGGGTGATCGATGATCTATTTTCGTACGTGTATTCGAAATGTGCGTCTATTGGTCTCTTCTCACTCTAGTTATTTTCATTTCATCTTATCTCGTTACATCTATTTTAAATTAGAGTTGTGATATTTAGGCATACTTAAGAGACCTAAATCCCTAATAACAAGCCTAACCATATTATAATGACAAGTGTCTTTTAGTTATTTTTTTTCTTCTAATATGCCCCTAAGAAATAACTTCCTAATTTATGGGATTTAATTTTCTCTTTTTGTAACTTCCATGCCATCGTGTTTTTGCATCTTCTTCGGTTCTTCTCTACATGTGATTCACAGTCTCATAAACAATGAAACACCATTTATATATCCATCTTGACTGTTAATATAAACTATAGAGAGAAGTCGTCCTTGCAGCCACCACCAACAAAACAAATAAAATAATGATACATATAATCGTATTTTGTAAAACTTCTAGAGTTTTTACTTTCACAACACTAACATAGTTATAATTTTTATAATTATAGTTTATGTCAAGTGGATTTCTACAAATACAATGTTCTGAAAGAAGTAGATGCATTTAATTAGGATTAGGGGTCACATAAATTGACGTTTAGAAGTACAAATCAAAGGTGGAGGTGACGAATGAATTTCGATGCGAAGCAAGGTGGTATGACTTCATGGTGGCTGTATGGATGGGGCACACATGTGTTGCAGGGAGGCAAATAGAGAAAAAGAAAATGCAATATGTTAATTTTTACTAAGTTACTCGTAATTAATTGCAAAAGGGTATATTAGGAACATTATAAAAGATTTGACTTAGTTTTAAAAAGAGTGAATTACATAAATCGTCCTTGTGCTTTGGTCAAAATAACGGATTTTGTCCCTATACCTTCGTCCATATGGTTTACAAATCTTACGGATTTTGTCCCTCGTCCAAAAATGTCCGTTAAGTGTTTTGCGCTGTTAGTCCTTCGTTAGTGCAGTTCGTTAAGTGTTTTGCACCGTTAGTCCTTATTTTTTAAAATGTAGTTTTTCCCATTAGTCCTCCAGTTATCGCCTCCATTTTTACGTTTTTGTCCGTTTTTATCCGTTTCATTCGAGCGTTTTCCCCATTCGTGCGACAGTTATCCCTTTTCGTCTGCGATGCTTTTACGCTTTGATCCATTATTTTTTCCGATTGACTGGCGCTTTTATTCCATTCGCTTTCGCGTTTTAAATGTTCCTGACGTTTGTCTGGATTTTACGCTTAATTGTGTTCTTATCCGTTTGATTTTTATCGGTTTAATTATGTTTTGTCCGTTTCAAAAAAAATTGAATAAAAATATTTTTCAAATATGTTTTAAATATGTCCGTTTTTCAAAATTTTGAAAATATTTTCATTCAAATTTTTGAAATTTTTATTCAATGAAATTTGATTTTTTTTTAATTTTGAAATATTTTTTTCCAATTTTGGAAAAAATTTTAAACTGAAACGAAAATGGAGAAAACGATAGAAAATGTAAAACAACGGCTTCGGAAGTGGAAGGACGAACGAATGAAAGCGAATGTAAAAAAACCGTCGAGGTGGATAAAAAACATAAAAACGACTTATGAAAGGACTAAAATGGAATGAACGACGAAAAACGAGCGGACGAATGGAATGGAACGGAAACAAAAACGTAGAAAAATCGGGCATATTATTAACTGGCGAACTAATTTTAAAAACTACATTTTAAAAAATAATACTTACGTGCAAAACACTTAACGGACTGCACTAACGGCGACTAACACCGCAAAACATTTAACGGACATTGATCAGAGGGACAAATCGTAAGATTATTTGTAAACCACAAGGACTAAACGCACCAAAAGTATAAGGACAAAATCCGTTATTTTGACCAAACCACGAGGACGATTTATGTAATTCACTCTTTTAAAAATAAATGACAAGTGGACCAATCACATTAGTAGGCCTAACTTGAGGCATATTACTTAGGTCTGAGAATCATTTTTCTTTAAATTATATCTACACAAGTCTATTAATAGAAATTGAATAAATAGTTTCTGGTAAAATTATTATTGCGTATTTTGCAAAATGTAAAAGAAAAAAAAAAGAGAATTGCATAAATATCTCTTTAAAACTCATAATTGCGTATATATTCAACTTAAACTTATAATTACGTATATATCCTTGTTAAACTTTAAAATTGTCATATATACCCAAATAACAATTTTTATGTATTGACAATCCTAAAAAATATATGATAAATATAATTTAAACATAGTATGACAATTATACTTTATAAAATCGACAATAAAACAACATTTGGGGTATTCATATTCATTCAAGTGGACTTCAAGATCTTTTTTGTTAAAGAGGTAAGATTGTTCCAATATACTTTATAAAATCGACAACAATACACACAGTTGTGTCGGGTGTAGTAAAATCTGGATAACCACATGCATTTGTAATTATCATTGTTGCAGAGGAGGTGATTTGTTCACTCCACTAATTAATTTGTACACTCAAAAGTATGATGTCTTGACATATATACCCTTATATCACTTTTACTTATGTTCACTTTTACAAGGGTATAAATGTCAAAACATTATATTTTTGAGTGTGCAAATCAATTAGTGGAGTGTAGTTTGTTGGCTTTATGTAATTAGTGAAGATGAACAAAAAAGTACAAGTTTTAATTATGGCACTACTTTTTTGTTTTGCGGGATGCGTAAGATGTTTTCCTCATATCAGTGCATCATTTGATAAATTTTTAAAATTCTAGATGTTATGGGTACAAAAGAAGAGAGTCAAACAAAGTCAAAGTCAAAAGAAAAGTCAAATATCAACAACAAACCATACAAGTGTATTTTCCGCCAATATGTTTTCACATTCATTCATCATTTTCTGTATAAATACATTCATTAGATTCATTTACAAGTAGCTAATCATTTTGTAATCCAAACTCTATCATGTACAATACATCTTTTAATAATAAATCTCTTTGATCTTTAATTCGAGTTCTTATCTTCATATCTTGAGAATTCCTGTTGATCATCATGATCTTTCTTCATTTCAACTTCTGATTTCTAGAAAGATCATTACACTAGACAAGTGAAGATGAATTGATGGAGATCTAATTATGTTAAAATTTATGGGCACTGTTACACGATGAAGGATCTGACGAAGTAAAGTCATATCTATGATGTTATAGATAAGGGTAAAATTGACCTTTTATATTTGGAATATAAATATGATAATTGTTTTAGGCTTTAAAAATATAAAAATAATTATTTAGATATACATGAAATTTTTAAACTTTAAGAAAGATATATACGTAATTATAAGTTTATGTCGGATATATATGTAATTATAATTTTTTAGAAGGATATATATGCAATTCCCAAAAAAAAATGAAAAAAGAAAAAAAAATAACCTATAATAATTATGTCATTTGGTCTTTTTGTATCTAAGTAACCCAACATATATGAGATAAGATAAGTAGTAAAAGTCATAACTTGATTTTTTTTTTTGAAAGGTAGATTTTATTCAAAAAGCGCACCGGGAAGTCCTCGAAAAAAGGACACCCGGGCAAACAAACGAGATTAACCTAGATTTTCTTAAATTGTGTATTTTTTTATTTTCTTAAATTGTGTATTTTTTAATGAGATATTCATATTAAAAGATTGTACTAAACGCTAGTATTTAATAAGCTTATTCATTGTTTGATTGTTTCTTACATAGTTTTTAAGAACAAATAATCGCATAGTTTAAATTTTAAAATTTTATTTCTATAATAACGAAAAAATCGAATGGGTACTTCGGCTAGACTGGTTTAGCTTTCGGATTTATATACTTATAATATTTCTGTCTGTGTGGCGGCGGTTTTAGGGTGTATTTGTTAAAGGTAGCTGTGAACAGTAGCAGTGAGCGGTAGCTACAGTTTATTGGTCACTACTTTTTAAAAAAACATTAGACTAATAAGTTTTTAAAAAAAATTAGCAATACTCACCGCTCTAACTTTAAATGTCAAATTTACCCACCTAAATATTTTAATGACATATATATCCAATTCAAACATCACATTTGTCATATTTGCCCAATTTCATTTAAACTCAATTAATTGTAAATTTACATCCTTTAATACCTATTATGCCCTTAGTAATTTCAAATAATCATTCATCCTATTTCATTTGCTTACATTTTCGATCTGAATATGTGTATCCATGGTGATCATGTTCCATGTGTTGTTATTTATGTATTTTGTTTGTACCAGAATGTTGTTTAGTCTTGTGCTTTGACGAGTTAACATGGGTCCCATTTGTTTGATTGGTATTCAACAGGTATAGATGTAAATTGAATTAATATGGTATATCATCTTAAGGTTTCTTAATGTTTCCTGGGCTCGTAATGTGTTTTGATGTTTTTGTGTATTCGTAAGTTTGTTTTTTATATGTCTGATTTGCAAAAAGAAATGAGTGTGTAAAGATGAGAATTGATTTTTATGTTATTAAGGGTATATCAGGAATTCAATAACAATTAATTGAGTTTAAAATGAAATGGGGCAAATATGACAAATGTAAAGTTTGAATTGAATATATATGTCATTATAACATTTAAGTGGGTAAATATGACATTTAAATGTTTAACTTGTATATGGAATTAACCCAAAATAAAAAAACTCTTTGCTTGAAAAAGATTAAAAAAAACTCAGCGCCAAACATAGTCTTAAACCCCGGGATGATTCCCATAAAAAGCTGTTTAAACCGACACAAAACCAAAACCGACCGAGTCACTAGTTCGGTTTTGGGGCGAAAGCCAGGTATTGAGTTGGGGATAAAATTTCCCGCTAATGCTGTTGGTTTCTTATCTTTTAGTTTTCCATAGAAAGTGAAAGAAAATGATATCCAGACAAGGAGGAGGAGGAGGAGGAGTAATACTCCGCTCTTTACATCCCCCCCATAAACTTCCTTCTAAATCTTCTTCTTATTCAGGTAGTATTATTGTTCATCTTCAATAGTATTGTTTTACTAGTATTTGCTTAATTAAATTAACTTATTATTCTTCTGATGTTTCTAGTGACACTTGCTGCTAAACTGAATCAACCATCATCATCATCATCAGTTGTTGTTGATTTAAAGCAGAAAGTTGAGAAAATAACTGGGACTAAATGGTGGTGTACGCCTGGTCAATACACCAACTTCATTTGTCCATTGGTACCCATTTCTTATCCAACTTTTCTTCCCACACTTAGCGACCTTACCACTAGGCCATTTGGTGGTTGTACTTATTTGTAACCGAATTCACTTGTTTTTTATTAGGCCAATCTTCATTTTTTTTGGAATAAGGTTTTTGGGAACTTTTCGAAAAATGTTACCGCTCGTTTTTTTAGCTGAAATGGTTAAATGTGATGTATCATTATAATTGAGAATTTTAAAGTCAATGCGGCTAAAATTATGACATATCACCTCTTTCAAATAGTAAAAAAAAACCTTCAATTGCACAAAAGATTAACTGTCATACTTTAAATTGAGAAGAAAAACGTTAACTACTTCAAAATTAAGTTGGCCGAAAGCCCTAAAGTATGATACCTTTTTGTGCTTTTTTCCCTTTTATTAATATAAAACCAGATTATAAATTAAATAAAAAATAGACGGAAACATATAAAGGGACACAAGGTGTACAAGACAAACCCAAATTTGCAGTAATTAAACAATGTTGTTAGATAATGGACTCAACACCTAAAAATGTATTGTTTAATTTGGTATTCATCCAAATTAGTAGATGTAAACGTGTTTACAGATTACGTACGAGTTAATTAGGAATTTTACATCAAGTCAAGTTACTGGCTATGTAAGGCGTTTATAATCATACAATCATAGAGGAGAGAAAACTTGTGAGAGAGAGAGAGAGAGATTTGTGAAGGTGTTCAATATTGTTGAGAGTTTAAGTGGACCTTGTGATTGCGAATATTTATTGAGTTTTTTGTTAGTGGATTAGGCTTGACTAGTCGAACCAAGTAACTCGTTGTGTTTGGTGTTTGTTTTTCTTTTTCATTCTATGTCGCTGTGTAATATCTTGTTGTTACAAGTATCGTACTAACATTATGAGTGTATATTCAAGCTAGAAAAGGTCTATAAATTCTGTAAAAAAAGGAAAGGTTTATTATTTTCTGTTGTGGCATGACATGGCAATTCATAAACCTTTTGAAGAGGTTCATCATAGTATATGCACTAAGTCATCCAATTTGTAAACACCTTTTTGACATTTCTGTCACTTTGAGTGACGTGCACAAATAAATAAGTCGAAATTACAAGTGTGGGGAACTTTTACAAGCTAAATAACTTGGGGTGAGAAATATATTTTTTCATAATATGTACACTTGTTTAAGTACATTCCCTAGTGAATACCATTATCCCTGTTGATTTTGGTTATAATTTTTCAGCTGATTTGTTTCGAGGTTCAGTTGTTTATGGATTTACTTTCTGTTGAGACAGTGCCAAGGCGGGCAGTCCGAGGAGAGGAGTTTATCATTCCATATAAGCCAAAATGAGTAAGCCGTATTGTTTTACCACTTCTGTTCCAAACATAGAAAGAAAAAAAAAAGTTAAACTTTTAACTATTGGTGCCAAACAACTTACTTTTGTACTTAAAAACTCAAATCAATGTTATATTGCTTGATAAATATTGTTTACTGTATTGACTCTTCAGTAAGTATTTCAAATAGAATAATCTTCTATAGGATTTTTCGAGTCTAAAAGGTTTATCGTATTTAACCTTCTTATGGGAAGCAAGAGTGTTTGATGTCATGCTTATCTACAGTCTTGGACATCTTAGAGAACCTTTTGTTTCCACCTTGTATTCAGGAAGGTTGCAATATGGAGATGCTTTAATTTTGAATGTGGATGGGCTGGTCATGTAAGTAAACTTCGAATTTTATTTCTTCACTTTATTTACTTTACATTGCAGATTGAATTTACATTATTTAGTGGTGATTCAGGTCTTGGAAGATGTAGATCCCACAAAAGTTAAAGTCAACAGAAATAATCTTTCTAGAAAACCGACGGAAGAGACCTTGCGGTTAGAGCCACTAGGTGATGAGGTATTTCATTATACTTTATGCTCTTCAATTGCAGATAGACAATTCTGTAATATAAGCTCCTCACGATGTCTTGGTTACAGTTTATTCAATGTCACTTGTTTCATTTCATTGGCGAAATAAGGAGGGAGTGAGACCCGAGATTGTGTTAGCAAATGGATAAGAGAGGACTTTACCATTAGGCTATGGATAAATTGTGTGCTGCAACAATCAAGTATAGGACCTGTAGGATTGGTTTGTATGTATTTCCCCAGGAACAGTTTCGAGGTCTTTATCATATATATGGTATGCCATAGATGATAAGGTATAAATTTGCATAATACCCTGAATTCATTGATTCAAAAACACAGATGGCATGCCATCAGCTCACATTAATCATATAATTTAACAGTCAAACATCAAACACATGTGATAATTCATCATGTATAGTTCATAGTGTACTAATATGGAACAAGATGATAGTTAGGATAAGATCCAAATATACAGATAAGGAAAACCTAATTTAGCTACACATTTGTATATTTTTTTTGGGTTAAGTTTTTCAATTTTTTGGGTATAGAGTCTAGCTAACCAGGGGCGGAGCCAGACAATTTTGCTCGAGGGGGCACTTTTTGATAATTTTTAGAAACTACATTACAAAATGGTTACTTAGGTGGGCAAATTACAAAAAAAATCCAGATATTTTAGAAAATTTACACTACAATTTTTTTTTGCTAGGGGGGCACGTGACCCCCGGGACCGCTCCCTATCTCCGCCCATGAGCTAACAATGTGCTAGTTTCTCTGTGAAACTATTTTTGCGTATACAAGCTTACATGGTTTTATGGATTCTTACTCTAATACTTTTGTTATTCATTTATCATGATAGTCTAAGTAAAAACTGTAAGAATTCTGCTCCATGTGAACATTGTTTATGCACACGCACACACAGAGTGATTCGCAATGATATTATCTGTGACATGCTACAGCTGATCGAGTACTTTGCTGGCCGAATGATATCAGCGGAAATTTTGCAGAAAAATGCTGTTATGCAAATGATAGATGATAAGGTATATATTCTTGTATTCCCATTTAACTGATGCTTCAGATGTTTGACAAAATTTATGATTTTTGCTACATTGGTTTAAGATTATATCAAGTTTCAATCCAACTTGTTAAGATCACTTTTTTCTTAATTATATCTGGTTTCTCCAAATCTTGTTATTGCCTATATCGCTTATTTCATGCAAGTCATTTAAATCTGTTACATTCCCCTGATTTGTCTGAGAACATTTTTCTTTTGCATGAACAGAACGTGATAGCATTTACATATAGAAGGAATGGGGAGCTTGTCAACTGCAAGTTTCGCAGCATAACAAGCCGAAAGTTTTGGCAGGTTGTTACATTTATAATTGGTGTTTACATCTAATTTCTGATATTATCCAATGTCCTCATGATTTCATTTGATGTGTCCTCATGATTTATACCTGTACATCTAAATTCTATTATAATTTTTTTAGCAATTAATTTAAGAGTTTCTCACTTTCTGCTATGAACTTCAGGCAAAGCATGGAGAGAGGATATTATATGGACTTGATGGCATCAAGGAAGGAGATGACATTGTTATAGTAATAGCTCTGACCAAATTGATCTCCTATGTTGTAGCTACTTCTATGTCTATTTGTGTATGTAATGGCTCTACCTCTATGCTGATAGTAGGTCGAAGGGGAAATTGATAAGCTATCAATGGAGCAAGCTGGAATACCGAACTGTGTTAGTGTGCCTGATGGTGCGCCCCATCAAGTGTCAACAAAAGTACTAACATCTAAAAAACAGGTTTATATTCACCCTGATTTATACCTTTACTCTTCTGCAATTATAAAATGCATATTTCCGAGAATAATAGTGCACTTGAGATAAAACTCAAAAATGTTATTATCATTTAATTTTTTATTGAACGACAATTGAGTATCCCACAATATCTACACCACAGACTATCTCACACGTCCTAAGTAGGACTTGAACCCACAACCATTTGAGTGGGGAGCTTCTCACGCAACAAGCGGTATCATAATAATACATTCTTTCGCTTGAACCAGATCATTCTTTAAACTTAATGATTAATATAGTAACTCATTTTCTGGCTTGAACCAGATCAATATTCAATGTCTGTATTCCATACAAGGTTCATCTTTCATCTGTGATCGAACACAAAAATTTGAACATCGGATTTTAAAATGTTGCTAAAGACCTAAAGTTTGTAAAATGCTGAGTTTGAAGGTTGTTTTCCCTCAAGCACTTAAGTATCGGATATGAACTGTAGTTATTCTTGGACTAGTAAATTGAGATTATTAAGCAGTTTTTAAGTTGGTTTACAGAATTTTTTATTGGTTCTTGGTATACGAAAAAAGACGAGAAACAAGATTCTCAGTATTATTGTTAGAATGTATCCCTTCAACAACAACAACAAACCCAATCCCGCCGGAGCGGGTTAGGATGTATCCAGAGAACACTATGGTTTCTTATAAGAGTAAAAGGGCCACTAACTTCCTGTTTAATGACAAATCTGGAAGTGGGAATTTTGACCCATCTTCTTATGAATGGGTCGGTCAATGGGTTGTCCGTCAACAGATCAAAATGGGTCAAACTTAGAGATCTGTTAATAGGGCAATGGGTTAAACTGATTCAAAGTCACCCAGGGCCTTTTATTTAATGCACACAACCTCCTAAATTGTCTTTGTAATGATTAATGGAAATCAAATATTTATTTGATATATCACAAATTTATTAGTAAATGGATAAAAAAGTTTCGGTAACCCAACCCAGACCGGCCTGTTTTTGACCGTAATAAAAAAACCTGTTTCAGTCCACACATGTTATCCATACAAACTTGGTCTTCATCTACCACTTATTGAGAGTTATATGACATGTTTCCTTAATGCATCGAAAAGCTTTCTCAATCATATATCATGCTGCTGATCTATTTAAAGTTTGTCATTATTTGTATGATCAGGACTCCAGATATAAGTATATATCAGACTGCAACGGATATCTTGATAAGGTATGTAAGCTTGCTCTTTGTATTTCTTCTTAGTTATGCTCCCAAAATGACTGTTTTGTTTCTCTGTTTTTTCTTGTAGGCATCTCGAATCATATTGGCAACAGATAGTGACGGACCTGGTCAAGCCTTAGCTGAAGAACTTTCATGCCTCCTTGGAAAAGAAAGGTTATATAAACTTGTAATTTTTTCCTCATTTTGTTCTGTCTCTATTATGCTTTCCATGTATTTTGAGAGTTCTTAGGGAAAAATAGTAAAATACTGGTAATTCTTTTCAATAGTTTGTAAAAAGATGTGATAACTAAAGATGCTTAAGAAAGACATAGACGAGTCATCTGGATAAGTGGTTACACATAAGGGATGCATATCACAGAACTTAACAAGCCGTGTGCATTAAAGGTGGTCTTTTTAATACAGGTGGCAAATATGACCCATTTGCTTATGAATGGGTTGTTCAAACACTCCAATGGGTGGGACTAAAACTTTTACCACATCATTTATTTATATAAAAAAAAAATAGTAATACAAAATGACCTGTTTTAACCCCATCATATATTGAGTATTTGACTTGTTACCCGACCGGCCCATCATGACACCTCTTAAAGTGCAGATAAAGTTATTGAGTGGGGCCTCATGCTAGTATTTTGTTGCTTGCAAGAACTTTCTTGGGTTCTCTGGGATTCTTCCATCATTCATGTTTTCCGTTTCAATATTTCATTTAATTTCTTTAAAAGTCCATAGGGAACAACAATGACTTGATGATTACATATTATCTTATCATCTTCTACAATTCTATCCAGATGTTGGCGTGTAACCTGGCCAAAGAAAGACGAGTCCAGCTGTTACAAGGATGCAAATGAGGTTACATGCCATCCTTTTCATTAATTCATTTTTTTATTTCTGTTACAACAAAAGTTGAAATTCCATACTCATTTGTTGTTACATAGGTTCTTGTGCATTTAGGAGCAGAAGCATTGAGGCACATTGTTGAAACTGCCGAGTTATATGAGGCGACGAACTCAGTCTGAATTGTATGCAGCACTTTTTTTGTCTGCAAGTATTAGGAAATGAGGCTTAGGAAATTGTTTGAGGGTAGCTATAAAACTTTAATCATTTCAAATTTAGTCTAAAAACCGTTCTGCTTCTGCAAAGTGAAATTTACGGAATGCAAGTGAAGTTTTAGAGTCATCAGTTTACTTCCACATGCTGAACTATGAATTTTATGAATTGTGGTGGGTGATAAGGAGTTTCATTTAACAAGGGAATTGATTTGGTAACTTATGATCATACATCTGATAGTGCACTTCTTTCACTTGTACATTTAGGAATATAATTATAATGCATAATGGTTAGTAGACCGGTTAATCAAACTTTTTATTTGTTGCTAAGCATCTTGTATAGTTTGTCTATCTTTGTCTTAAAGATTGCTTGGTGGCGAATATAAATTCATATTGCTGTTCAAAAAATAAATTGTGCTGTTAAGCAGAGTAGAGCTGCAAACCAAGCAAGCATTGTCATTCTTTTTGTAGGACTGCTGTTTGATTTTGAGTTCTTTTTGTTTATTATGAGTATTTTATTGTATCAATTCTGGCTTTTTGTATTGTGTCATTACTCTTTTTCTTTCTTTTAGTTTGCCTTTCTATTTTTGTTTGTTATAAGGGTGATGGATCTTGGCTCATATTATTGTTAAACCATTCAGATATCTGCAATAGCTGTCTTGACTAATCAAAAGTTGAAATTTGGAATTTTTATATGGAACAAACTAATCACTGGAGTTGATTGCTCAGAATAATTTGGCTTTACCAATGTAACCGGAGGAAAGATTTAGTGAGAAAAAAATGGGATCTAAGTGGTTTCCGTGTAGACATATAGAATGGCCAGGAAAATAATTTTGTTGAATGAAAGATGTTGGAGCTACTTGAATGGGAAAGCCTTGCCTATGACCTTATTCCTATTCTTTCTTTTTTTTCTTTTTTTTTTCTGCATTAAATCATTCTGCAAGCGTTACAACCTCATTTGTTCATGTTCCATGCTCTTAATTTTTCTGCTAAATTGCTGTCTCCTTTTACATAGGAGTTAATGAGTGAAATGATAATTATAATCTGCTTAATTGTAAGAGCTTTATCCTGAGATAAATTAATTGTCAGATCTGTGAAAATCGGGATAACACACTTGTTAATTAAATACTTAAATCTCTACTAAGTCTTAGCTATTAAGTCTTAAGTGCATAAATAAATATCTACTAAGTCTTAGCTATTAAGTACTTGCTTACTAAGAATACTTAGAAGCAAAGAAAAGTTTATGTATTAAGTTTTGTAATCCTATAAATAAATGTAAAGGCTAAAGATGAAACGTATCACTCTAGCCTTCCTTCAAATTCTCATTTCACATTACCCATTCTACTTTCAGTTACACTTGTTTCCTTTCACATTTATGATCAACGAGTGCAAAACTTGCCAAACATTTACAAAAAATAGTTTTGCTACAATATACGAAGAATTGCGTGAAATCTTAACAAAGTTATATGCTCGTTAGTTGTACGTAATGAATTTTTACTTTTACATTCGACATAACAATCTTTGACTCTGTTACCGTGGAATGTGCCGCATATACAACTCTTATATTATTGCAAAAGTATATTACTTTGAAAACTAATATGAAGATATATAACATGAAATGGTAAAAAGATTACGGGCAGCAAAAGTATGCCGAGTATAACGGTCACCAAATAGTTTGAACAATTAATTAATTTGAACTAAAAATATTCTATCCGCCCTTCTTGATAAATATAAAAAAAATTATATTAATCAATCTAAAAAGAAAGGTAACATGGTTAAGTCAACAACTGATCAACACTAGGGATCAAACGCAAATGCAGCTAGGCGTAAAACCATGTGATCAAAAGAAAGAATTGAAATATAACAAAGATTTAAAAACAACAAGATAATGTTGCAACTTTTGTCATTCATAATGTCTTAAGCAATTCGATGAGCTCCGCTTTCTTGAGTTTTGAGTAGCCTTTGACTCCTCTAGATTTTGCTAATTCTTTTAGTTCAGCAAGTTTCATCGTCTCCAGATCCTCTCCATCCGTAGCAATCATCAGGTCATCCTCTACCCTCTCAACGTGTACAGATGGGATCGGTGACCTCTTCACAAAATTTGAGGGTGGTCGACTTATTTTCCCTTCATTTGATACAGAATCTATCCTCTCCACTTTTTTCTGTTTGTTTTCACTTTCACTCAATCCGGTGCTTCCTTCTCTGTATGGCGTCTTACCTATAAGACAAGATTCATTTGATACAAGTTTTGAATCACAAAATCAGATATAAGGTTATAAAATGGGCGGGGATGAGTGGTTCGGGTAACTAAGAATTCGGGTAAGAACGGACCGTTTAAAGGAAAAGAGTGGGTCAGGTCATTTGGTCCTATTTTTTTCTTCCCATTTTCATTCAAATTTCATATTTTTGAGGAAATTACTACAGTATCTCGCTACCATATACACCACAAATCTATCACACATACGGGACTTGAACCCTGGGGAGCATTCTCACACCACAGGGGCGCTGCTAGGCTACAAACCTTAATACGTAAGAACATAACACGAAAGCGACAAAAAGGTCAAGCAAGTCCTTAAGTAGTTTTATTTTTAAGGCCATTTGAACGTGTTGTGATAAGATATACTTTGACTATGAATTAATCTTAAAATGCGTTTCTGAAAATATAAAGACATATTACACAGGAGAATTGTTATTAAGACACTTTATGTTGAAGTGCATTACCTTTTACTTGCTTCCTTGATTGGCGTAAAACTGATTCTGCAGATGTGTTGTTTGTTCCCACCTTGGAAGCAGCAGATTCTGCTGCTGATATTGAAGACTGTATTCTTCTGAAAAGGGCAAGTATCTCTTGTTTATTAGTACTACATGTTTTACCTTGTGATAAGTGAGGTTTCTCGTTATCATCACCATGTATTGATCTTGTGTTCCCTGAATTTCTTACGACAGGTCTCAGTCTTGTAATGTTTAACATATGAAATTGGTGTGTAAATAACAACGATCCATCTGCAAATATTAACATGCTGCATCAAAAGATTGTTTTCTCAGCGTTATGTTGATATGCTTACAACAGTATGAGTTTTGATGTTAGATGTGTTTTGTTTGATTATACTATTTAAGAACACTATGCTCAGTGCTTTGATCTTCTTAACATGTACTGTAATAAAAAAGATAAATGATAGTATTTGTTTGTGCTAAAACTAAACTTGAAAGAGTTTAAATCGTGTGGCCCTCACAGAATGTGTAACCGTTTTTATTGTCGGTGGTATTGACTTGGTATCACAAATCACACAAACAATCCTATACTGCTATAAACAATGCCCTTTCTTGATTAAAGTAAAGGAGTCAGTTTGACCCATTTACTCACGCAATGTCAAACTTGTGTTGCAGCCTTGTTATTTAGAAATCTTAAAGTCTTGTATCATCTTTCCCCGATATATCAACAACCAAACTCATATATTAAACATAAATACATACATCAGAATAAAGCTTTTTGTTGTATGGGCGATTAAGAATCAATTGGAATATACCCAAAAATTATGTACCTTTTATAGGAAAAGTGAGAGTTGGAAGCTTGGATTTGGTAAAAGAAACATTGGGAGGATGAAATCGAATAACTGATTCCATTTACTGCTTTGTTTATGGGGGTTTCCAATTCCAACCAGTGGAGCTGTTACAACCTCAATTCTTCTTCATCCATTTTCTTTCAACTTTCAATTTTTCTTTTCTTTAATAGAGTATCTCTTTATATAACAAGATAAGAAATTTAATACTATGCAATAAAAGTGATACATTTAGGGTGCGTTTGGTATATAAATCATAATCTGTATTGGTATCGGTATAAAATGGGTCACTCATTTATGATTGATTCATTCTTCTCTTTTTGGACTCCTATGGAGTATGAACAATATCCATATTCATTCATTTAATGTGAACATCAATCTTATCAAACTTAACTTAGAATCATTCCACTTATCATTCTCTCATTCCTGGGGTGGATACCAAATGCAGCGCCAAATCTATTTAATAAAATTACAAACTGCATGCTCTCAATTACTATTTTACCTTTTGCTGTCATCTTCGTACTATAAGGGCAATTTCTTCATGATTCCACATGTTCGTTATTTTCACACATCAAATAGTCTCATATCTGTCACTACAAGTTGAATTTGCTCGTAAATTCTTGCAAATTGAATAAATCATTCACTAAGATATGATTTAGTTTTAATTTTAGAAACACCAAATATACTTTTCTTTGTTTGTTTAGATAACATATTTATTTTTTATGTTAATGTTTTCGTTTACGGTTTTCTTCATGTTTAGAACTATGAAAAAATAATGCTTCCTAGCATCATTGTTTATATTACCATCATCGTTATCAGAATGTTTAGCATTAGAAATGTCAAAATAAATTTGCAATGTTAAATCAGAAGAATATTCTATTCATCAACAACTCATATTATGAACTTTTCACATTTTCTATAAGAAACAAATCAATATGAACATAATTAAACATAAACATATTATAATAAATAATTCTTTCCATCAGAAACCCTTGCATTCTTAAGAGCAATTAGACTTCATCAACATACAAAATAATTATAATTCCTTTGACACAAAATAATGTTCAACATCATTTACATGATTTTTATAACAAAATATATTATATTATGTATTTTATGTGAGAATGTATGTAAAATATGAAAATGTGTTATATATCATTAAATTCATAATTGACAACAACCATTTTATATTGAGGACAAAACTCAGTAAGTGCATACTATACATAAATAAATACTTATATTAAAATATAGATGTTATTATGTCTAGTTTCAATTAGAAACACCAAAATATACCTTTTTGTCTTTGTAGAAACTTGTTTTGAAAGAAAATATGTATTAATTTTATAATATATGTTTTTTCTTTCTTTCTTTTTTTTAAATAAGTAAATATGGATAAAAATATCAATATTATATATTTCATATAGTGTGAAGATTTCATATGTATCTTATATCAATTTTTTTTAATTTGTGATAATATTTATGCAATTATAGATTTATATTTTAAAATCACATAAGTTTCTTGAAATGGAAAATTGAACATAAATTAAAGGCAAAAACTTCAATATTATATTTGTTGAAGTAACTTACCTAGTTTTGCTGATTCCCTTTTATATTTAAATCAAAGATTTTTTTTTATCAATAAATACTATCGTTTTTCTTACATATTTCCTTTTTTTGTGTGTGTAGATTTTACCCTATGAAGTTTCAGAATATGCATAGCAATAAGACATTGTAATTAGCTAAGCTAACTAAATTTGGTGTAAAATCATTTATCAAGTCTATTTGACAATAGAAGTTTTGAATGTTTATACTGTGTAGAAACTCAACAAATACAAAGTACAAACGTGAGTTATATGGATTAAAAAATTTAGTGATTACAAATATTTTAATGCTGATATAAAACATTTAAGTATCAATATCAAATAACCAAACAGCTTATTAAGATATGAAAATAAATTCTTTGAATAAATCTGTTGATGACATATCTTCTGAACAAACATCATCATGCACTTGTATCATCTTGAACAAGTACTAGTAAAATTTACTAATATAAAAAAACAAAACGAAAAGAACATGATGTAATTTGTACAAAAACACAACAAAAACATTAGGATGCGGGTTACAAAAGTTAGTGAATACATGTATCTTAATGCTGATATGAAACATTTAATTGTCAACATCAAATAACCAAACAAATTGTTGGAAAATTTAGTGCACTTGTGGGATTAGTTCACACCTTGTAATGGGTTAGGAGGTACGGAGTGTACACCCATAAGGTCCATGAACACCCTGACTCTAATAGTGGTTTGTATTGATAGTGCTTGGTGAAATCATCTTGTTGTGGATTACCCTTTGTTTATCAGTGTTTCCAGCGAAGCAATACTTCCGGATGATGTTCCAACGAAGTGGTGTCTCCATTTGAAGTAGTGTTTACAGCAGTGTTTCACCGAGCGATTGTAACCACGTTGATAGCTATGAAAATGTGATGATGATACAACTTGTTACGGTTTTGACCTATTCAAGTGGCGGTTTAAACCGCATTATGACCATGATTAATTGGTCATGTAACCACTAACGGCTATATGGGGATAATTATGAGGCTATTAATGGGCCATTAATACCATAATTCCATTGACTAGCCAAAGTATTTCCTATAAATAGGAGATGTTTCTGGGTATGCGATGAAAAAATACGTTAATGAAAACAATACTTCAAACCTAAACGCACTTATTAGCGAAGAGGGTTTATAGAATATGTGCCTGATTCTCTACTACATTTGGTCTTATCCCAGTAGATATTTGTGATACCCGGGCATTAGGGTGATATAGTTTACTTTGGAAAGTGATGTACGATTCCAAGTGATATCCGGTAACATTTGAAGTGGTATCTATTCTTCTTGCGACCTTGTGTTATTTATTTGAGCAGGTTGAAGCATGTCTCTATTTGAATTGATTATCTTATGGCGATAGGAGGAATTTTGATAACATAGCAATCAAGTAAACTATTTGAATTTATAATCAATGGCAAGCTGGCAATGAAACACATGGCTTCAAACTTGCCGAAGCTTGATAAGTTTGAAGGGGTGGACTTTACAGGAGGGTGTGAAGATCGCTACTGGCGCCGAGCATGAGTGTGGTGTATGTGCTAACCACACCAATTCACGATGATGGTGATGATGCGGCGTGGGCGGTCGGGAGGGAGGAGCAAATGGGAGAATGGCGACTACATATGCAGAGGTCTTATTCTCAATGGTATGTCTGATGCTCTCTTTGATATTTATCAGAACATTGAATCTTCCAAAGAACTGTGGGACTCCTTGGATGCCAAATATATGGCTGAGGATGCATCAAGTAAGAAGTTCCTTGTTAGTAATTTCACAAATTACAAAATGACTGATTCAAGACCAGTTATGGAACAATACAATGAACTTCTTGGAATACTTGAAAGGTTTACACAACATAATATGCACATGGATGAGTCTATTTCAGTCTCTTGTGTAATTGACAAACTCCCTCCTTCTTGGAAAGATTTCAAGCATACTTTGAAACATAAGAAAGAGGAGTTAACTCTGGTTGAGTTGGGCAGTCATCTGCGCATTGAGGAATCTCTCAAAGTGCAGGATAATGACAAGCCAAAGAGTAGCAATGCTAATGGTGCATCTGTTGTCAATATGGTGGAGCATAACAACTCCACCAGGTACAATGACAACAAAGGCAAGCGCAAATATCATGATAACACAAGGGCAGATCCTAATAAGAAGGCAACACCTACTTGTTGGAAATGTGGCAAGACTGGTCACATTAAAAGGGACTGTAAGGGTGTTAAAGTTGGTGGTAAAGCCAATGGATCAAGCACTAATGGTTCAGGGAGTGGTGGTTCTTCCAACTCACTGAAAGGTCAGAATATGGTTAATAAGTCTTTTCAGATTTATTATGTTACATATGTATCTGAATCTCATTATGTGCAGGATGATGATATTGCGTGGTGGGTTGACTCTGGAGCAACAGTTCATGTGTGCAAAGATAGAAGCTGGTTCAAGACTTATGAGTCACTGAATGATGGTTCTATTCTTCACATGGGAAATGAGTCGACAGCCTTGGTGCATGGTCATGGTTGTGTAGATCTTAAGTTTAGTTCTGAAAAGATTGTAACTTTGTTTAATGTTATTCATGTTCCTGATATAAGGAAGAACTTGGTTTCAAGTAGTGTTTTGAATAATCATGGATATAAACAAGTTATTGAATCTGATAAATTTTTCTTGTCTAAATGTGGTGTTTTTATTGGTTTTGGTTATTTATGTAATCAAATGTTCATGCTTAATGTTTCCACTGATAGTTTATCTGTTTCCACTGATAATGTTAATTCAAATTTGTGACCACCATCGACTGTGACTGACTCTACCATTTGGCATGCTAGACTTGGCCATGTACACTATAAGAGAATGCAAGATATGTCTAAGGATGGGTTAATCCCAGCTTTTGACATGGACACTGAAAAGTGTAAAACTTGCATGTTGACCAAGATAACCAAGAAACCTTTTCAGGGTGTTAGTCGTGAGACTAAGCTCTTGGAGCTTATACACAGTGACCTGTGTGATTTGCATGCTACTCCATCTTTGGGGAATAAGAAGTACTTTGTGACGTTTATTGATGATGCTTCTAGGTTTTGTTATGTTTATTTGTCACATACTAAGGATGAAGTATTAGATAAATTCAAAGTGTTTAAAACTGAAGTTGAATTACAACTTGGGTCTTTGATCAAGAGATTAAGGACTGATAGGGGAGGTGAGTACATGGATACTCTGTATTTTCAGTCTGTTGGTATAATCCATGAAACGACTGCCCCTTATACTCCTCAGCAAAATGGTATTTCTGAAAGAAAGAACAGGGTGCTGAAGGAGATGGTTAATTCAATGTTGTCCTATTCAGGACTGAGTCAAGGGTTATGGGGTGAAGCTATGTTAACAGCTTGCTATTTATTAAATAGGGTTCCCAACAAAAGGAACAAGGTTACCCCTTATGAACTCTGGACTAAAAGGAAACCCAACCTGAACTATCTCAAGGTTTGGGGTTGTAGGGCTGTTGTAAGACTCCCTGATCCAAAGTTGAAAACTTTGGGTGAAAGAGGCATTGATTGCATCTTTGTTGGATATGCTCAGCATTCCAAGGCTTTTAGATTCTATGTTATAGAACCTAATGAATATATTTCAATTAACTCCATAATTGAATCAAGGGATGCAAACTTTGATGAGAATAGATTCTCATCAGTCCCTAGACCAAGTATGAGGATTCCTAATGGAACTCATGACACTGGTGTATCAGAGGTCCCTGATGATGAACCATCAGTGGTCCCTGATGAGGTTGTGGTTCAACAACCTGAACCTGTGCTCAGAAAGAGCAAAAGGGTTAGGACTCTAAAGTCATTTGGGCCAGAGTTTCAACTGTATTTAGTTGAAGGAACAATGGATGAGGTCTCTGACCAATACTCCTATTGCTTCATTATTGAGGATGATCCCAAGACATTTGAAGAAGCAATGAAGTCCCAGGATATTGCTTTCTGGAAAGAAGCAATCAATGATGAGATGGACTCCATCATGGGGAACAACACTTAGGTGTTGGTTGATCTACCACCTGGTTGCAAACCGTTGGGTTGCAAATGGATTTTCAAAAGGAAAATGAAGGTAGATGGAACTATTGAAAAGTTCAAGGCTAGACTAGTCATTCAAGGCTTTAAACAAAAGTCAGGGATAGACTATTTTGATACTTATGCCCCTGTGGCTCGTATCAGTACCATAAGGCTGCTGATTGCTATGGCATCTATTCACAACGATTATTCATTAGATGGATGTGAAGACAGCTTTCTTGAATGGTGAATTGGAATAGCAGGTTTATATGAACCAACCTCGGGGCTTCATTATGCACGGCAATGAAAACAAGGTGTGTAAACTGATTAAGTCTCTTTATGGACTTAAGCGGGCACCTAAGCAATGGCATCAAAAATTTGATGAAGTGGTTTTGTCTAGTGGTTATGTTCTTAACCAATGTGACAAATGTGTGTATAGCAAATTTGATGAATCTTGTAAAGGAGTCATCATTTGTCTATATGTTGATGACATGTTGATCTTTGGCACTGACCAAAATCAGGTTGACCTGACAAAGGAATTTTTGTCATCAAGGTTCTCCATGAAGGACATGGGGGAGGCCGATGTTATCCTTGGTATAAGGATTAAACATGAAAGTAAAAGAATTTCTATCTCTCAGTCTCATTATATTGAGAAGGTGTTGAGGAAATTCAATTACTTTGATTGTACTCATGTGAGTACACCTATGGATACTTGTGAGAAGCTGATGCCTAATAATGGCAAGGTTGTATCTCAAATTAGTATTCTAGGGTAATTGGAATTTGCCTGATGTATGCCATGACTTGTACAAGACACGATATTGGTTTTGCGGTGGGAAAATTGGCGGGTATACTAGTAATCTTAGTGCTCATCACTGGCAAGCAGTTCAAAGGGTACTGAAGTATTTGAAGAGAACTATGGATTAGAGTCTCTCATATACTGTTACCACATCGATGTTGGAAGGATACCTGATGCAAGTTGGATCAAGAACACGAAGACAATTAGTCTACCGTGGCTGGGTATTCCTACTTGGTGGAGGTGCAATTTCTTGGGCATCCAAGAAGCAAACTTGCATCACCAGTTCAACAATGGAATCTGAATTTGTGGCTTTAGCAGCTGCTGGTAAAGAATTTGAATGGTTGAAAAACTTGCTTCTTGAGATTCCATTGTGGCCTAAACCTATAGCACCTATTTCTATCTGTTGTGATAGTGCAGCTACACTGGCTAAGGCTTATAGCCAGATGTACAATGGTAAGTCTAGACACTTAGGTTTCAGGCATAGCATGATTCGTGAGCTTATCATGAATGGGGTGATATCTATAGAGTTTGTTAGATCTCAACAGAACTTAGCTGATCACTTGACGAAGGGATTAGCTAGAGACTTGGTTTTAAAGTCTGCTAAAGGGATGGGTTTAAGTCCAACTTAGTCACTGAATGCTAGGACACCCAACTCCCTCCTAAGGAAACTTGGGAGCTGAGTTCAATGTAGAAAGCTGAACATTCAGTGGACTGGAGCACATGTTTTATTTACATCCCAAGGTTGTGCTCGGAACCTGCTGAAAGGAGGATGAAGTCTTTACTTCTTAATGGTTAATTTTCTTTGAAAAGTGCTTGGCAGGAGCATGACTAAAGAGGAACCACCTATGTAAATGTTGAAGTTTTGCCGCTTCAGGAAGCTTTGGACTTTAGCTTCTACAACATTTATGAATTTGGATATGGACACATGGCTTGTATAGTGTCAGGAGCTGATAAGTGTTTGATAGCTTGTGTGTAGTTATCTTCAGGTATTCAAATGGGTTGAAGGGTTCAATTCTTAGAACACCCTGATTCTCGAATATTTGAACGTGTAATTACTAAGATGGAAATTCAATCCTCAGGACATTTTCATTTGTGCACATGTTTTGTTTGATGTTTGTTTTCATGCAAAGGAAGTGAACTAAATTTGGGGAGGATTGTTGGAAAATTTAGTGCACTTGTGGGATTAGTTCACACCTTGTAATGGGTTAGGAGGTACGGAGTGTACACCCATAAGGTCCATGAACACCCTGACTCTAATAGTGGTTTGTATTGGTAGTGCTTGGTGAAAGTGTTGTTGTGGTTACCACTGCTTGTTTATCGTGTTTCCACTGGCGGTACTTCCATTTTGGATCGTGTTTCCACCTTGAAGTGGTGTTTCCACTCCCCGAAGTGGTGTCTCCAGTAGTGTTTACACTGAAGCAGTGGTGTTTCCACTGAAGCAGTGTAACCACTGATAGCACTATGAAAGTACTGATGATGGTACAACTTGTTACGGTTTTGACCTATTCAAGTGGCAGTTTAAACTGCATTATGACCATGATTAATTGGTCATGTAACCACTAACGGCTATATGGGGATAATTATGAGGCTATTAATGGGCCTATTAATACTCATAATTCCATTGACTAGCCAAGCGTATTTCCTATAAATAGGAGATCTGTTTTACAGATACACACAGTGAAAAATACGTGTGAAAACAATACTTCAAACCTAAACACTTATTAGCGAAGGGGTTATAGAATTGTGCCTAATTCTCTAACTACATTTGGTCTTATCCCAAGTAGATATTTGTGATACCCAGGCATTAGGGTCGAATAGTTTACTTTGGAAAGTGATCACACGATTCCAAGTGATATCCGGTAACCACTGAAGTGTGGTATCTGTTACTGCTGACCTTGTGTTGTTTCTGCTGAACAGTTGAGCATATCTGCTGAATTAATTATCTTACCCTGCTGTTGGGTGGACTGATAACCACCAACACAATTTACTAAGATATGAAAATAACATCATTGAATAAATCTGTTGATGGCATAGCTTTTGCACAAACATCATCATTCACCTGTATCATCTTGAAAATAAAATTACAACTTTAATCTGATTCGCCAAACACTAAAAAAACTAATTATCGCGATATCAAATAGCATAATCAAATCCAAGCACTATGTTTAATAATCACGTTTCGTAACAAGTAATTATCCGTTATTAAACGCATAACCTATTTTCAATAATCAATTCCAAACACCCTCTAATCTTCTCCTTTTGATTTAAACAACAACCTTTTCTGCTTGCAGTCAAGAGATGCATTTCTACATACTAGAAATTTGTTCTATGTTTGTCATCCCGTCACATGACACAACATGGTCTTGTGATCGACCGAGATCTCCCAAGCAACCACCCAAGACACGTCTATGTGGGGTGTCGATTTTAAGGAAGACGCGTCTAAATGACCCATTCCACGCGTCGTTGAGGGCTTATTACCACCAACCTAATCTACCATCTCAACCTTGTTTTTTTTCTTCTTGTTTTAACACATACTGCATCAAAATGTGAGATAGTTGATGAATATACTAACTTCTATCATGCTACTACAGACCCGTTATCAAATGGAACGACATGAGGTATGGAATCCATTGAATCTGTGTGGAAATGGAAGCAAATTGATGTTAACATGTTAGAGTCTTGAATTATATGTTGGGTCCATATAGGATTGTAAACATTCCAATCTTTTTCCCCCTTCCAAAAATTGGAGATAATTTTTTTCGTATTTGCAATTTATTTCGATGCAAATCAATTATACCACTTACGCTTTTGTATATATTGAAATATATTAAAACGAAGTTGTCAATAAGTATTGCTTACAAATTGGTTATTGGTTCTTAGTTAAAAACATTACCATTAGTTACAAATTCATTTACTTTTACTATTTTTTTTCTAACAAACTATAAACAGAGTGCATTATTGTAAGCAAATAGCTCAAAGTGGTGAGCTTGCTCATACCATGGTTCGCAGTCAAACAAGGTACTAATTAACTCACTACAAGATACCCATAAATCTCATGAGTTTTATGGAGAGGTAAAATCTTTACTTATATGTTATGGTTTGTCATTAGTACTGATACAGGTGTATCAGTACAATGTGTATATCCAAGCATTGTCTAAAAAATGTACAAAATCACAGTAACAAAATTAATACTTTATTAAAGTTAACAATATCAATACTTTATCAAAGTTTTTATGTCTAAGCCCCTTGCCTGCACGGGCATTAAAACTAGTTCTTTTATAATTGATTCCGCATACTAGTTTGTTAACAATGATCGGTTTAAGCTTTCAAACCTTTCAATATCATCGATGCGTGAGTATTTGGCATCAGCTTTCAAACATTTCAATATCACCGATGCGTGAGTATTTGGCATCTATATAACGCTAGCGTATATCAGATTTCCATCACACCCGTGAAAAGAAATTAAATTAAACAGCCGGACTAATCAATTAGATTCATTTGCCGGAAAGGTAATAAAATCAAAATAATTCAATAAAACACTAATACCATAAAAACTAGAAGGGAGGGATGAAAGAGCAGTGGGCGGGCGAGTAAAAAGTAATGTTTGGCTTGTTATGCCAATTAATAAAGTTACAAGTCTTTATCCTTAGTGAAATGTCTATAGCTTCCAGAAGCGGCACTAGACTTTTGACATACCTGCATTTAAGCACAAGCAAGATGTTCACGAAGCCATTCTTCCTATATATACTGAGTTTGCATAATAATCAAAGCTATGGTTCAACCAAGCAAATGAAGTTCAAATGCAAATTCCGTATGACGGATCTACTTCCTACATCTCGTAGCTATAATATTTTTTTATCCCACCCCATAATTACTCGAATAAACAGTCAATTTTGCAGTTCTCTCAAAGACTGCTGTCTAGGCAGAAATACGAGGAATGTCCATCTCTCGCTTTCGCGCAAGCTTGCCAATCAACATTGACATAGTGGTATCTAGTGATCTGGCTGCTATTGCATCACGTAGCAATGCTTCCGTTACAGGATCAAGATAGTAAGCACTTCCATCCATCGAGTGTAAAAGCATCGCTATATCATCATATTGATTGTTCTGTAGATATCCTCTGAGAAGAACACGGTAAGTAGTGTCATCGGGCTCGCAATCACTCTCTTGCATTTCACTAAACAACTTTTTTGCGTCATCCGGAAGACCTTCCTCTAAAAAAGCACGAATCAACACATTATATGTATAGTTATCAGGTTTCATACCTCTAACACTTATGGCACTAAAAAGATTTATTGCTACATTAATCTTCCCACATAGGATTGCACCCTCAATAAGGTTAGTGTACACAAAAAGATCTGAGTTTAGCTTGCTATCATCCACCAAAATAAACAAAGAGAGCGCCTCTTCCAGTCGATGCTTGACACCAAGACTCCGTAGAATACTTTTGTAAGTCAGACTATTCAGCATTTGACCTTGTACACGCATATCATCAAGAAGTTTGTGTGCATCTCTAAAACGCCCAACCAAGAACAAACGTTCTATCATGGTGTTGAAAAGGGGTTCATTGGGTTTAAAACCTTTTTGGCTCATTGCATGATAAATAAGCATGGCCTCGTCCAACAGTTTATGCTTGCAGTAGCCATCTATCAAAGTGTTATAAGTATCAATATGAGGGACGAGATCTCTTTCCAGCATTAAATCATAAAAATACCTTGCTTTGGTCATGTCACCATGCAAACAGTGAGTTTTTATAAGTAGAGTGTGTAATAGAAGGCTTGGAACAATATTTCTTTCATGCATCATGTCGAGGACAAGGTGAGCTTGATAGATCTTGCCATGGAGGCAAAAAAATTGAACTAATGTGCTGAAGGTTTGATGATCAGGAGAAAAACCTTTATCCAACAATTCTTTCAGCAGCATAGAGGCTTCCCGCCATCTACATACATTACCAAGACCCAATAACAATGAGTTGTAAGTGTTGAGATCCGGTGAGATGCTACCCATTTCATTAAAGAGCGTTACAGCCTTATCAACCCTTTCATTACCCCATTTGACAGTAATAATACGACCGAAATCGCAAAGCCCTTCAATCATTACATTGTACATACGTAAATCCGGTTGACAAAGATTTTCTTTGATGAGCTTGTTGAAAAATTCTTCTGCCTTACTAATCCTATTTTCAAGGAAGATGCCATTTAAGAGTTGGGTAAAAGTGCCGACATCATGAATATCAGGACCTGCTCGCTTCAAGTTCCAGGCCAAGGCCGCAAAAGCTTCATTGGTGCGATACAAATTGCAGCAAGAGAAGACTACAGCTTTCATAGTGTAATCATCAACAGAAACACCAAGGGAACATAACTGTTTGAAAATATCAAGTGAAGTAAAATAACGTTTGGCATTATTAACAACACCCAAAATCTGATTAAACTCAACAACACTAGGCAGAGGTCGTTTCTGTATCATTTTATTGAACGAATTCAAGGCATCATCCAAATTGGTAATTTTTTGAGACACAGGTGAAAGAGAATTGGTGTGAATATGGGAAGCTAATTGGAATTCTGAAAAAGGGGTTTTAAGGAAAGATTTGGTAGTAAATTTGATGAAAGCAGATTTTGACATGTTCGCTCTTCAACACAGATGTGAAATGCTTCAATCAAACATTCCCTCACTAGGGTTTGGTAAAGCGTGTCTCTAAATATTTATATTAATTTGAATTCGGTTTTCGGTTTAGATTGCTAGAACCATAACCGAACATTTAATTCGGTTCGGTTTTGGCATATTTGGTTCGTTACAAGTTCGGTTCGGTTTTATTTGGGTATTACCCAAACCATGAACACCCCTACTTTCACCACAATAGCTGCTGCGTGAACACCTAATCCCTCTCCCTCGATTCGACTTTGTTACAATCAGTCCAGGTATGTAAATTTTGCGTTAATCTTAATTATGATTTAGACTCGATCTTCCAAAACCCTTAACGGTTCTTCATTGCTTGTCCAGTATGGTTCTATTTTGTTATTTCTTACTATGAGAGAGAGGGAAAATTTTCTATTAAAAAATTTGTGAAAGCTTTATTAGTTGTTCATTAGGGGGCAAGGTGTGGAAATGGGCTGATTTACCTGTATTAAAAGGTGGCTTTGCATACAAACTCATGCATGCAGGTTATATACATTCAAATCTGGATCTAATAAGACTCCAGATATGTCAAGCTTTACCAGGAAATTAGGTTGTGGGGGGCAATTTTTTTTAACAATAGCTACAAAATGCGGCAACCAAAAGCTATGATTGAAATAATGAATCGAGTATTATTACTTAGGGCATGCGGTATCATAACACAAGTTAATGTTTAACACACTGCCACGTCAGCGTCATATTAGCTTTAACCTTTCACCTTAACTCAACAAAAAAACACCCCTTATCATAACTCAACCTTAACTCACCTTAACGCACCCTTAACTTGGGACGCAGTGTGGTAACTCACCTTTAACTTGGGTCCCTTAACGCTGCGTTATGACCTTAACATACCTACGTTAACACCCCTTTAACTTGGGACGCGGTGTGGTTAACTCACCCTTAACGCAGGAATGTTAAGGTTTAACTTGGGTGTTGTGTTACCACACCGAGTGCTCTAAGATAAAGGAGTTATAGAGTTTTATAGTGTTGAATGTTCGTCAATCTTGTTAGAGATAAAGGAGTCATAAAGCTTTTTAGAATGTTGCGTCTTGGGTTGGGGGCAACTTGAGTTTTTGGGTGAGGGTACTTTAGAAAAAAGCTCAAAATAAATAAATAAATAAATAAATACATTAAAATCTCATCTGGAGGGCACCGCCCCCATACCTTGTGCATAAACACATAACTATTCAAAATAACATGGAAAATGGGCCAAGTAAATCAAAATTTATCCTAATAAAACTTCCCCTTTTTTTATTTTTTTTTTATAAAAAAAAAAAAAAAGTTTTATATATATATATACAGATGTGTGACCCATTACACAAAACCAATTGTTTAACAAGCAAAATGTTTTATCAACAAGACCCAAGTAAAACACATGCATAAAGTCACCTTTACTGATGTAAACAAAGCTACTTGTTTTCGATCAAGCCAAATTTTAAAACTTAAACATCAGTTATCTTTACAAAACGGCAAGCAGGGGTGTTGGAAACTAGCCCAAAATTGCAAATTAAGGTCCAACAAGAAAACTATCAAATGTACGTTGTATTATAAAAAAAGGGATATTGATGGCAAATGAATTCACTTTCTTTTATTCCCTCCAACACTTAGACCAGTTCCTTTCTCTAAGACTAAACAATTAATCTGAAACTGAATCTCTTAGTATATGTTGGGGTCAGTAACCACGATTGGAATGGCATGCCTTAAGTTTTTGGTCCAAAATTTCAGTCTCTTGTGTTTAGGTTGTTAAGCATATTTGTGAACGTATTGCTACACACAAATAGAAGTTAGAAGTTATCGTTTTTAGAAAGTGGATGTCAAATTTGGTCCTGGCATACTTTAACTTGTAAATAAAACATTTAAAAAAGTGGATGGCAAAATTACTATCTGTACTTTTATACTGATAAATTTGCTCTATTAACCTTTTTTTCAATCTTATTATGTACAAAAACAAGTTGGTTTATTTCTTTGACTCATTATTTGTTCTTAAAGTAAATTATTTGTTTAATTTTTTCTTTTACTTTTTCTCCTCATTAAGACACTTTGACTAGGAAAATATCGGTAACAAGTATGTTTCTCAATGAACATGTCCCTTTATGGATTCTAGTCTCTGTATCATTTATTGTTGAACTTTGTATAACCCTATAACTTATTAGGATAATTCCATATTTATCCGATATAAACCTCAAAATGTCATATTTACTCAACTTCTAAGCGATTAATGCATAATGTGCAATGATTTTGAGGCATGTTTGGGGAAATATGGAATTTGATGTTTATATTGAGGAAATATGGAATTGACGCTTACTTTTATGTCTTTAGTCTTGTTGTGTATTGTCAATGGTATTTTGATTCGTTATTGTTTCAGTAATATTAGTTATTTTTTGTATTAAATTGTTACTAAGTCATGTCCAGCGTATATACACGATGCCTGTTTGTAGATAAACGGTTTTTGTTTCTTTCTTATGCTGGCTAATAACCATAAATATGAATAAACCAGTGACTTAATGGAAAAAGCAACACCCTTATGACTTTTTGTGTTAAGTCATGTCTCTCAAATAAGTTTAAAATAAATAAACCTTTATCCACTTGGACCACTTATTAAATTAAGTATCTTTTTCAATTAAGACAATTAAGTCGAAATCAAATATTACCTAAGGGTATCAGTTTCTCTTGTTAATAGATTTATCTGTTGTGGCTTTCTACATAATTCCTACTTACAAACAAAATCTTTCTAGGAGTGGTTCTTGGTTTTGGTCGCAGACTGTTTGTTCATTAGATTTTGAATTGTTTGCACTAACTTCCAAATGATGACTTAATAGATGAAGAACGTGCACCCAATTCTCTTATTCCGGGAAATGGTATGGGAGTCGCAAAATAGGAGACCATCTCGATTGCTTGGTCTGCAGATTGGGGCTACGCATGTTGGTGTGGCAGTTTCAAATGTAAAGGGCCCTGTTGACCTTCATTGGTATGAAATGCGCAATTATCTTATTAATAATGATATTATTTGACCTTTTCCTTCTCATTAATCGTCTAACAGTAAATTGTTACCAGGAACTCAAAACACCTTACTCATATACTTGTGTTAAAAGCTAAATATAATTGCTGCTAATCTTTTCTCTTCATAATATATATCTTTGTTAGCGGATTGCTTTGAGATACAAGTGCACAAGTATCTTTTATATGGGGATTATTAGCCTTTTTTTCTTTCTATATGTCACAATGTCACTTTACCTTTTGATTTATATTTCATACTTGATTGCATTATGCATGAGATTATCGCCAGTTTTCATATGCTGCAGTGTTTTGGAGAGGAAGAAAAGCAACATCATGGCTTCTAAGTTTAGAAACCTGGTTAGTTTTACTATGTATACACTTTGTTAATTTTACACTTTATGTGCTTCTTTGTGATGCAGCTACTCATATTCCCTCATTTAATTGTAATTCTATGAATTATAAACCATGATTTACACCTCTTTTGATTATCTGAAAGCATGTGCTTTTGAACAGAAAGTTAACTCTTTTTCTTCGCGCAGATAAGAGAACTATCTGTGGGAGGCATTGTTGTTGGAGTCCCATTTGATATACGTGAGAAAAAGCCGGGAAAGAACCTATATGTAAATTTTCTATTTAAATATGCAACTTCAAGTCTTCAATATATATTTTATTCACGTAGGAAGTACAATTTTTTTTCTTTCTATTTTTAGGAGGTATTTGTTGATGAACTTAATAAGGCAAAAAAACTTGAAGAGGTTCACTATGTCATTTGGGATGATTCCTGGAGTGGGTCACAGGTTTGTACTTTTTTGTCTATGTATATTATCTCTTTTGTGGACTTATGATTGTATTAGAAATAGAATATCAAAATTTACAAGCCCTAAATGTTCGTTCTTGCTTAATTCAATATAATTCCAGTAATACTTAAGGTGTAACTATTGCATGATAATGCTTAATTTGTTATCAGACAGTGAACTATTTGTTGGATCCATTCCCTTTGGACCCAGAAGTGAAAAAGATTTTAAGAGATGAAGAGATTCACAGATGCGCTACTGGAATACTCCAGGTATTAATATCTGTGTGCTTTCGAAGTTTTACTTGCAGTTTACAACTTATTGAAACAAAATATGTTTCTAGATAAAAAATGGGCTTATGGGCTTTCCCTGATTAGCTGATGTGGATTTTGTCAGATTTGATCTTAAAATTTATCTTTCATTTGTTGGTCTTTGGCAGAGTTACCTAGATTATGGAAGAATGTTTGTGCCTGAGGATGCTTTAAAAAAATGTGACTGCGATACCTGACACTAAAATGATGCTAGATGATTATGAAATGTAATGTTACTAGGCCATTTATAGCTGAGAGGTCACTGGTAAACGTCTATGTAATGTCATTAAACTCTTTATGGTTGTGGTTTTACAAGTTTGTGATGACGGAATAATAGATATTCTAAAGCATATGTAACTTGTAAGGTGGCGTTTATCTTGACTACTATCAAGCCAGTTAGACGCTTGGAAAAGAAAGAAAATTGACCCAATGTATTTTGGTAGTTAATGTCTTCGGTGTATATGGTGCATATGCATTGCATGGACGGTGTGCTTATATTGCATAAGGAAGATTGCAAAGAGTTGATAGTCCTAGGCGGGGATTAGTTGTTGACTAACCGGGTTATGACATTTTACATATAAATTTCGAAGTTATTTGTATGGCATAATCATATTACAATTTGTTCAAATACTTAATATACTTTAAATACTATATTTTAATTTTCACATGGTTCGAAGTTCGTGTTGTTCAAAATCTTTTATATAATAGGGCCCATCATCTTATGAGAAGAAAACATCAAATAGCAAAATGTGATATTATAAAACGTGTTGTTTGAAGTTCGAAGTTCGTGTTGTTCAAAAAACTTTTCCTTTTGAGCGATTTTTTTTTTACCATATTAGTGATATTATGAAAATGTTATATTATAAAACGGTGATATTAAAAACCAATGATTGTTACGGTGATATTATGAAACCAACCTTGATATTAAGCTTTTTTACATGTAAAAATGAACCGTGATATTAAAATCCTATGATTGTTACGGTGATATTAAGCCTATTTACATGTAAAAATGAACCGTGATATTAAAAACCCATAATTGTTACGGTGATATTAACAATTTAAAAAAAAAAAAAAAAAAAGTTTCTGTGAAATCAAGATCTGATCTTGACTTTGTCAGTTTGTCAATATCATATCTTGACTTTTGTAGACGTTAATATCACATTATCTTTAACCATGAAAACGATTTTTAATTTTTTTTAGCGATTTTTAATAATATATTGTCCTCTTTATTTTTTTAATTTAAAAAAAAAAGCTACTGTGATATTTCTCTTGTCCCTATGTGATGCCAAGTGAAATTATATGTGACATGCCTCCTCTTATATATATATATATATATATATATATATATATAGAATACAAATCAATTGAGAAGGGTTTTGTATTGAGAAGATTGAGAAATAATCATAGCCATTAATCTCACTAAATCAAAATAATGGTATGATGGGCATTTATACATACGAGGCTTCCCTCAACCCGTGCGATGCACGGTCTAGTGGTTGAGGGGTGATGTTTTTATCCGTAATATTGTATATGATGGTCTTTAGATACCTATTATAGAAGTTGCATTGTATTTATTATTTATATGGCTAATAATGTTATTATTACTTTATTTTATATTATTTTAGTGGAATCTATATTTAGATGCCTAATAATGTTATAATTACTTTTGTATTTATATTATTTTATTTTCATTAAAAGTTTTTATTAACATAGTCTTTTCATATGTAGTATTTTAATTTGAGTAAGTTACATAAGTGTTTTGTTGCTTATTTATTTGTGACTTTTGTTATTTGGAATTATATAACTATTTGTACTCTTCAATGGCAAATTTTGAGTTGTTAGAGAATTTGATGAATATTTCAGGATCATCTAAATTGCATGATTGTATGCGTTTGTGGTTTGTGCAACAGGCATGTGAAGATGATGCATTATCAAAGTTGCTTTTTGATTGTTGTCATCATTTGAGGCGTGTAATGGCAAAAAACAACACGATGATTTTGAACATGGAAGCGTTAGGTCATCGTGGCGTAGCTTTAGATTCGATTGATGCTTTGAGAAAGACTCAAGAGAGGCATCGTGTATTGCTAAGGGTTGAATATGTGTGATTATCGAACATGTACGATCATCTAAAATGAAAGACAAATGTATGTAAGGTATTGCAATTGATGTTATCATAAGTTTACATGTAAGGTATTGCAGCTCATTCAATAACATTGCATGAAATAATAAAAAACTACAATAACTAAAGTTATTAGTTATTACACATAAAAGAACCAACAACAAAATTGCTAAACATAAAAACTCTTGTGATTGAAAGAATGACCAGTGTCCGTCTTCATCAAAAGCCCATTCCATGTCTTCAAAGTTCAAACCATTATCCATCTTCATTACATTATTTGTCATTTGAGCAAAGGCCCAAAAGAAATAACCACAACAATAGTCCCAACACTTCACAACATTTCCTAACACCGCTTATGCATAAGAAATTGGCCATATATATATATGCAGTACATATATCACATGCTGCTTCATCTGCAGGTTGAGGAATTAAAGTAATCAAATGTATAGTACGTACCTCTTTCTAGCTAGCTCCACACCATCTTCTTGCCAAAACCTATCCTGCAACAGCAACAACACATATAAGATTAGTAATAATCAATCATTAACAATACAACCACAAACAAATACCCATATGTCAGCATGTTTGCCATATTACAAAAGCATACATAATACATTTCTTATTTATAGTATTGAGATCATTATGTGTAGTAAGTGCAAAGATGGTTCATATACTCGAAACCGTAGCAACAATTCATATTCCGCATCACTTGATATTCCGCATTAATTATGTAATCATAGATGAATGTTGTAATTGATATAGTTTTTGCACTTTAAACCATTTGCATTTAAAAAACAAAATAAAATAATACAATCATTCACACCAAAAAGAACTAAACATCTTTTTATTAGAAGAGATCATGCAATAGCAGTGGCCGCCACTGGTGCAGCTACAACTTCAATGGTTCCATCAGAGGCGTTCTCTGTAGCAGCTACAGACTGATTAGGTGTCACTGCTGCTGCATCCTTTCCGTCTTTAGAAATTTTCTTATCATCTTTGGCGGCATCATTGGGTGGTGGTGGTGGAGGAACCATGTGAACAGGTGGTGTTTGCTTCAGCGTAACCAAAATCTGTCTCAACCTCGAGAGATCAGTTGGTTTACCTGGTTTGGGACCAAACTTTTCAATTTTGCATTCACCTCAAAAGATTCACTAATCTTCAAAGGACCAACCGATGGAACCCAAGTTTGACATGGTTGAGTTATACTTCCCCTGTTAATGACTCGTAATTTAAAAAACAACTATTTATGACCTACTGAGCAAGCTCATGGTACGGTTTCAGCAGATGCTTACATTTAGAACAAATGTAAGAAAATTAATAAAATGGTATTATATATATGTGCTATAAAAAGCTGCTAGATTTAGCAAACCTATAAAAAGACTAAAAACCACTAAGACCCATAGCTACAAATATCTTAAAAGCCTGAAACATTCAATATGCTTAGCTTAAAATTCTACTTTACGTACAACATGAGAAGTAAAGAACTTACTGGAGCAATCCACCTTGACATTTCTCTAGATACATTTTCTTTTCCAAAATTTTACTTGCTCATTTCCCATTAATTCACGTAGAAATCTTGTTGTCTTCTTTAGTGTGAAAGTTCGGTGCATACTTTGGCTTCCAGTCCTTTGCTAACCGGTTTTAGAAGTAATCTCTTTTATTGTATACCATGCTAAATCTCTACAGTAATTGTTCACCTATTTTAATTGTAATCTCTTCTATAATGGGATAGGTCCATTAGCCTCCACCACACAACAAACACAACTGAAATGATATGAAATGACCATGCACACATGAAGACCAAATGAAAGTAGACAAAATCTGAAAGTACAATGTCTTTTCTCAAACCAAGCAGAGCTCATGTAGCGCCAGAAGTGCATATACCCTAAAGCTTTTGTTTTGTGGAGACGTTTTCTACATAACCTTACTCTTACGCATTATTTGAAAACAATCAGAAAGCCACACAAATAGCAGTAGGAAAATCGGATTTACAGAAATGACTTTTCTCTTAAGAGTGTCTCTCTTCTTTTGTTAGCATACATGAACAGGAAAATCGGAACCTCCACATGACTTTTCCTGATATGGAGGTTCCGAGCTGCCATCGCCACCTCCACCTTTAGCTGAGCCACACCACCTTTTCCTCCGGCACCACCAATTATATGGCATATCCACATGCATGGTATTTATACATGAAGTTTTACAATTGACAATAAATGAGATGATAATTAAGAGTCATCCAAAAGTTATTATAACTCCATGTTTCTTTGTATACCTCCCATGAAAACCATAGCCCTTTCGTGTGCCTACATTGAAGGAGACCTTTCATGCGTATGCATTCAATTCGGTTGTAGTTATTTCGGTATGCATAGACATGTATGTACGTACTTTTGGTTGTGTACAACCCCCCTTGCACATTAAATTAAGGGGGATAAGCTTTATGTATTATAGATTCCCTATACGTTTCTTTTTTGTGCTCCTACAAAAATATAAGAAAGTAACCACCTTATTTATTATGTGACCCTCACTCATACTTTTTTGTTTTTTCCCTCACTTCCGTCAACATCAGTCGTCAACATTAGTTCGCATGCGTTTCAACTTATATCTCCATTCTTATTACTTATTATTTATATTAAGAATCCATGCAATAGTTAGTGTTCTTTAATATTAATTCATTAGTAAATCTGTTGGTAAAGATTCAAAATTTTTATACGAACTCGATATTTATGGATACGAGAGACAATATTGAATCATATAATCATTTTATTAATATCCATATCATAGACAATATTGAATCATATAATCATTTTATCAATATCCATATCATAAGTGATATAGCATTTCAGTGACGTAAATATGAATCGTTATATTAATATTGAATCCTAATGCACTAGTGAATCATTATTGTATGAAATGTTAAGGATTTATAAATAAATAAAGGATTGACATAGTGAAGCATTTTATTTCAATATGCAAAGACCCTATCAAGTAAATCATTGATTCAATAATACGAATATGATTCAAAATAAAAACTAACAAGTTATTTTACTTATGATTCACTTATTCGATTATGATTCACTTATCACATATTATTTTTTATTCGAAGTATGATTCAAAATAAAACATATGAAATAAATATTAACTTATTAGAAAACTTAATTTGAAGAAGTTTTTTATTGATAAACCATCATATTCGAAAATTCAAACCCACGTATACGTAAATCATGTTAAAAGATCTAAAGACGTATAAAATATCAATAAAAAAGATGAAACATATATTTAATTAAGATTTTAATCTATAAAAGCAACAAAAAGATGATTCATATAGGTGTTAAAAGAGTTATTCAGATTTGCATATACAATAAAAATGTTTTGATTGATTCACAAAAAAGAACATTAATGTACGTGAACTATATGAAGAAAACAATAAACAGGTTGCTACTATGGTTTAAAAAATTCGAAAATTTGGGGTAGGTTTTGAATGATTCATTTACCTTTATACCCTTTTCACTATAATAAATAGTATTTATGAAACATTAAAATTAATAAATTTCAATGGCTTTGATTTCTTCTCAATCTTCTCAATCATTGCTTTTTGAATCACAAAAGAACCATCAATAATCTCTCATCATGATTGTTCACCATTCGACATTGCGAAACACTAAAGACAATTATTGACCAAATCCCACTTATAGTACATAAATGTATATCTTTTGGCACAAAAGAATGTTTGCTACATTTAAACATTTGACCCAAAAAAACTTTCTTGCTAATCACTCATTTGCAACATGTTTACACTATTTTGTCAGTAGTTTAAGTCTAAATCCGACGAAGCAAATAACATGAGGATCTAAACATGAGTTCAAAGATAATAGATTACATCGTGACATTCTTGGTGCTAAAATAACAATACTTATACTTATGTTATGAATCCATCGTGACACTCTTGCCAACCATATTCCATCACATAGGTAATATAACTAATGGAATTCAACAACCCTTTGAAATTCCATACCCCTTTATGAACACTTAAATGTTTGGTTCCAGATTCAACAAAAATAATCAAATAGTTCATTAATAAACACTAATTCAACAAAACTTGACACAACCCAATCACCATTAACATGCAAAAGTAATTTAAAAAAACTAACAATATCAATGCCTCAATGAGGAATTTTATCAAACACCTTGTGTTCATCTATAAACTGAATGTAAAACTAATCAGCGTCCGAACTTGACGTTGAAGATATGGTGTGTTTGTACACGATTTAAAATCAAATCCTTGTTCAAAATGCTCTCAACATGAACGATATTACACAAACCATAAATTGCATAAACAAATGGGGAATAATGTATAGTACCAAAAAAACCATACTAATCAGTACATGAACCAAAGAGTAGATGACACCAAAGAGTAAATGAACCGATTTGTTTTTTTTGGGATACCACCAAAAACATCTTCAATAGATGAATCACGGGTGGCTAAAGATTTAGAAGTTGAAATGGGGAATAATGGAGCGAGTGGGATACCACCAGATTTTAGAAGTTGAAAAAATATAAAGTCAACATTCTAATTCTAAAAGAAAGAATAAAAGGCAGCTAACATTGAGAAGTTAGAAACGTGGCATTACTTACGTGGATTTAATGAGGTGGTTTTTAGTGCCAGCATGGCATTAATGAGGTGTCAAAATTTTCAAAAAAACTTTCGTGCCAGCATGGCTTTTAGTGCCAGCATGACATTAATGGTTGAGATCACTTCTCTCACTTTTCCACCGAGATCAAATTTTCAAATGAACCAACCTCTCTCTCTCTCTCTCTATATATATATATATATATATATATATATATATATATATATATATATATATATATATATATATATATATATATATATATATATATATATATATATATATATATATATATATATATATATATATATATTAGTGTCAAAACCCGTCCGATGGGCGGGTATGACTTTTGTGGTTTTATTTTGTATGATTTTGTGGATCAAATATAGTTAGTATTGATATAAGGTTTTATTTTCAATAAGTTTTTAAACGACATTTTATAAACCAAGATACACGATTAAGATTGCTCGAGTATGTATTTTTAGAATTCTCGTAATCTTATGATGTTTTTTTTTTTAATTAAATTTTTAAATCCTAGCTGTGGTGAGTTATTAAAGCAAAACCCTTATATATTTTTAATAATTTATAATATGTGTCATGCCTCATCTTATATTTAACATGTATTATGTGATGACTTGTCTTTAATGTTTTTTTTTGGTTAAACACTTAACATTTAGTGGGGAAATATATATTTGAATGAAATTAAATCTTTCTTATTATGCAATAATAAAATCATTTTGGTTAAAAAATAAATAAAAAAAAATACAAGTGATAAATAAAGTTTTTTCCTTATTTCCTAAATTGTTTGGTTATTTATTTATTTTTTAAAAACACATGACATATGTAAAAACGCATCTCACATTAAGTGTGTTACATCATACATAAAAGGTAAAATAGATCTCAAATATAATCTTTGTTCATAGTTTCACATTCCATATACCTAAATGTATTGTTGATGAAGGTGTATCTTTTACGATTGAATTTTGATGCTTATTTAGGTTCGCAAAGGGTTTGCTGTTGATAATTAATGATCGGTAAGGGTTTGTAGGTGTTGATATTTTGAAGAAACAACGTGTTTTCTGATTTCCCTTCAACATTTGTAAGTGTTTGCACTTTCCTTATTATTATCGATTAAAAAGAATTTATAATTAGGGTTTAGTTTGTTTTTATTTTGAGGGTTTTTGATTTAGCCATTAAAATTTTATTTTTGATTGCTTTCTGATAGGAGTCAAAGTTATTTTGTGTTATTTTGTTTTTTTTAAAGTTATATTTATATTTTTTTAATCTTATAGTTGATTTGTAAAGTTTAATTAGAATAATTGTTGATATTGTTTTTGTTGTTGATGGCGTTGTTGTTGATAGTACTTGGGTGTAACAACTTTATTTAATTTTGTGTGTATGCATTTTGTTGATTAGGGTTACCTAACTTGTAGGATTCTCCTCTCTTATATAATTGGTTGGTTTATAGATTTGGCTTTGTAAAATATAACTCAAAAATTAAGTTGCTCTAGTGGTATTAATATTTATTAATAAACCAACATATCATAGTTCGAATCTTGCACAAATAATTTTTGTCACAACAAAATCCGGATTAAAATCCATACGAATTTATGCTCAACGTAACATAGAGCTTTGCCAATCATGATATGAGAGCGGCGGAGGTGTTTCTTGGGTTTTAGTAGGTTTGGATTGTTTGGCAGGTGAGCTTTACTCCCCAGCCCGCATGAAAATATGGGTTGAGAGTTCTATATGCAGCCAATAATTAACGAAGACTTGGATTTTTATATGCTTCTAATATAACCAATAAGTACCTGCAGAAATCAAATATAATGCAGTCAATCACTGATTAATATTACGCACAGCAAATGAACAACAATTTTATCTATGACAGTTTAGTTTATTCTCAGAAAACATATCTAGAGTTATACATCTACAAATATAGTTCAATTAAGTTTGGTCATATTATTAAAGAACATTGGTTTTACATCTCAAAGGATGGAACTTACCCTTTAGTTTCTTACATATTGCTGTTCGGAGCTTGAGAGTATCTGCATTAGAAGTGTACCTTGTGTCACCTTCACAGACTGCGTTTGTTCCAGCCTATGCAATATTTAAAAAAATTAGAAAATTTAACAGCTAAGCAATGAAAAGAGTGGATTATATAGGTAATATATGGATATATCATCGACTCAATGACCTCAACAATATTAGTCGGGGTGTCGAAATCGGATTCTCAAGCAGATAAGAGAATGAGTGGAACACAAGCTTCCACACGTTCAACTGATTAATCAGTTAAGGCCATTATTTTTGAAGACTTAACTAAAATAACTCTAGGACCTATAGTGGTATCGAGAGTTATTGGCTGAGTGTAGCTTTAAACTATTCCTGCTGAACAAACTTGAGAGGAATTCTAAGCTACCTAATGTTCCTACTTACATTTTGTTTTGCATACTGATGCTTACTTATAGCATTGTTCCTACTGATGCTTATGCCTATTAATCTTTTATTTAGTTTCTAAACACATATAGGTAAACACATTACAAACTTTGTTGGATACATGCTTGTCTTTTGTTTATTTTTCCATTGTTAGCCTGACCAACTTTCATAATACATCTAGTAAAGAGACGATATGAGTTACTATTTGACCCATTATAAGGACCCGTTTAACAAAAGACTGAAATGCAACATACGTAGTTAACATAATTATAAGCACAAAAGCCTTCTTGATAAAACTTCTGATTAAATTTGCTTGAGATTTTGTAATCCAATATGAGACATGTTGCGGCATTTAGATATCCATATTTCATACAATCCTTTGTATATGTAGCATTTGATTAACAAACAATTAATTCAAATGCTATGACTAAGCTCTATACCATTTTGAAGTTCAATTGACCCTAAAATGTGGTGTATTGTTACCTTTGCTACAACTGTAAGTGTAGCACATCTGAGAGTCCTTATCGCCGGCTCCAAGATCAGCTTCCAGAATTCTACCAACCGTTCCCGTTGCACCACTGCAACCCGCCCCAAGAGAAAAGTGCATGCGACTACAAAATGTTTTAACAGCTTTATAGTCATGAAGCACGATTATGAAGTCCATAAGTTCACCTCAGCCTACAAAAAACATATTACTATAAGTTGTCTCACTTTAGACATAAAACCTACAACGCTGATCTAATCATCTCATTGAGGATATTTGATTTGAAAGAGGAGTGCTAGAAAACTGTTTATGCAAGTTGTTACGTTATACTTGGACAATTGTATCTCATCATGAAAATTGTATGGGCATTAATACTTATTTTGTTAACAACAACTATAGTGCTTAACCAAACAATATAATCCTATGTATCATCACTAAGATGGAATACAATATATTTAGTACATAGTAGATATGAAACCCCGAGTGCCAGTCACTTAAAGATCCATCATTAACTGATATGGGTGCTAATTTTTCAGCTATATTTGTTTCAGAATTGTTAAGCTTCTTTATTTGACAGCTTTTGACAAGATAATTTCTTGCCATATATGTAAATTACTGTAAGTGTAGTAAGAAAGATAAGTGACTCGCACTCGCGGATGAATAATTCTACATACTGATCATGAAGAATCCCATATACCATGATTGCTTAATCTCATATAGATTTAAGTAACAAAAAAATGCGTAAATTATTGAATGAAAAATAGAGTATACTAACCAATATCTCCTACTCAGATGATCGAGTTGCAAATGTATTCTCTTAATGGCGACATATGTTCCCCTTCATTTTCCATGGTAAACTGTCCGATGCAAGCTCCCTTAACTCTTCAAGATCTTCATTCCTTTGGGCTTGTACTTGAACGTCCCCAAAATACCCAAACCCTTTTCAATGCACCCAATATAATCTGGTAATAAAATCCATGGTTTTCAGACTACGGTTTATTTATACATCATTACAATTAATTTAGAATACGTGTCAGAGTCGAGTCCTTTACATCTTGTGAAGGTGGTCTGGAAAGTTATGTCATTATCCAATGTTCTTTTCCATTTTCTATTTTCTAACAACCAAATCCATGTATTCGGTATACTGAATTTAGTTGCAGGACATTGTCGAAGTATTTCTTGTCTTTTAGTTCGATGTTTGCCTGTATAGCATACCCTGCAAAAGCAAAGGCATGGTTGCTATTAATAGATAAATAAGTAGTTGTACACATAACATTGGTACAGATCTGCAGCAGAGGAGTTTTTTTAGCACCTTGCAGCAGAAGCCAGTAGGGGTTGATGAAAAGATAAAGACCTTGAATTCTTGCACATTGGTGTCTAGCATTCACATTTAAATCAACAAAACCTGGCAGTACTTGTTCAGGAATTCCTATAACAATGAAGATTGTTGGTATATTAGTATTAGGTCATCTATAATACGTATGATGTTTAATAAGCTGAATATCCAATATTCAGCAAGTAAGTATTCGGGCATTTGTGTGAACGTATAAGGTAACATGCCTGTGCTTGTATGCCCATAATCTGTACCAAAATCATCACGCACACCTAGCATCGATTGATTTACACTTGGCGAAATAGCTCAATGCCAACGACAATGGATGCGACCACGCCTGCCAACTGTGGGAGTAGCAGGATGCGATTGGTTTGACGTGTCAACAACATTTGTAGAAGCTTCAACAACATTGCAATTAGCTGGGAGTGTACTATAACCTGAAAAACAAACATATGTAGTTATCAGTTTAACTGCGTAGAGGCAATTGTAAAATGTAGCGTTAGATATTTGAAAATCCGAACAAGAACACACTATAAGATAATAAAAAATAGGTGACACCTATATACACAAAGATACTTAAAATATGAAAATCACTATAAGAAGAAGTAACTTACACGTATAACACTATAACTACATATTTAGAATGAATAAGTTAATTATATTCAAATGTAAAGATAAGTTTACCACTGATTGATGCTGGTTAAGTTTTGGAGAAGAGACAGTTCTGACATGTTCGCGAATCATCAATCAATATGTCATCTCTGAATTCCACCAATGTTACCACTCATGATATCCTATATCCAGTCAATGAAATCAGCTTGAGTTGGGAATTCAAAAATACAAGTATATTCACACCTACTTCAATGAAGGTATATAAGCAAACACTAAACAACCTTATATAAACAACTAACTCAATAAGCGATTGCAACATCCCGAATAAGTTTATGAAAGTGTTACTGGGGAGTGCCAACTTACTGGGTTAAGAACGGGTCAAACTGGTAGTATGAAAGTGTTACTGGAGTGCCAAAACCAACAACGTAGAAAAACTCTCTCCATAACAACTACAATATACAAAATACAAATTAAGACACTAAATACAAAACCATTTAGTACTTTAAACAAAAGATATCGACCTACGCACGTTGGGAAACTGGTGGATCGGTATGGTTATCGAACTCTTTTTCAGTCTCTTTACACCGCTGGTAAAGTACCTTGAAGATAAGCGACCGAACTTCCCTACAATTGCAGACAAAATTGATTAGAAACTTATAAAGACCTTTTTTATGATAAATATAATAAAAAACTTGGTGATGGACCTACTTTTAAGACGTGAGTTAACATTGTTGTTGTAGCCAGTAATAAAACCTGGTTTTACCAGAGGCACGTAAACATAAAGAATTGTAATAGGTAAAAAAATATATACGTGTTTGGGAAATGCTTAATGCTTGACCAGTTTTATGTATCAGAGGTAAAAGGTTGTAATTTTAACTTTTACATGTGGAATATCTTTTGTTACCTTAATGAGGGGTATTAAAAACTTGGTATGAAGCTGGGGCCTGTAACAATTCGACAAATCAATATTTGGTTGGACAGTCACAACTTGCTTATCCTCCATTTTATTCAAAAATAAGCAAGATCAAAGACTAAAAAAGGGAATGAGAGGGCTATTGTATAAAAAATAATTAAGTTGTGTTACGTAGTTTCAACACGATATCACACGCCGATGTAACTGGAATGGTCTACATACCATGTTAATGTCATATGCATACTATACAATGAATCATCTTAAATTTTCTAAAAGAATAATAGATGTTGATGCACAATATATTATGTTCATAGGTGATCCAAGAGCATAGACAAAGAATGAAAGAAACTCTTACCTCCATCGTAACGCCATTAGTTTTTTGCTTTGATGTCACATATTCAAAATGTGATATGTGACAGATAACAGCGAATCGATTTCTTTTGGCCACCTTGCTTTACTATCAAGTGTCATGGGTTCTAAACGTGATATTCCTCCAAATACAGAAGCTGTAAAACAAAGTTTTAAATCTGTTCAGTTGGATGAATGATGATAAACATTATTATTTCTTTGTTATCGGCCTACCCATGTCGTTTGCCCAGGCCAAGTCGTAATAAGAACTTTGTTTTTTTCCTTTTTGTAGCTTATGAAATTCTATGTTTTTGTATTGTTTCTTCTAGGAAAATAAGCTCAGTGACAAAAGGTTATTGCAAGGATTTTAGTATATCTTGTTGAGAAATAGTTTACCCATTGAAACTCCTATAACAAACATATGAAACTCATGTGATACGATCTTTTCGAATATCATAATATGCATGTAGTATAAAACAAAAAAAATGCTTATACTTAAATTGGTCACAGAACTATTAATTTTCTTTCACAAAATGTTTGATTCAGTCCAAAGTGGTTTAATATACTTTGGCACCTTACATAAACTTTAATCGGTTAAAAAACGTTACCCAATTTGCCTCACCTTCACCACCTACTTGAGACTAAAATCAGTAATTAAACTTAAAACATACAATATACAACCAAAGGGTGATTCAAGTTTACCTGGAGGTAGTCTACTCTTATCATAAGGTTTTTGGTTTTTTACATGAAAAGGATTATCGTTCATCGATGGGTAAGCCCGCTGTTGTGTTGGTCTGTCATCTAGGCATTCTGTTTCAATCGTTGCTTTCATTCTTCACGCTCCTGATTCAATAAAGTTTCAGTAGCAAAAATGTTAACTTTTATTTGTGGCTAATTACATCAAACAATATTGCAGTCATGCAATTGACTTGAACGATGAATAAGAATGACACGAATAATTTAGAATAAAAAAGACATAATCATATATTTACTAAAAATCAAGGACACAAACATTGCAACTGAAGTAAATAAAAAGGCATAAAGAGAGGAGTACCCGGCGCATAATATCCACTGCCGTCTCTACATGTTCTACGTGTTGTTGATACTGATGATGATTATGTTTTTCTTCTGGTGCACTGTCCTTGCTAAGAGTTGGTTCAGATAATTCCTCATCTTCTTCAGATTCTGGCAATGCATTTAGATCCATTTTTATACATGGTATAGATATAATAAATCACGATTTGATTTAGGGAAGCAAGTAATATTTATGTCAATATATTAATTTTGAATTGCAATGGTATATCGCAACTTGTGACATGGTCTAATGGTTGAGGCTCTTGTAAGTGGACGACCAGCCCAAGGTTCGAATCTTGCGAGGGCTACTCTTCAAAAATCTATATCTTCCAAGAGATATCCCTCATCGATTTCATAAAATACATAACTTTACAAACTCATCTGCTGTTTGAAGAGAATATACATCTATAAAGGGAGATATTACAGATGTAACTTACAGCTACATATAGCCGGACCACCAATTCACAGGAGCATGAAACTATAACTTCCTCATATGAAACTAAGATTCACGTTAAGACAAAGCAGATTATGGCCATGTTTAGTGGGTAGAGTGGCAGACTTCTGCCTTTGACAAAAAACTGTATATCAAGTAGCTACTCAAAGGACATATATTCCCTCTAAAACTAACTAAATGAGGTACATTTTTCTTAGTGGTCGTCTAGATATTTTTATACGTCAGATTAGAAATTGAAAAAAAGGGCAAATTTGCTTTTACTGATCAACTAATTTCCAAAACATGTCGTTCTTTCTAAAGATGACACCTAAAAGAGACCCGAGACCTGAGAAGCACTACGAAAGGACAAAAAAATGGAATTCAAAAACTCCTCGTAGCTCAAGTAAGGATGTTGCCAAGTAGAATCTCTATAAAATATGAGCGCCACCGTTCCTAAATAAGACCAATGAAAAGCGATAACAAATGACCCTCCTCGCTATCCAGTAACATGTTTCTCTTGACCGTGTGCATCATAAGGATCTAACTATAAATTACTAATATCTTCCAATACTGAAAACAAACTAAAACTACACTCATCATTCGTATATTCATTCGAAACTGAAACAGATAGCTACCTATTGCCTCAAAGTCTACCTAAGTGCTCATAATTGATACTTCTATTAGGCGCAACTGTCTATATAACTTTACCCAAATACATCTAATAAACTCCATGTACTGAATGACTGTACAACAAAAGTAAATAGCGTAAAAGTTACCTAGGAACAACCTGAGTTTGCGGAGGTCCATAAGCTAACTTACCCATATTGTGATTGGCCATCCTTGTAGTTGCAGAGATTAAATATGTTTTCACGTATGTAGATGTATTTTTATCATATATATGAAGAAGCTCTTGTACTTTCACTACTTTGCTACACCGGGCACCTACATGAAGCCGACCCTATCTTGAGTATGATACGATAATGTTAATTGTGCTCAAGGGTGTGGGTTGATGTGTATTCAAAGTGATCACTGCAACAATAATTAGTTTTGACTAAAACAGCTATGGTTTTCTGGAACTCGGTGTATGTGGAGCAAAATTAACTGGACTCCCAGATATGTGAATAGATTTGTCCTTCTATGAAGTTAATTATCTATAACTTATAACTGCATATCTAATTCGGGATTCTGTTCATCAAGAACAAAAACTATAAGTATATTTGGTCGTCTACTTTAGTTCAAGCACATCCACTACCATGGTAGGGATCGTGACCAGATTAATATATCAAACAACATTCAATAAAATGAAACTATGCTGCAACTAAGTATGCATACAAAACACAAGGCAAATGAAGCAAATAGCCCCCAAACACGTCAAGTACCCAAATGACCATACCTCCAATTCCATCGACACATAAATTGCAAAAAAACAATAAATAAGACCTGTTTCTTTGTTTCCTTTCTTGACTTTAAGCCAAGTATCGATATAACTTTCTATCATCTTTGTCCCTTTCTAAGAACTCCCTCTCAATAAGAGACTCGATTCTTTGCTTTATTACAACCGGGTTTGATAGGAAGCTTGTCTGCAGCTGCTTCGTAACTTCCGCCACAATATTGTTGTAATCCAAGACACGTCTTGCTTTCATGATCCTAATAATGGCTGCCTCAATCTACGGTTTTCTATCCTCTACTATTCTATGTCTGGTCTCCTACTTCTCTGGTTCAGATTCCTTCTGTGCCACCACTGTACCTATCTTCACTTTATAAAACTTGCTACTAAACTTATCATTGAAGAAAAACGTGTCGTCCTCACCGATGTCTTTGCTCATTGGTTCTTTCCTAAGCATGTTTTTCCTTTAGCACAAGCTAAAGACTTCAAGCATCTCTTAAGATCTGAAGTTGGTATTTCTGTAGCTTGTTCAACTTCTATATAACTTAACCTGTCTCCATTGTTGAACAGCATAAGAACACACATTTGGTATGTTGAAACATTGAGCTCATGTTTGGCTCTACCAAATGTTACCTTTATATCAGCGGACCCCATGTTTGTTTGCCATGTCAACCTGCGTCCATTGTGGGTCCCGAGGTAATATGTTTTGAGCTTGTTGCAAACAGTGAGGATTTCAGGAGGAAGGTTACAAGTGGTAGTGGATTGAGTGGGCCCCGGTTGTGAGAACGTGGACAGCGAGTGCCGGACCATCACCTAATTCATGTCCCATTGCTGCATAAAATCCTTGCATTGTGTCATCAGATGTCTTCATGTCTGTAAACATACCTTCCAATTTTGAAGTGAATTGATATCCACATTCTGTTTTGAGCTTCAAAATCAAACTCCTTTCTGCATCTTCCGAGACACTCTTGGCAGAAAGAAGCCTTTTCGCCAAATGTTGTTTACGGAGTATAATACTTTTCAAAAACATCTTTTTCTTGAAGATAGCGAAAAAGCATCATCACCTTATCAAGTACAATCTCAACATCCTCTTCACTGACCCCTTTCAGTCCTTTCCTTAACTTATCATCCACAAACAACGAGATAAATTCAGGTGACCGAGTATTCAAATTGATAAAATACTCAAAAGACGAATTCAGGGCATTTTGGAACATCTTGTCATTGTTAAGAGCAAGATTAATAATCTTATCATGTTTATCTAAGTCCTCATAATTGATAGCCTATGACCTAGCCAAATATGAAAACCTAGACTTAACATCAATCGGTTAAAGTCGAGAAACCTCTACCATCTATATGCAAAACCAATCTTCCAAGTCCAACTCCAATCCTTACTTCTCACATACTTATTTATCACCAAACATAGCCTTCATTCTTACAATGTAAACATGTGTCATGGTCTCTTATTATCACGGAAAAAAACTAATCTCACAGTAAACTATCATTCTTAATCTTCAACTCTTACTCAACATCAATGAATTATTGTGTAAGCTAAAGTTAATTATTTCTGTTCAAATAAAATTACATGAAATTAAGGCTTCCAAAAAAAGTTAAATATCCTGATATTAACCATCAAAGTCCTTTCACTATGAACTCTTAAATTAAGGCTTCCAAATACAATTAAACATCGTAGTCAACTCTTAACACTCAAAGTCCTTAAATCTAATAGTGGTAACTCCTCACAAATTGCTAATAAATAATTTTATAATCATATTAAATCATACACAAATCAATATGTAAAGCTTATAACTTTTCGTAAGTAACATGAAAAACATATAGAAAAATCAAATCTTTAATAATAAAAAATAAAAATTAAGAGTACCTGATTGAAGCTTCTATCTAAATTCAATTAATCTGAAAAAAAAAAGTAAATCGAATTAGTAGGATCAATTAGATGAAAAAAACAACAAATCCAATTAAGGTTTCTAATGATTCGATCCAAAGAATTATATTATTAAAACACAAACACTATAAAACCCATTAAGATGTTTGCAACAATTAGCAAAAAGCGTGTACCTTTGGCTTTGAGCGCAATCAAGACATCATCAGATGTGTTTGAGATTTGAGGTTCTGGAGCAAAATCTGAATTCTTTGAAAAAAAAAATACAAACATGGTACGGATTTTGTGAGGTGCGTTACGTGATATTGGGTTTTTTTGGAATTTGTGATTTATGATAAGGTTTTATTATTCCGGTTTGTTAGTGCAAAAATTGTAGGGGATGGATTTGTGGTCAGTATATCAATTTGGGAATGCAATGGTTTGTCACAAAAACAAGCATGCTCCATTGGTTGTGGTGTTTGTGTGTGGATGCCGAAACACGGTTCGAATCTTGTCATGGACTAAATTTTTAAGCATCTTAATTAATCCGGTTTTTAGCTATATTAAAGCTTAGTTGGCATGTTGTGCTTATGTGGAATTATGAGGTGCTATTATAGGATGTCAAGTGGCATTATATGTGGCATGCCTCCTTTTATATATAATGTATAGATAGATAGATAGATAGATAGATAGATATATATATATATATATATATATATATATATATATATATATATATATATATATATATATATATATATTACGTCGATTTCAATATTAGTTTCAAATCGTTATTCGTTTCGAGTCCACAAGCACGAGTCATGACTTCTCGGCCTTTAATCAATCTATAGTCCAATATATACTAAAGTCCATGTTACGGCGTTGTCGGGATCAACTATGACTAAAAAGTCAAAGTAATACCGACGTTGCACAAAGTTGACAATTTATAATATAGTCCAAGTGAATAATCACAATAGCGCAAATCTATCTCCAATCAACCCATATCAATCTCGCCATCCAAACAAACTACCAAATATATCCGTAACCAATGTTATTACCCTAATGGTCATGACACGGTTCCGGTTAAGACCACGTGAACCAAACAAGCTCTAGAAGCTTTTCGGCTCCACGCGTCTCATCCAAACACCAACAACAACTACCAACAAGATACCACAACAACCCGACCCGAACCCTTGGTCCATATGGGTCACGTACGCCTACCATGAGCCACGTACGAGTCCCTAGTGGCTTGTACGCCTCATCAAACCCATCCAAACACTCCCAAATGGCTTCTACAACATCCAAACACAATCAATCAACCTCCAAACAACATCCAATCATCAAACCCATCAACTAATCTAAACCCATAACTTGAAACTATGACTAAAATGCAAAAACACGATAAAATGATACAACACACAATACCAAATCACTAGCTACATGTTTTATTAGTTGTAAATTAGTTTTAAACCCATGTTTCACCAAAAACCCACTTAGGTCGAGCCATGTACGAGCCTAACAAGTCTCGTACGTGACTTTCCATGGCTCAAACGAGCTTCACCCATGTTCCTTTTACCTTTTCTAAACCTGATCTACAAAGATACGAGCAAACCCTAGAATCACGTGTTGTTTTTGGATGATTTAGAAGGCTATATGGGTGCTTAGGGACACGTGCCCTATATGGTTGGAAAGAGGGAGAAGAGATCTTCAAGATGGTGGTGGTGGTGAGTGGTGACTCGCCGGCGTGTGGCCGGAAATGGCCGGAACAGTGTCCGGAATTATAAGGTGGAGGCTAGGGTTTTGGTTTTAGGGTTAGGGTTTGTAGAGAGAGAAAGGAGTGAGAGAGAAAGGGTGTGTGCTTGTTTTAGAGAGAGAAGTAAAAGAGTAGTATGTGATAGGAGTGGGGTATTTATATTTGAGAGTGAGGACTAAAATAAAAATGAGAGAGGAGGGGAGGGGGCGCCGCCATGGGTAAAGTGGGGGGCCAAAGTCGTAAATTTTGTAAAACTATCATGTTTACCTAATCCCGAGCTCATATATTGTCCTACGAGTGTCCCACGACGTTCCTTCGACTTTCTATTATTTTTATTTACGTTTTTCCACGAGTTTTTACTATTTATTTGTCAAGTTTTGAGTCACGGTTTAAAAGTTACGTTATTTCTTATAATAGGATTTTATTGTGCCGAATCACATAGTGCTTAACGAAAAACGTTAAAACTCACACGACAACTCATACGATAATAAAATAAATCATAAAAACCAATAAACGATATAAAATCAAGTCATGCTCAATTGAAATAGTTCTAAAGGCAAATGCTCGGTTTAACTTAGCGTAATGCGGTTACCTAAAATGGGCTTCCTAATTGCCAGTTGTCACAGATTCAAGTGTTGAATATGCTATTATATGATTATTTGGTCCATCTGTTTACCATGTTGATATATGATTACATGATTTCTCTGTCTACTATGTTAGTATGTGGTTACCTGATTCATCTGTTATCATGCTAATGTCTGATTATCCGCTTACCATGCTATTATGTGACTATTTGATTCGTCTGGTTGCCATGCTAGTATGTAATCATTTGATTTAACCGTTATCATGTTATACTTCATTCAGTTATGTCGAGGGCTATGACTATCTGTTGGAATCACTCCTAAACAGTATTATCAAGTGTTAGTCATTTGCACGTAATAGGTTTCTTTATTATGGCTTTTATGTATGTATTAAGTGCTATGCCTCCGGTCTAGATGGCTATACTTCTAAATTTTTCAAGGCTGCATGGAGCATTGTTGGGCTTGATACCTGTTCAGCTGTCAAGGAATTCTTTGCTAGTGGAAAACTGCTTGGTGAGTTTAACACTTCCCTTATATCTCTTATACCTAAATCTAAAAATCCCATTAAGGTCTCTGATTATAGGCCTATATCCTGCTATAATGTGATTTATAAAACTATTAGTAAAATTATTACAAATAGAATTAAACAGGTTTTAAATGATTTGGTTGATGTTAACCAAAGTGCATTTATACCTGGGAGGAATATAAGTGATAACATTCTTTTAACTCAAGAGTTTATGAGAGGTTATGGATGGAATTGGGGGGCGAGAAGATGTGCGTTTAAGATTGATATTCAAAAAGCCTACGATACGGTGAATTGGAAGTTTTTAGAGTTCATTTTAAATGAGTTTGGTTTTCATCCTGTTATGGTCAATTGGATTATGACTTGTCTAACCACTACTCATTTGTCTGTATGTGTCAATGGTGAAACACATGGATTTTTTAAAGCTGAAAGGGGGTTAAGACAAGGGGATCCCATTTCCCCTTATCTGTTTACCCTTGTCGTGGAGGTTTTGAATTTGATGGTCAAGAGGCAAGTGAAAGCTGAGAAAAGATTCCAATACCATTGGGGATGCAAGGAGCTTAAAATTACAAGTCTTTGTTTTGCTGATGATCTATTAATGTTGTGCTATGGAGATTTGATGTCTGCTTCTGTTCTCAGGAGAGGATTAGATGAATTTGGTATGTCCTCTGGTCTTTACCCAAGCATGAATAAAAGTGAGGCATTTTTTAGCAATGTTCCTGTTAATATTATGGCTGATATCAAACTTGTTATGCCATTTAAAGAAGGGGTGTTACCTATTAGATATCTTGGTGTTCCCTTAGTGTCTAAAGGTTTAAGGATTAAAGATTGTAAAGTTTTAGTGGACATTGTGGAGAAAAGAATTGGGGACTGGAGGAACACGTTTCTCTCCTTTGCGGGTAGGATTCAATTGATAACATCGATCCTTGCTTCGATTCAAGTTTACTGGTCTTCTTTGTTTATTCCCCCTTTAACCGTGTGTGACAAGATTGACAAACTTTTTAAGATTTTTGTGTGGAATAGAGGTGATAAGATCAATGGTATGGCTAGTGTTGCTTGGAAGGATGTGTGCAAACCTAAGAGTCAGGGGGTCTTGGGATTAAATTTGTGCATGTTTGGAATTTATCCTTAATGGCTAAACACTTGTGGAACATTGTTAATAGGAAAAACTTTGTCTGGGTTAAATGGATTAATATTTATAGACTTAAGGGTAGGAGTATATGGGATGTTAAGGTTAGTAAAGGGATTCCTTGGAGTTGGAAGAAATTGTTGGATTTGAGGGATAATATTAGACAGTTTGTATGGGTTAAAATTGGTAACGGGAAGGATTGCAATGTATGGTTTGATAAATGGCACCCCCTTGGTCCTCTATGTAAGATTATTGATAATAATAGCCTTAGTTTAGCTGGTTTGGACCACAAAGCCAAAGTGATAGACCTTATTGATGAGCAGGGTTAGAGGTGGCCCATTAAATCAGATGGAATGTTTAATTTGGATAGCATTCCTGTTCCAGTTCTTAATCCGAATGTCATTGATAGAACAGCTTGGGTTAACAAAAAGGGTAAAGAGGTTGAGTTTTCAGTTAAGGAAGTATGGAAAGCTATCAAGGAAGAGTTTCCAAAGGTGATTTGGTATAAGCATGTGTGGTTCTCTCAGTGTATCCCAAGACACTCTTTTATTCTTTGGACTGCTATAAAGGGAAGACTTAAAACTAGGGATAGGCTTGCTAAGTGGTTTAATGTTGGTGATAAGAGATGCTTGTTGTGTAGTTTAGAGGATGAGTCACATAGCCACTTATTATTCTCTTGTGTATTCTCAAAAAGGTTATGGGAAAGACTCAAACCACTGGGTAAATTAGAAATGGTTGGTAATGAATGGGCTGGATTGATATCTAGCATTATGAATAAACCAGCTTCTAATACTATATGGAGTGTCATTCAAAGACTATTACTTGGGGCTGCTGTGTATTTTGTTTGGCAGGAAAGAAATATGAGGAGAGCTAATCAGGCCAGCAGAAGTGAAGATGTGGTCTTCAATTGCATTGTCAATACTATGAGGTTTAAGCTTCTTGGACTCACATTGAAACATACTAGTGATGTGGTCAAAGGTGCTGAAATATGGAATATTCCTATTAGAAGAAATGAGTATTACAAGAAGATGGTGGATGAGTTGGTTAGAGATGGTAACAATCCTTAATCTTCCTATATTCTGTCTTATTATGAATTGTGTTGGATTGCCTTATTTTGTGTTTGGATTAACTGGTTTTTATGAAGGAATTGGTTTATGGGACTGCAATTTTGTGCTTTAAGTTCATATTTTTTATGGAAATTTGCTTAGAAGAATGGTGATATGTATTCCATGGATGGCTAACAACGATCTAGTTTACTGCTACCTTTGGAGTTTGAATTGTATCAAGATAAGTGAGGGCCTACATGTATGGACTACTTGTTACTGCTACAATTTTGATCTCTACAGAGCTGTCTTGACTCTCATGATGAAGTTAAAGATGATAGAATGTCTCCATAATGGGCTTATATGGTTTGGGAAGGTTTTAGAGAGTGTTGTACTCTTTTTGTCCTTATCTATGGTTTTTTCCATATGGGTTTTACATAGAAAGGTTTTTAAGGAGGCAAACTCTCCAAAACTGCTACTTTGGCACTTCCTTTGTTTCTGGTTTTGATGGTATTAGTATGGATGGATTTTGCTGCTTTACCTATGAAGATTACTTACTTTATGATGAAGCTGATGGCCTTAGATGTATGCTAGTATGAATTTGGCATTGATATATTCTGAGTCCCCGATCTCTGATTTAAACATTAGTATATGGTGATGGTTTGGTATACTTTGGTTGGTCCCATTGTATACTAATGATTCAGAGTATACTTGTGGTTTTTTTAGTTGGTCTTGGGCTCTTAGTCTCTATTTGTCTTTGTAGGCTTTCTTGTTCTATTGTTTATTTGGGTTTTGCTTATGGTTTTTGTTGTTGAGCATGGGTATGTCCATGGCCATCTTGCTTTTAAGCCAAAGTTGGCTTGCTAGGGATGTGTCATAGCAGTCTTTATTCTTTGTGCTTTTTTCTTTGTACTTGTTGCCTTTTTTGGCATTTCCTTTAATAATATTTACCTTAAGGAAAAAAAATCCCATAGGACTATGCAAAGACCCAAAAGGCCAAAGAATGGACTAGATGTATTGCCCTAGCTCCCTTCCCCTATAAATACATTGTAACCTCTCCAAGGAGAGTTGTTGTTCACTTTAATACATTTACGCATAAACCTTTCTCTCTATCCATACATGTGTGTTTTGTGTTCAACCTTCCCTTCTCATCTCATTTCTATCATCTACGTACTTGTGTTCATTTATGGTGACCTAACACTATCATTTAGTAATCTACCTGCTATTTGTGATTTCCATGTTGTACTTCTGTTTGATATTTTCTGATGCTTATGTTGTCGGTTCAACATAGTAATTGATGTTTACCCGACTTATTGATCCGCCATGTTTACACTTCTATTCATGTTACTGGTTGATGAAGGAATATGGTATAGCTTATGTTATCTGTCTAGTTGATTTGTTTAGTTTGCCATGATGTATTCTTGTTCAGCTACTTCATCGAGTTATGATGTTCGTTCAGTATTTCCTACCTATACTTGTGACTGACATGCTTATACTTCTATTAGTATCTCAGATTGTTATGATATTTATTATGTTTATTAATTGTTGATTTTCTGACATGTGTGATTGCCATACTTACATTCTATTTAGTTGATTTCACCTGATTATAGAATTCTGCTTAGCTTATGTATATCTGATTATCTGATTTGTTTGTCTGCCATATTCATGTCTAGTTGATTCGCTGACTGATATGCTTATACATTGTTTGGTTGCTTGTTTTGATTATGATTCTTTTCATCAACTCCTATATGATTATGTTTCGATACTTGTAGGTTTGGTTATCTATATGAGCTTATATTTGTTAAATGATTCGCTGCTTTGCTTTACATTGGTCTTCTTTTATTTTTGTTCCTTCTGGATATTTGTTAATATTGTGTTCTGCAGGTTCCTCATTGACTCATAGACTCATTGTGCTCATTCGTTACGATTTTGTTATTAGTCTCCTTTGATTTTTTTTGTATTTTTTATTATGTTTAGCTTTTGTTTTGTTATATCTGTTCACTGGGCTTTTAAAGCTCAACCACATTTCTTTTCCATGCGACAGGTACCAAGTGGGATGCTGGGCTTTGATGTGCTGAGAGTACGATCATTTGAGTGAACAAACCCTAATTTCCCTTATTATTTTGGACTCTTTTGGAAGAGTATTTGTTTCGATATTTCGTATCTTTTAAACATATTGTATTATGTGTTTTTCCTTTGTAAGTCATTTGTTTATATCACTTGGTATTTTATTTAATAAGACTTCCGCTTGCATTTCATTAGTATGTTCTGACATGACTCCATACTGTGACATTCGGACCCTTGTCGGGTTGGGGTGTTACAATTATGGTATCTGTGTAACACCCCCAAATCTCGGTACAACGGAAGACTTAATCAAGTTTTCGGGTGTTAAGATTGGATTGGTATCTCACACAAGTATAGCAAACAAGATAGTCATTTTCATTCAAAACTAATCCCAAATTTAAATATTCAAAACGTTAATCCAAAAGTATAAATATTAGGCCCAACACATGATTTAATAAAATAGGTCCCTATAATTTATCAGAGTCAAATATGATCCTTTAACCATGCCTTCTTGCCAAGCTTTCACCGATCACGTATTCAAAACATCATTCAAATACCTGAGAATACATGCTAAAAGGTCAGCTTACAATGGTGAGTTCATAGGTTTAAATTCAACAAAATCATAGTGGACATGTAGGAGTTGATTTGCTATGCAAGACCTAAGATAGATAAACACCGTTCACAAACCGATCCTACCCGGATCACCAACATATCCCGCATCCAGGGATTACTCGGCGACTCTAGTCCAGCACTGTCGTGGCAACCTCTAGAATAGTTGCCAACCCTGGACTAGGTCGAGGTAGAGGTCTACTCTTAGCTAGGTAACGGTACCCTAGTCTAAGGCAACAACTACCGCACATCTATCTAAACAATCAAGCACATAAGCAAATCCAAATAGTTTTAAAGGTCCAAAAACACTAGCATGATTCTCACCCCAAATTAGTTAAAGACGTAGATAAAAGTGGGGCTATGAAACTCACCTCAAGCAAGCAACGTACGAATAAACACTAGCAGAAGATAATAGGTAATCAAGGCACATCAACTATCGACTTGGCACAACCTATTAATGTAAACCAATTTTAATATATATTTCCCGAAATCAACATTATCTACCCCAATGTATTCCATTTCATTATTTCCAAAAATGTCTCGTTTCGCCATTAAATCCTAGTGTTTGGTATCCTCATGTGGGTATATCGACTCAATATGATACCATGAATGCACTCAAACAACCAATATGTGACTTAATGCAACACAATGAGACATCTAAGTGATAAGCTCCATAGTCCAATAAGTTTCGGAATAATAGTAGACCTTATCGAATTCGTCAACTCGATAAACTCAATCATCTATTCGTGTCGCTTATTATCCCATAAATCAGTCGCATCCTAAAGAGTCATAAGGATAGTTCACCCATTAATAAGGTTACCCAACGTACCTAGCGGGCTCTGATTAAATTCGTCAACCTAATAAGTCCGCTACCCACGTGGATCAACACTATTAACGTTAGGTTATCCGTAACCCATGCACACAACGTAAGTAAATAAATACTTGAAACTAGTATTAAATGCCCATAATTGTCATATATCGATAAACGTGTACTCGAAACATTAATTACTTATTTATTATAAAAAATTTCTATTTTTAGTCGTTAGTTTCTATTTAAAATAGTAAATAACAAGATAAGTCTTGTTATCGATATTTTTGGTATAAAAGTCCTTTTTATTATTCACATTTCATACTCTATTAGCATTTTCATATATATATATATATATATATATATCGTCAAATTCCAATATTAGTTTCATATCGTTATTCATTTCGAGTCCACAAGCACGAGTCATGACTTCTCGGCTTTTAATCAATCAATAGTCCAACTATACTAAAGTCCATGTTACAGCGTTGCCGGGGTCAACTATTGACTAAAAAGTCAAAGTAACACCCTACGTTGCTCAAAGTTGACAATTTATATATCAAGTCCAAATTAAAAGTCATAATAGCGCAATTCAATCCCAAATCAACTCAAAACAATCTCGCCAACCAATCAACCAACCAAATATACCCGAAACCAATGTTATGACCCTAATGGTCATGACACGGTCACGGTTAAGACCACGTGAACCAAACAAGCTCTAGAAGCTTTTCGGCTCCACGCGTCTCATCCAAACACCAACAACATCAACCCACAAGCTACCACGATAACTCAACCCGGACCCTTGGTCCTTGAGGGTCACGTACGCAAGCCAAGGCTCACGTACGGGCCCTATGTGGCTCGTACACCACTTCCATCCCAACCAAACACTACCAAATCAATACCACAACATCCAAATACAATCAATCAACCTCCAATCATCAACCAAATATCAAACCCAACATCTATTCTAACCAAAAACATGAAACTAGACCTAAAATGCAAAAAACCAACAATATGATACACCACATGATTCCAAAACACTAGCTACATGTTTATTTAAGTGTTAATTAGATTTAAACCCACATTTGAACCAAAAGCCCTAAACTTCGTGAAATGTAAGAATAAAAACGAGGCCATATGTGGCTTGTTAAAGCTCAAATAAGCTTGACCCATGTTCCATTTACCTTATTCAAGCCCGATCTACAAGATTGAATGAAAACCCTAAAAGTACGAATCTTAATCTTAAGATTTGAAGGTGTTATGGAGGTCTATATGGAGCGTGTAATATATGGTTGGAAAGAGGAAAAAGAGAGCTTCAAGATGGTGGTGGAGGTGGGTGGTCACGCGCCGGAGGGTGGCCGGACTGTGGCGGCGGCGGGTGGTGGTTAAATTAGGGTTAGGGTTTTATTTAGTGGAAGAGAGAGAGAGAGTAGAGAGATAAAGTGGGTGTGTATGTGTTTTTAGTGAGAGAAACAAATGTAAGAATAAGGGAGGTTGAGGGTTTAAATACTTAGGAGCTAGGGACCAAATAATAATTATTTTGGGGAGGAGGGGCGCCGGTTTCAAGCAAAAAGGAAGGGGTCGGAGTCGCCATTTTTCGTAAACTATCCCGTTTACCCATTCCCGAGCCCATATATTGTCCCCCGAGTGTCCCACGACATTCATTCAACTTCCTAATATCGTTATTTATGTTTTTCCACGAGTTTTAACTATTTATTTGTCAATTTTCGAGTTACGGTCTAAAAGTTACATTATTTCTCGTTTTAGGCTTTTCTATTGCCGAATCGAATAGTGCCTACCAAAAAGAGTTAAAACTCATACGATAACTCGTTCAATAATGAAATATACCATAAAAACCAATAGACGATATAAAATCAAGTGATGGTTGATAAAAATAGTGTTAAAGGCAAAATTCGGTTTAGTTTAACGTAATGCGGTTACCTAAAATAGACTCCCTAAATTGCCAGTGTCACAGCCTCCTAGCCTCAGAAGAAACCCGTCCCGGGTTTCACTCCGAGTTGCTTGATGTCATGAAAAGTTTAGGATACTTCCTACGAAAAATGTCCTCACGTTCCCAAGTGAACTCCGGTCCATGTCGGGAGGAATACGGCTATTCTTCAGCCGTTTAATCTCACGATCCATAATCTCAATCGGTTCCTCAATGAAATTCAATTTCTCATCAATACGGATATCTCTTAAGGGCACAACTATGTTTTCCTCCGAAAGACATTTCTTAAGATTACTAATATGAAAGACATTGTGTACACTGCTCAATTCCGATGGTAGCTCCAGGCGGTATGCTACCGGTCCGATTCTTTCCAGGATTGGAAAGGGACTAATATATCGGGCATTGAGTTTTCCACGCTTTCCAAAACGAATCACTCCTTTCCAAGGAGAAACATTTAACATAACACGATCTCCAACCTGAAATTCTTAAGGTTTACGTCTCCTATCGGAATAATTCTTTTGTCTATCACGAGCGGTTTGCAAACGATTACGAATCTGAACTATCTTCTCAGTGGTTTCTAGGACAAGTTCGGGACCTGTAAGTTGACTCTCGCCAACTTCAGCCAAACAAACAGGAGAACGACATTTTCGGCCATACAATGCCTCAAATGGAGCGGCCTTAATGCTAGAATGATAACTATTGTTGTAAGAGAATTCGGCCAAAAGAAGATGTCTCTCCCAGCCTTTGCCGAAATCGATAACGTAGGCTCTAAGCATGTCCTCTAAGGTCTGAATGGTTCTCTCGCTTTGACCATCGGTTTGAGGGTGATAAGCAGTACTCATATCCAGGTTTGTTCCTAACGCTGACTGTAAGGATCTCCAAAAATGGGATGTAAAACGGCTATCTCGATCGGAAATGATAGATATCGGTACTCCATGACGCGATACTATCTCCTTAAGGTATAGTCGAGCAAGCTTATCGAGGCTATCGGTCTCGCTAATGGCTAAGAAGTGAGAAGACTTAGTTAAACGATCAACAATTACCCAGATAGCGTCATTGCCGCTAGCTGTTCTTGGTAATTTGGTGATAAAGTCCATGGAGATTCGCTCCCATTTCCATTGTGGGAGTTCGGGTTGAACTAAGAGTCCTGAGGGTTTCTGGTGTTTGGCCTTTACCTTAGAACAAGTCAAGCACCAACTGACATACTAAGCTATGTCGGCTTTCATGTTAGGCCACCCGTAGAGTTTCTTAAGGTCTTGATACATCTTATCGGCTCCGGGATGAATAGAGTATTTTGATTTATGCGACTCATGCATAATCAACTCACGGATTCCACCATGAAATGGTATCCAGCTTCTGTCTTTGAAGCACAAGGTTCCATCGGAATGCTTCAAGAAGCCGTTTTCACTTTCTACCATTCCATGAAGATTCTCGTAAGGATGGTTCTCTTCCGTCAATTCCTCGGCTTGGGTGGCTAAGATTTGAGATGGTAGAGGCGAAACAATGGTCATTCATAGGGATCGGACGAGTAATGGTGGAATGTTCTCATTACGACTAAGTGCATCAGCCACAACATTAGCCTTACCAGGATGATAACGAATCTCACAGTCATAATCACTAAGCAATTCTAACCAACGACGTTGTCTCATGTTCAGTTCCTTCTGATCTAAGATATCCTTCAAGCTCTTATGGTCGGTAAACACAACACACTTGGTTCCATACAGATAATGTCTCCAAATCCTAAGGGCAAACACTACAGCACCTAACTCAAGGTCATGGGTGGTGTAGTTTTTCTCATGCTTCTTAAGTTGTCGGGATGCATAAGCAATCACCTTCTCCCGTTGCATCAAAACAGCACCTAAGTCTTTATGCGAAGCGTCGCGATTACCACGACAAAGTCTTCGCTTCCTTCAGGAAAAGCTAGGATGGGCGCACTACACAACTTCTCCTTCAGAAGTTGGAATGCTTCTTCTTCCTTTTCTCCCCATTCATACTTAACGTCCTTCTGGGTTAGTTTGGTCAGCGACTTAGCTATCTTGGAAAATCCCCCAATGAATCTCCTATAATAGCCTGCTAAACCTAGAAACTGGCGGATTTTTGATGGGTTCTTAGGAGCTGCCCATTCCTTAATGCCCTCAATCTTAGCTGGGTCTACATGAACACCTCGACTATCTATCACGTGACCTAAGAATTGCACATACGGAATCCAAAATTCACACTTAGAGAATTTGGCATACAACTTCTCCTCTCTCAACAAACCTAAAATGAGCCTCAAATGCTCTTCGTGCTTCTCACTACTCTTGGAGTATATCAAGATGTCGTCTATAAATACTATCTCAAACTTATCCAGATATGGCTTACATACTCGGTTCATGAGCTCCATGAAAACCGCTGGTACGTTGGTCAAACCAAATGACATCACTTGGAATTCATAGTATCCATAACGAGTCCTAAACGCCATCTTAGGGATATCCTCCTCTCAAACTCTAAGTTGGTGATAACCAGATCGTAAGTCGATCTTAGAAAAGACACTAGCTCCTTGGAGTTGGTCAAATAGGTCATCTATTCTAGGTAACGGATATCGGTTCTTCACCATCAACTTATTCAACTCCCTATAATCAATACACATCCGAAACGATCCATCCTTCTTCTTCACAAACAACACTGGTGCTCCCCATGGTGACGAACTTGGTCGAATGAATCCCTTCTCTAACAATTCTGCCAACTGTTTAGACAGTTCCTCCAATTCTCTTAGAGCAAGTTGATAGGGTGCCCGGGCTCTAGGGAGCAGTAACCGGTATCAACTCTATTTGGAATTCCACTTGTCGGACAGGTGGAATCCCCGCAGATCGTCGGAAACACATCCGGAAATTCTCTAACGACGGGTACATCATTAAGGTGTCTTTCACTCTTCTCCTAGCTTTTCATTTCAGAAATTCGAGCCAAGAAAAGACAACCTCCTCTATCGATGTACCTCTGGGCCTTGATACAAGAGATGATGCTCAACCGGGAAGGACTTCCACGGTCGCTCCGTTCTCCTTGTATGCTCAGAACTTTTCCGCCATACGGTAAACGCACGATCTTCTCATCGCAGATGATGTGTGCACCGTTCTTTGACAACCAATCCATTCCAATAATGACGTCAAAACTTCCCAAGGTAACTGGCAATAGGTCTATGCTAAACGGGCGGTCTAGGAAACTTAAGGTACAACCTCGAACTACGGTGTCTATCTTCTCCTTATTTCCGTTAGCTAATTCCACATCGTAACTAAACCCTAGAGGTGTTTGGGAGATTCCTTGTAATGGCATAAAATTGGTGGATACAAAACGCATATCCGCACCAGTATCAAACATTATGGAAGCATAGCGATTATTGAGAAGGAACGTACCCGTAATTACGTTAGGGTCCTCACCAGCTTCCTTCCCAATAGCATACACACGCGCTGTTCCCATGTCTATCTGTTGATTCCTAGCACCATGGTTTCCCTGGTTCTCCACAACCTCACGCTTCACAGGGTTTAAGCCATTATTTCCCACACCTCGGTTAGCAAATCCTCCTACATTACCGGGATTTCCTCTCATCCACGGCTCTCGACACTCATTCTTGAAATGTCCCTTCTTTCCACATCCAAAACAGGTGACAGTGGCATTCCAGTCCGCTCCTTGTGCAGTTTGAGCTGCAGCAAGTGGTCAGGACCTACAGTCTTTGGCCAAATGTCCTACCTTAGAGCACTTCCTACACACATTCGGGCACAGTCCATGGTGGTGTCGGTTACAACAACCACACATGGGTCTACTACCTTCATAACCTTTCCTTTCTCCATTTCCTATGGCGAACACCCTGGCTGTCTCATGCCGTTTGTTGCCATTCCCTTTAACAACTTCGTTCCTCTTCCTCTTATCACTCCTATCACTCTTACCCTTGTCTCCTACTTCTAGTACACAAGAGTCCATCAAACGCTGAGCCACAGTAATTGCCTCATGCAAATTAGCTGGCTTCGCAGCGATGACATCATTTCGAGTAGCTAAAGGCAACCCATCAATATACCTCTCAATCTTAAGGTTGTCAGTGCGAACCATATCATGGCAAAGCAATGATAATTCTTGGAAACGACGATTGTAAGTCGTCATGTCAGATTCCTTAACCTTATGGTTCCGAATTGATCTCTAACTTCTTAAATTCATTCCTAGGACAGTAAGTCTTGATCAGAAGAGTCTTAAACTGAGTCCAAGTTATGCAATAAGCTACATCACTTCCTACGATGCTGTGATAGTTTTTCCACCAGGTCAACGCTTCGTCCTTCAAGGTGAATGTTGCATACTTAACCTTACAATCCTGACTACAATTACTAACGGCAAACACAGATTCAGTTTTCTCCAACCACCTAGTTAGGTAAACTACTCCCTCAGTTCCTCCAAACTCGATGGGACCACGAATCGAACTCTTTGTAGGTACAACCTCGAGTTCGATTCAGCATTGGGGTTCCACCAGAGGTGTTAGAGAGGTTAGTCTCAGCTAGCAGTTCAGCGACACGCTGCGTCACTAGCTGGTCAATGTGGGCTGGGTTCATAGGTGGAGGATTTTGTGGAACAGGACCATTCTCAGCACGGTCGTTCACATTCGGGTTTCCTACAGTTGGGTTATCAGTGTTCAGGTTCTCAACAGGTGGAGTGGTCGGGGCCAGACGATGACCTCGACGGACAGGGGCAACCTCAACAGCAAGGGCTGTTCGGTTGTTCCTAGATGGGTTTCGTCTTGTTTCCATCATTCTGAAGGCAAGAATAACAGTTTCATAAGTTCACAATTCACGCTCTAAAGATAGAGTTGGGTTCTAAGGATCACCAAATAACGCTCGAATACATACCCAAGGTTAACAAGGATAACGCTATACCAGAACAAAACAATCATAGACCGAATCATAACTAAAGGATGCACGTTCCAATAATCATAACTCATAGGTTTCAAGATTGAATACATGAAAGGATACAGGGAAATCAAAAGCGATCCTAACAACGATACTAATAAGATAACTAGGATAAACCTACATCTCGAACCAAGTACTACTTAGTTTCAAGATGGTACAAAGCCATGAATCTAACACTATCTAGCCACGATCACGAATACCACTAACAGATCTCCTAACATCGTCAACCTCTCTCCACAAAGATGCCAACTCAACACGTCGAGGGTCGCGATCACTCTTAAGATCTACGACCTCTCTCTCTAACTCACCAATCCTACGCCAAATCGCTCTATCTGCATCTTGAGGTCGCATGAACCCTCTCAGCAGTCCCCAACACGCTCCTGGAGCTCAGACATACCGACGGCCAGAATCGTAGTCCTCCTGACTACAGTACCCATATCAGCTCTCAGATCCTCTATACTAACCCTAGATACTCCAACCGACCGATCTGTCAACCTACTAAGCCTAGTACCCTGTAATGTAATCCTCTCCCACATCAGACCCGTCTCACCATACTCCTCGGGCTCTGAAGCAATCTCCGATGGTATCTCAGATCCTAACGGGCTACCTATCTCAGGTGAATGTGGAGGTGAATAAAAACCAAAAGGCTGTCCAGGGGAATCAGGCTCATGCAAAGGAGAGTCTGGTCCTGGAGAATGTGCAGGACTCTGCAATGGAGGAGTACCCCCTTCTGGGATATCCTCATCATCCTACTCTTGAGGATCCTCATCCTCATCTACATACTCCTCCTCAATCTCATGCTCCTCCTCGACCTCATGCTCCTCCTCGCCCTCATCCATAGAGGGAGAGTCCATGAGTCAGAGTCTCTGTGCGGGTGAATCCTGAGGTGGTACAGTAGGGGATGTAGGTCTCCTAAGACATGGTGATGCTGGTGGTGATGACAGAAGAGAGTGGGCTGCTAAACCGATAGGTGATGATGGTGGTCTCACGGACATGCGGGCAGTACTATGAGTAAGCCTAGGAGTCTAGGCTCGTGCTAAGACCTGATGTAAAGTGAGTTGCCTAGATGAGCTCGGGCGATCTGATGATGAAATAAAGTGACGGGTAATCTCATAAAGATCACCCTGCGCAACCGTCATGAGAGTCAATGCTGGGGAACTAGCAACAACAAGGACCTCCTCAGACACATCAAAAGCTAGTGAAGGCATAGTCTGTGACAATAGCATAGGGTAGGTATAAGTGTTCAAAAACAACTAGTTTATATAAGCGCATCAACTCAACCAAAACATGTTGTGGAAAACTAGAAGGGGGGGTTGAATAGTTTTACCAATTTAAAACTTCCTTTTGAATAATTAAATCGACTTATGTCAATCTATTTGGTTTTTTATGTTGGACGTTGATAGATAGATATATAAACGTGTAATGAAAGATAAAGAGTAAGAAGCACATCACCACGACACAAGTATTTATAGTGGTTCGGCTACAAGGACACCTTCCTTGCCCTACTCCACTCCCCGAGTCACCTACTCGAGAGTTCGTAAACACTACACCAATATCCTTATGGCGGAGAAGCCTTCACAACGTCGCTTAACCTTTTTCCGGTATAAAGCTAAATACCGAGTTCTTTCACACCAAGGCAAACCACACCTATCACAACGTTGCCTACCCTTTATACGGTGCTAGGCTAACCACCGGGTTCTTTCACACCAAGGTGAACCACACCTACACAACGTCGCATACCCTTTGTAAGGTACTAGGCTAAGTACCTAGTTCTTTCACTCCAAGGTGAACTACACCTTCACAACGTCGCCTACCCTTTATTAGGTACTAGGCTAAGCACCTAGTTCCATTGTAATGGTGGAACTACTACCACACTACACCAACGACTAATCCTAAAGGAGATATACTCCTTTACAACATCATCAAGGATATCAATATCCTTGGATCTAATACTAGTCGATCTTGTACATCGAAACACACCATATCAAATGTACATCTAAGGCACCTTTCACTAATGCCTTTGACTAGATCTACAAGACACCTTTCACTAATGTCTTGTGTCTTCACTTCTAAGCACCTTTCACTAATGCTTCTTTGTCTTGACTTCTAAGCACCTTTCACTCATGCTTCTTGTCTTGACTTCTAAGCACCTACCACAGGTGCTTATGCTATAGACGATAGATACCCTTCACTAATATCTTCGTCTTGACACTTGAGACATCTTTCACTAATGTCTTCAACACTACGCTTCTTTGAATAAAGAAAGGAATCATCAACAAGAACACTTCAGTAGCCTTGATGATGAGGAAGCATGGAAACTCATGGACTTGAGCTTGCTCGACTTCAAAGGTGGTGATCTTGCCTTTAAGAGGAACCTAAAAGATCACACAAAAACAAAACTACAAACATAGATCTCTTGGATCTGAGGTTAGTGAGTTTTACACTTAGAGAGAAAGTGTGTTAGAAAGTGGTAAGCAATAATGAAGAAATGGCTCACTATTTATAGAGGAAAAATACTACTGTTCCTCGGATCCCACGGATCCCTACCACAAGGGATCCAGCTAGCACAAAGCTAGGGATCCGTGGAACGCTCCTCTTTGCCCATGGGTATTTTGGTTATGGGTCATGGGTCATGGGTTGAACCATGGATCTTTGGCTAGATACAATGTATCTTCGAGTGCATTGCACTTAGTCACTTGGGTATGGGTTGATCCATGGGTTATGGGTATTATCCATATGTGATATGAGCATGATGTCATGCAATGGGTTATGGGTCAAGATCCATGGGTTATGGGCTTTGGGTTGTACCCAACTACATTCAATGTATTTGCCCAATAGGTTGTGATACTTAAGTTTCTACCCATTTATATTACCCAATATACTACATACTAGTTATGTGTATATTTTACCCAAATATGTAAACACTATTTGTTGTACATATGTATTACTAAATCATAAAATCACTTATACTTGTTTTAGTGTTTTATGTGAAAATGACAAAAAAATGCATCGAACTTGACACTTGTTGTCATTGTGTGTAGCCAACTATTTTTTTTTTCATTGTAACACAAACCTTTTGAATTTTTGTCATTATATGTAGCCAGTTAGGTGAATTTGTGTTATTGTATGTACCCGGTCGACAAGCGTTACATCGTTAGTCCTTTTATATTAACGATCGTTAGTAAATAACTTAAAATTTCGTTCTCTTACGTTTTTATTCGTTTTCATCCGTTATTAAACGTTTTTGTCCGTTTTATACTTTTTCGTCCGTTGCTTTTCCGTTTTTACGTTTTAGTCGTGTTTTCTTACATTCTCGTCCGTTTTCCTACGTTTTGTCCGCTTTATACGTTTTCATTTTGCTTTTATACGTTTTAGTCTGTTTTTATAAGTTTTCATCCGTTTTTATATGTTTTCGTCCGTTTTGTCTGTTTTATACGTTTTCAATCGTTTTATCCGTTTTATTTTTAGTCCGTTTTTATCGTTTTGGTCAGTTTTAAATGTCTTCGTCGATTTTTAACGTTGATACTTTTATATGTTTTGCTGTTTTTATACATTTTATACGTTTTTCGTCTTTTTAAGTTTTCATCTGTTTTCTTACACCTTCATCCATTTTTATACGTTTTTGTCCGTATTCTTAAGTTTTATACATTTTCGTCAGAAAAAGTAAGAAAATGAGCGAAAAGTAAGAAAACCAACCAGCGTATAAAAAAGATGAAAATGTTAGAAAACGAACAAAAACTTTAAAAAAAAAGAGGCGAAAATGTATAAAAACGGTTAACGTTAGAAAACGGATGAAAACGATAAATACGAATGAAAACGGACAAAACGCATAAAAACGGATGAAAACGTAAACTAACAGCGTATAAATATGGATAGAAAACGAGCAAAACGTGTAAAAGCGGACGAAAACGTATAAAACGGACTACAACATAAGAAAACGCATTTCAAAAGCGTTAGTAAACAAACGAAAATGTAAAAAGCGGATGAAAGCATTGGACCAAAATGTATAAAACGGACGAAAAAGTATAAAACGGACGAAAAGCGATAATAACGGACTAAAACGTAGGAAAGCGTAAGTAAACAAGCGAAAATGTAAAAGCGGATGAAAGCATTGGACCAAAATTTATAAAGCGGACGAAAAAGTATAAAACGGACGAAAACGTATAATAACGGATGAAAACGAATAAAAACGTAAGAGAACAAAATTTTAAGTTATTTACTAACGACCGTTAATATAAAAGGACTAACGATGTAACGCTAAGCCCTGACGGGTACATACAATAACACAAATTCACCTAACCGGCTACATACAATGACAAAAATTCAAAAGGTTTGTGTTACAATGAAAAAAAAAATAGTTGGCTACACACAATGACAACAAGTGTCAAGTTCGATGCATTTTTTTGTCATTTTCCCTATGTTAGAAACTATTAGTTCAAAACATTTACGTATTTTGTTTGTTTCGTTAATATGATTTTACGTTTGTTATCGACAAAACATTAGAAGATCGTAAAATATAAATAAACGTTTTTACGGCTTATTTGTATTAACAATCTCCCCCTTATTGTTGATGACAAAACATAAAATTATTTTAAGGAAAAGCTAAAATTCGTAAAAGTTTGAATTTGTAGTTTTTACTTTCTTCTCCCCCTTTTTGTCGAAACAAAAAGTGTTTGAAGAAAGGCAACACATCGTTTTTAAGGAAAACATGTGAAAGAAATAAAATTAAAAAGAAATAGAGAGCAAGTAAAGGGAAAGGATCTCGTCTTTACTCCCCCTTGACGAGTCCATCCCTATGTAAGGGCGTCAAGTAAGTGATACTGATCTAGTTTGTTTGCAAATAAGTTTGCAAAAGATATCGTCTAAGAGACGAATGTGCTCCCCTTTGATGATTGCAATTTTGCAAGGGGATGCCACGAAATGTAAACCTAGTATTGCAAGTAATTTGAAATGTATTGCTTTGACATAAAGCTCCCCTAGCTTTGGGATGTCAAAGTCTTCATATGTAAATTGAATAACTACAAAACAAAGGTTAGAAAGCAAGTATAATTCACAATTTCCTGCAAATGTGATTCAAGTTAGTAGAAAGAAAGCTTTCTGTCTCACGGATCCCGCGGTTCCCTCCAAGTAGGGATCCGTCTATGCACCAGGATCCGTATTAGCGATTAATTTCAAAGAAAGGTGATATAACAAGTAATGTTATCACAAAAATGAGATATGAATACAAGGTAATCATATGCTCAGAAAAATAACAAGTAGCATGTATTTCCATTTAATAAAACTAGAGTTATGATATACATGACTCTAAAAACTAAGAAAATAAGAAACTACATGATTAGGAATTTCTAAACCAACTATCGCTTGATGCTAGGACACCACTAAAATCTTCTAGCTCAAGTTTTGTTTAGGTTTAATCTCGTCGAAACGTTCGAGGAGATGATAGAACATGAAACGTTGGTCTTCTTGTACTTCATGTATCAAACTTTCAACATGTTGACAATTATAGCAATCTTTGTCATGGCTAGGTAGTGGCGGTGGAAGAAATGAAATGGCTTGATGCGAAGGATCAAGTGAAGCGGCTTGTGGAGCTTCAAACGATGGAGGGATTGGTGGAGGAGCATTTGAGAATGGCTCGACCAAGAATGATGGTGGTGGTAGAGAAGTGTCAACTTCCATATGGTCGGGTGGTTGACTTTGATGATTTCTCATAATCCAAATGGGATTATATGATGGAAACGGCGAAAAGGAAGCTGGAGCAAGTGTTGACTCAACACCTTGATTTTGTACCATTATTCCTCCTAATGAGGAGAATGTTGTCGGCGGAAGCGGATAAGACGGCCTAGGAGGCAAGTCCTCTAAATTGTAGAGGTGTGGTGATGATAGTGGGGATGTAAATGAAATAGCTCTAGGAACCAATGGTGATGGTTTAGTGGAGATGATATTGTTTGGCCTAGGAGGTATGGTGGTGTTTGACATAGGTAGTTTTGTGGGTACTATCCTTTTAGGAATTGGTTTGATTGGATGATGAAGGATCCTATCATTTGTTGGCTTGACCAGAGATGATTCGGTTGAAGAGAGTTTGTGTATAACACGAGCCTTTTTCATGGGTGGTTCTTTGGTGGATAAGTTACTACTTGGGGTTTTCCTCATGATAAGATGATTTCAAGAGGTTGCAAGAGCTGAAAGTTAGGATGAGAGTGATGACTATGGAGGTCCTAACAAAGTGGTTTATAAACCAAGAGATTTGGCAAGTGCATTTAAGCCTTAAGCCACTAGGATTCATTGGAATGTGATGATTAACATGCACAAGAGTCAACTTCAGAGTTTGCACTGATCTAGGAACTCATTTAAGATGAGATGGAGTGTTTGAGTTAGGAAGATGAGTTGAAATGATTGTTTTAGCAAGATTTGACATAAGCTGTCATCCAGATCCCACGGTTCCCTCCTCAGAGGGATCCGTCTAGGCTAATCCTAGGGATTCGGCTCTCAGCAGCTATGAAAGAGTGGAAATGATGTTTCTAAGATCTAAGATCTATATCATCTTGAGTGTTTCAGTTCTCCTAAGTGTCTTAAATGAAGGGGTGCTTAAGCACTTGAGGGTAATGAGTGATGTAGCTAATGATTGCCTTTTATGGGAGGAATTGGAACTTTCATGAGTACCAATGAATGAGCAAGGATGACACTAAAGATTTTGAGAGTATCAAGTGAAGCTAAATGATCCTAGAGATAAGATAGTGACTTAGATTAATCCTTTGGAAAATATCCTAGAGGCTTTGAGATGGAGAAACTAGGATTTAATCAATTTTGTTGTAAGGATGATTATGATCGATTTTGCTATAAGATGTTTCCAATGTTTAGATATGAGGGATCATGTGAAAAGTGATGTGTGAGCTTGAGAGCGGAAGAGTAATGTTTTTAAGTGAAACGATAGATCTACAAACATCTTGAGTGTGATCTAGGTGAGTTATGTGTGATTAGAAAAGATCTACTTAACTTGATAAGGACTTAATTTGCCTTTAGGCACTATGTCTAGCTTAGTGTGAGGTGTTCTATGGACATGTTTGAAATACAATGATTGCAATTGCATTTTCTGTTTGCCGGATCCCACAGTTCCCTAAGGGTAGGGATCTGTCTAGTACAACTTTTGGGATCCGTCCTCCGCTAAGCAGAACCTTTACAAAAGGTATGCAATGACTTTGACAATGCATCATATTTCAAGTTTAAGAGGTTCTAACACTAAGATATCGAATGGGATCGAGCTCACAAATAACAAAGAGGTTTATCAAACTTAACAAGCACTATTCAAGAAACTAAAAACATATTTGCGATCTAGATTAGTAAATCGTTTGTTTTAACAATGGCGTGCAAGGTATATGTCAAGAAAGAAAAGAGTAATTGATAGTATTTACGACAATAGAGTTGTGAGGTGCTAGTTCAAGAAAATCCTATACTTCATCTGGAGTTGTTGTTTTGGTCAACGGAAGCAATGAGCTATGTATAGTCATTACGGATGGTGATTAGCATACAATGAACTTCATCCGTGAAGTCATGTAGCTCTTCTCGATCAAAGCAAGATAATTGCTTGATGAGGCAAGTGGTTGTGATTAACTAAAAGAAAAATTAATTTTACAACTTGTTTGATTAGTAATCCTAAGACAATGCAAAGTATTTCCATTGTAAACTTGATTTAGGAAAACATAGGAGTATAAATTTCTCAAGTGAGAGAATGAATATGAGACTATTACTAGTGGTCCTCAATTATGGCTAAACACGACCATTTTTACGGGCGATTCCACATACCCAACTTCTATCAAGGAAGCAATTCAACCGTTATGTCAAATTGAGTTTCTAATGCAATAAGTTCTCTAGTATTCATTCTCAAGTTAGGAAAATTTATATTCCTACAATGGCCTATCGAAGAGTAACAATGATGATACTTTTCTTCGTTTTTATTAATATTATACTTGAAACAACTAAGGTGACGAAGGTGTAAAAAGAAATAATTAAAAGTTGTCCATATGATGAACAAAAAAAATGGTTGGATGAGCTAGTTCAACATATGTTGTTGGAAAGCTAGAGTTTGGACTTTCGGATATGAACAATTATATTTGCGTTGCAAAATAATTTACTTGAGTATATTGGATGAAATAATCAAGTTGTCAATCCTACTATGAAGCTTGGAGAGTGATCATGAAAAGGAAAACAGGAGAGTACATCATCAACACAAGTGTAGGTTATGATCCGATGTACATTCTTGTTGTTTTTAGAAAACGATACAAGAAAATATGAACTCAAGAAATCATATAAGCACATAAAACATTTATGTTGCACACATGACAAACTCAATCAAAAATCCATTTAGTGTGTTATATGTTTTAAACATTTTTCAACTTATAAAACTAACATTTTCGACACAACTAGATGTTATCCCAAAACACTCCTTCAAGTAGCACATTGATTAGTACAATATTACTAAATCGACAAGCAAGAGAATGAATAGCAAGGTAAGGAAACCACATATGTTATTCAATCAAACAAGCACAAAAGCTATTTGAGATAAGCAAATAATCAAGTAATGCAAGGAAGACAATTTATCATTTAGTCGCTTTGTGTTAAACATGTATACCCAGCTTGATTAGTTTCTTTTATAAATGTGATCAAAACCTTAATTTGAAAAGAGGACACATTGTTATTCAAAGATGAAAACATCCATCTCCAATTAGATCAAAAGTTTGTGCAAAAGTTATAACCAAAAAATGACTTTCTATTATAAATCAATGATTCTGTAAAATTTTGTTTTGAATTAGTTTATGAAATCATTTTTAAATAAAAGTAGACTGAAATACCTTTAAAATGATAGGTGGCACGACTTCTAACGACTTACGGTTAATTAGTTATGAATTTTTGAAATTCAGACCAAAACTGTCTTCTGTACCACGGATCCCACGGATCCCACGGATCCCTTGCTTGAGGGATCCGTCCAGTGTAAACTGAGGGATCCGCGGATCTGACACAGGATTACAAAAATTCATGTTTTGACCAGACGAAAAGGTTTAACCTTTGTAGACTTTTTAGTGAGGTTATATTACCCATTCCAATCTTTATTCAAGCTTGAATGAACATATATTAAACACAAAACTTCAAAGAAAAAAATAATCACTAAAACAATTTTCATATTATGCTTATTATAAGATAGAAGCATATATTACCATTTTAACCACAAGCAATTTAGCACGTCTTTTAGTAGTAATTGTAACTAAGAGAACATACCTTTGTTGTATTCCCTTTGTATGGTTTTAGAAACCATAGGCGCGAAATACTTCATGATCTTCTAAGATACCCAAATCCTTTGCTATATTCCCTTTTTATGGTTTTAGAAACCATAGACGCGAAATACTTCATGATCTTCTAAGATACCCAAATCCTAGTATGAAGAACTCTCAAAGGAAAAAAATTAGAATGATCTATCACTATCCAACATATGATGATTTCTAAAAACATGACTCTTTGTTTTAAGAAATTCCCTTCTTTGTAGTTGTCAAACATACACGGATCGTATCAAGTTTTCAAAGTACAATATACTATAAAAAAAACTTGGTAACGAAGCTCTGATGCCAATTGTGGAAAACTAGAAGGGGGGGTTGAATAGTTTTACCAATTTAAAACTTCCTTTTAAATATTTAGATCGACTTATGTCAATCTATTTGATTGTTTATGTTGGACGTTGATAGATAGATATATAAACGTGTAATGAAAGATAAAGAGTAAGAAGCACATCACCACGACACAAGTATTTATAGTGGTTCGGCTACAAGGACACCTTCCTTGCCCTACTCCACTCCCCGAGTCACCTACTCGAGAGTTTGTAAACACTACACCAATCTCCTTATGGCAGAGAAGCCTTCACAACGTCGCTTAACCTTTTTCCGATACAAAGCTAAATACCGAGTTCTTTCACACCAAGGCGAACCACACCTATCACAACGTCGCCTACCCTTTATACGGTGCTAGGCTAACCACCGGGTTCTTTCACACCAAGGTGAACCACACCTACACAACGTCGCCTACCCTTTATAAGGTACTAGGCTAAGTACCTAGTTCTTTCACTCCAAGGTGAACTACACCTTCAAAACGTCGCCTACCCTTTATTAGGTACTAGGCTAAGCACCTAGTTCCATTGCAATGGAGGAACTACTACCACACTACACCAACGACTAATCCCAAAGGAGATCTACTCCTTTACAACATCATCAAGGATATCAATATCCTTGGATCTAATACTAGTCTATCTTGTACATCGAAACACACCATATCGAATGTACATCTAAGGCACCTTTCACTAATGCCTTTGACTAGATCTACAAGACACCTTTCACTAATGTCTTGTGTCTTCACTTCTAAGCACCCTTCACTAATGCTTCTTTGTCTTGACTTCTAAGCACCTTTCACTAATGCTTCTTGTATTGACTTCTAAGCACCTACCACAGGTGCTTATGCTATAGACGATAGATACCCTTCACTAATATCTTCGTCTTGACACTTGAGACATCTTTCACTAATGTCTTCAACACTACGCTTCTTTGAATAAAGAAAGGAATTGTCAACAAGAACACTTCAGTAGCCTTGATGATGAGGAAGCATGGCAACTCATGGACTTGAGCTTGCTCGACTTCAAAGGTGGTGATCTTGCCTTTAAGAGGAACCTAAAAGATCACACAAAAACAAAACTACAAACATAGATCTCTTGGATCTGAGGTTAGTGAGTTTTACACTTAGAGAGAAAGTGTGTTAGAAAGTGGTAAGCAATAATGAAGAAATGGCTCACTATTTATAGAGGAAAAATCCTACTGTTCCCCGGATCCCTACCACAAGGGATCCGACTAGCACAAATCTAGGGATCCGTGGAACGCTCCTCTTTGCCCATGGGTATTTTGGTTATGGGTCATGGGTCATGGGTTGAACCATGGATCTTTGGCTAGATACAATGTATCTTTGAGTGCATTGCACTTTGTCACTTGGGTATGGGTTGATCCATGGGTTATGGGTATTATCCATATGTGATATAAGCATGATGTCATGCAATGGGTTATGGGTCAAGATCCATGGGTTATGGGCTTTGGGTTGTACCCAACTACATTCAATGTATTTGCCCAATGGGTTGTGATACTTAAGTTTCTACCCATTTATATTACCCAATATACTACATACTAGTTATGTGTATATTTTACCCAAATATGTAAACACTAGTTGTTGTACATATGTATTACTAAATCATAAAATCACTTATACTTGTTTTAGTGTTTTATGTGAAAATGTGAATATGTTAGAAACTATTAGTTCAAACCATTTATGTATTTTATTTGTTTCGTTAATATGATTTTACGTTTGTTATCGACAAAACATTAGAAGATCGTAAAATATAAATAAACGTTTTTACGGCTTATTTGTATTAAAACATGTTTCACATAATGAAAGCTTTAAAAGTAGAGGTACCGCATTACTCAAAATATGCCTTTAAATAAAACATGAAAGTTCAGTTCTATCATATAATCCCATATCAAATCAATCGAGTTCAACATTTCCACATTATAACATATCGATAACTCAAATCAAATCCGTAATATCTCGATAATCGCATCACATTTACCCAAAATCAATAATCATATCCCAAATCATATCATCTCATAAGTCAAATCGCAGTTCGTACCATAATCAAATAAGAAGCTTCGGCTTGGCAAGCGGGCGTGCGTCGGTCGAGGATCAATTTTCTTAAAAAGTGGTTATACTTTAGGATTTATAAAATACCTAGTTCTCTATAACCTTGAGCTCTGATACCAATCTGTAACACCCCCAAATCTCGGTGCAGCGGAAGACTTAATCAAGTTTTTGGGGCGTTACGATTGGATTGGTATCTCACACAAGTATAGCAAACAAGATAGTCATTTTCATTTAAAACCAATCCCAAATTTAAATATTCAAAATATTAATCCAAAAGTATAAATATTAGGCCCAAAACACGATTTAATAAAATAGGTCCCCATAATTTATCAGAGTCAAATATGATCCTTTAACCATGCCTTCTTGCCAAGCTTCCACCGATCACGTATTCCAAACATCATTCAAATACCTGAGAATACATGCTAAAAGGTCAGCTTACGCTGGTGAGTTCATAGGTTTAAATTCAACAAAATCATAATGGACCTGTAGGAGTTGATTTGCTATGCAAGACCTAAGATAGATAAACACCGTCACAAACCGATACTACCCGGATCACCAACCATATCCCGCATCCAAGGATTACTCAGGCCCCGCGACTCTAGTCCAGCACTATCGTGGCAACCTCTAGAACAGTTGCCAACCCCGGACTAGGTCGAGGTAGAAGTCTATTCTTAGCTAGGTAACGGTACCCTAGTCTAAGGCAACAACTACCGCACATCTATCTAAACAGTCAAGCACATAAGCAAATCCAAATAGTTTTAAAGGTCCAAAAACAGTAGCATGATTCTCACCCCAAATTAGTTAAAGACGTAGATAAAAGTAGGGCTATGAAACTCACCTCAAGCAAGCAACGTACGAATAAACACTAGCAGAAGATAATAGGTAATCACGGCACAACAACTATCGACTCGGCACAACCTATTAATGTAAACCAATTTTAATATATATTTCACGAAATCAACGTTATCTACCCCAATGTATTCAATTTCGTTATTTCCAAAAATGTCTCGTTTCGCCATTAAATTCTAGTGTTTGGTATCCTCATGTGGGTGTATCAACTCAATATGATACCATGAATGCACTCAAACAACCAATATGGGACTTAATGCAACACAATGAGACATCTAAGCGATAAGCTCCATAGTCCAATAAGTTTCAGAATAAATAGTAGACCTTATCGAATTCGTCAACTCGATAAACTCAATCATCTATTCGTGTCACTTATTATCCCATAAATCAGTCGCATCTTAAAGAGTCAAAAGGATAGTTCACCCATTAATAAGGTTACCAAACGTACCTAGCGGGCTCTTATTAGATTCGTCAACCTAACAAGTCCGCTACCCACGTGGATCAACACTATTAACGTTAGGTTATCCGTAACCCATGCACACAACGTAAGTAAATAAATACTTGAAACTAGTATTAAATGCTCATAATTGGCATATACCGATAAACGTGTACTCGAAACATTAATTACTTATTTATTATAAAACATTTCCATTTTTAGTCGTTAGTTTCTATTTAAAATAGTAAATAACAAGATAAGTCTTGTTATCGATATTTTTGGTATAAAAGTCCTTTTTATTATTCACATTTCATAGTCTATTAGCATTTTTATATATGTATATATATATATATATATTTCGTCAAATTCCAATATTAGTTTCATATCGTTATTCGTTTCGAGTCCACAAGCACGAGTCATGACTTCTCGGCTTTTAATCAATCAATAGTCCAACTATACTAAAGTCCATGTTACGGCATTGTCGGGGTCAACTATTGACTAAAAAGTCAAAGTAACACCGACGTTGCTCAAAGTTGACAATTTATATATCAAGTCCAAATGAAAAGTCATAATAGCGCAATTCAATCCCAAATCAACTCAAAACAATATCGCCAACCAATCAACCAACCAAATATAACCGAAACCAATGTTATGACCCTAATGGTCATGACACGGTCACGGTTAAGACCATGTGAACCAAACAAGCTCTAGAAGCTTTTCCGCTCCACGCGTCTCATCCAAACACCAACAACATCAACCCACAAGCTACCACGACAACTCAACCCGGACCCTTGGTCCTTGAGGGTCACGTACGCAAGCCAAGGCTCACGTGCGAGCCCTATGTGGCTCGTATACCACTTCCATCCCAACCAAACACTACCAAATTAATACCACAACATCCAAATACAATCAATCAACCTCCAATCATTAACCAAATATCAAACCTAACATCTATTCTAACCAAAAACATGAAACTAGTCCTAAAATGCAAAAACCCAACAATATGATACACCACATGATTCCAAAACACTAGCTACATGTTTATTTAAGTGTTAATTATATTTAAACCCACGTTTGAACCAAAAGCCCTAAATTTCATGACATGTACGAATCAAAAAGAGGCCATATGTGTCTTGTCAAAGCTCAAACAAGTTTGACCCATGTTCCATTTACCTTATTCAAGCCCGATCTACAAGATTGAATGAAAACCCTAAAAGTACGAATCTTAATCTTAAGATTTGAAGGTGTTATGGAGGTCTATATGGAGCGTGTAATATATGGTTGGAAAGAGGAGAAAGATGGTGGTGGAGGTGGGTGGTTATGCTTGAGGGGTGGCCTGAGGTGGCCGGACAGTGGCGGCGGCGGGTGGTGGTTAAATTAGGGTTAGGGTTTTATTTAGTGGAAGAGAGAGAGAGTAGAGAGAGAAAGTGGGTGTGTGTGTGTTTTTAGTAAGAGAAACAAATGTAAGAATGAGGGAGGGTGAGGGTTTAAATACTTAGGAGCTAGGGACCAAATAATAACTATTTTGGGGAGGAGGGGCGCTGGTTTCAAGCAAAAAGGGAGGGGTCAGAGTGGCCATTTTTCGTAAATTATCCCGTTTACCCATTCCCGAGCCCATATATTGTCCCCCGAGTGTCCCACGACATTCATTCGACTTCCTAATATCGTTATTTATGTTTTTCCATGAGTTTTGACTATTTATTTGTCAGTTTTCGAGTTACGGTCTAAAAGTTACATTATTTCTCGTTTTAGGATTTTCTAGTGCCGAATCGAATAGTGCCTACCAGGAAGAGTTAAAACTCATACGATAACTCGTTAAATAATGAAATTAACCATAAAAACCAATAGACGATATAAAATCAAGTCATGGTTGATAAAAATAGTGTTAAAGGCAAAACTCGGTTTAGTTTAACGTAATGCGGTTACATAAAATAGACTCCCTAAATTGCCAGTTGTCTCAATCTTGTAGGTCACCATAAGTTAACACAAGGATTAATATGTAAGAAATAAGGTAGAGATAGATCAGATGAACACACAAACACACTTGATATGATAATAAACAAAGGTTATGCGTAGAGAGTGTATTAAGAGTGAAAAACCAACCCTCAAATGAGGGTTTACAAGACTATTTATAGGGGAAGGGAGCTATGGCAACACATCTAGCCCCTTCCTTTCTTATTGGGCTTTTGCATAGGCTCATGGGCTTTCTACATGAACCTAGCCTTGATTACTAACATAAAACCCTAATTAGGCAACCTATTACATATTAATGACTAACACTTGAAATACAAGTTAGGAGTGATTCCAACAAACTCCCCCTAAGTGTTATTGATGACTCCAGCAATCTTGAATAAGTTGTTGGTGATGATGCAATAGCGGTTGATTTGACGTCTTCTATCATTCTTCTTTCTTGTGAGAAGAAGTGCCTTGATTCCAACAATCTCCCAAGAATAAGGATCTTGTTTCTTTTGAAGTTTTTAGCTTTGACGTCTTCAAATGATTTGTTCTTTGTTATGGTGTGGATGTGGTGATAATATGATGTTGTCTGCATCTGGTCCGCTTTGTTGCTCAGGTGTCTCCACGTCTTTCTCCAACATGCTCACACGCCCTTTGACTTGGGATTTCAGATGTGATGTAGTTCTCTAGTCTTTAAAGTTTGTAGATTCTTTGGCTTTGATGAAGAATCATTTTCACTTTGAGTTGCCTTTTGAGAGAACTTCATTTGTCTTGTTGTTGGTATGAGCATGAGGAGAGTCAGCACGATCATTCATCCCACGAACATTCATCAGCAGCTGCACAAATAGGTTAGTAAAAAATACCAATCGATCACTGTGGACTTTTCTTATAGAATTGACCACTACGATTGTTTTACTGATGAATGTCTTGATTCCATTCACCTTAGTCAGGCGAATCAGCCGTTCGAATCCCGTAGAGGGATAGTTGGCATTACATTGAACAAGTTCAAGTAATGACCCATCTTCGAGACTCGATTCTTGAAAGGAATCTCCTTAGCGGGATTTCCAAAACTTACAAGTTCGAACTTCGAGGGTGTTAACAACATAGTGTGAAAATACATCTCTAATTCTAGCAAATGCTATTCCTGAACTGGAGTCCATCAAGTAGGATAACACGATGTACCGAAGTACATCTACTATTCAGGTGAGTCGCCGAGGTACACCAAGGCATCACCTCACGACCGTAGACCGTTTGAGACAACACTAAGCGTAACCCACAAGGAGTTACCGAAGCGACCTGCTGTCAGGGCTGTTTGAGGTTGACATTGGCAGGAGTTTCCATTCAATCACTGAGGATCACAAGTGTGAATCCCCTCATAAATGTTCTCGACATATTGTTAAGATCTGTGAAGGACTTTAAAATGTATCACTTGCGTCCTTAATGTTGAACGAGAAGTGATGAAATGTCAAGTGTTCCTAAGAGATCTTTTGATGAATCTCGTGGCTCTAGACTCGATTAGTGCGCTTTGGTTTTCCAGAGCGGAGACTCGGGAGAGGGTCTCCTTCTTCAATACCAACAATCTCTAAGATAAAGTCGATAGTTTACGTAGGGTTCCCTGTGAGAATGAAACAAGCTTCTGTTGAGAGAAACTTGAGTAGCAAAGAAGGTTTAGTGCAAGGCCATGGGTCCATGACGATTTTAATCTTCAATACCGGTGTCATCTAGTGACAGCCAGTAGCATATGAATTGAACCCGGTGTCTGCCCTAGGTTGAATAATTTGGAGGGCTATTTCTTTTCACCCTTTTCTTTACTTTTCTTTTTAATTCTTCAACTCCTTCTTTCTCCGATTCTCATTTTCTCCTTTTTATAAACATACCTAAGGACTTCTAAATACTTACTATTGGTGGTGTCCTCGGGTAGATCCTTCCGGCTCTGGCGGATCATAGGACGTTTATCCCTAAACTTAGTCACCTTATAACTCCATGACTATCGTATGTTGCCATAAAACCATTTTCTCGAAAATCTCTCAAAGTGTTTATGAATGAAAACATGTTTGTAACACTTCGAGAGTTTTGTATTTTCAGAAATACTCCCCCTCCACATGAGCTTATGTGTTTAGACAGAAATCTGCATAGTGAGGGTAGAGCTTGCACTTTTGAATTGATCAACTCAAGATAGACAATTCCCCGTGAGACACGGTTACATTGTATAGTTAAAGAGATGCATTGTCAGCTTTTAGGTGACAACTAGCTCTAATAACTACCTTGAAGGTGTGGACAAAACTTGAAAAGGTTGTCAAACCTGTCAAAGTTCATGTCTATCAAGAGTTTCTCGAATAGGTACGATATACTCGGATAAGTCTTGGAAGACAAATCTTTTCAATTTATGACAGTTCAGATCTCGTCAATTCATTGGTTAAGTCTAATCTCACAAAGATTCAATCACAATCAGACATATTTGTATCACACAATTTTTCTCCCCCTCAAAATGGCATATAAATGTTATTTTTGATGAAATTTGATATCGAATATGTCCATTTTGAGTTTTGTTGGAAGATTTCCACAAAGAACATTTTGTGAATAAAGATATTTTGCAAATACTCCCCCTCAACAAGTAATACTAACTTTTGAGGTTTTGAAAGCATAAGGGAAAGTACTTGTTCTTTTGAGCAAAACTTTGAAAATGATGAAAGTTTTGATAAGTTTTACTCAAAAGTAAGAAGCTTTCGCTCCTTTTATAAGGATTGTGGCACTGATGCGTACCACAGGGTCCTTTCATTACAAGTACGGGTTGTACACTGTTATGTGTGCACAAGCCATTATGAATAAACAAAATCAATCATCAAATTATCAATCAAAAAAGTTTATTGAGTACCCAACAATTATTCAATAAGACCCGGAGTTCTCTCTTCTCGTTGAAATGTTGTAATCGAGAAACTCTGTCTTCCGCCCACATAGCTCTCTAATCTCCTCATCTGATCCCGATGAAACATCCTTTCATCCAGCCTCGTGATGATCCTTTTATCTTCCTTCTGTTCCTTCAAGTTCCACCTCTTCTTTGACCCAATATCTTCCTTAATATCCTTTAACCGGTACGCTAACCCATCTCAAACCATTTTCAACGTGTGATCGCAGAACTTATGAATCTCGTCGTACGCCATGAAGCAATTATGGTGAAGTTCACTGCGGTAAACAACTCCAAACTTTGGTTTCTTCAAGATGGTGTACTGAGATAGTTGGTTGATGTTGGGAAAGTGTAACAGCGGTTGTGTAAGGTTGATCTGCTTCTAGTATGATTCGACCGCAAGCTGGAGATCTTCAACACGCTCTTGAATCACCTTGCTTCGAATGAATATCAACAGGGCTTTAATGTACTGAAGCTGAATATTTGTGGAGAATTGTCTCATCCGTCCTTGTACCTTAGCAAGAAACATATCTTCGATGTCGTTGAGCGACAATCGTGGAAACTCAGCCTCAATGAAGTCATATTCTTGTTTGTCTTGTCGTTTGACTTTGATTTCCTTCAAGAATGAATAACCCCATTTCGTAGCCAAAGAGACGTTCATAATAGTAATGATCTTCTTATCACTATACACCTCCTTGTTCGACCGTTGAACTTGGCAGCTTCTATAATACAAACTTCTCCTTGATGGCCAATGGTGAATCCCATACTTAGCATCAATATCATAGTCCACCACTTTGTCAACGAACAGTTTGGTGGCCTCTTCCTCAATGGCAACATTGGTAGAGAAGATTGCAGCTGGTATGTTGAAGGTTAGTGGTGTAGCGTACTTCTTGTTGATGTCGCTACCGTGTTGTAGAAACTCGAGGTCGTTGTTAAAAAAAAATTGGTAAGGAATCTTTGGTTACTCTGGTCGTCCAATGGTTGGTAGTGGTTTGGTCCAATCTGTGTAATACGGAGTATTATCCTTTCTTGAGAATTCGATGTTCGACTCGGGATTTAGCCAGTCAATGTTGTTACACATGGCTCGAGCAATGTTGTCGAGATGGTATTCGAATTCAATAGCACTGCCGGATCTGTCTTTCAGCAATTGGAATGCGTCGTTCTTGATCCGGCATAATTCCATCTTCATCATCTTCTTGACTTTAAACTCATCCTGGATAATCTTGACTTGTTTCATTGTACAACCATCTACTGGTTCTTGACCTTCCGGTAATCAAGGCGTTGCATCAATAAGCTTACTAACCCAGTCATACTCTTCAGTGTCATGTTCGTCTAACCAGGAGACGACCGAATCTGATTTCTTCATTTTTGGCTTGGAGGAGGATTCCGGTTGTTGCTTGGATGATGGTGGAGGTGATGGTTGTTGTTGGGGCTCAGGATTTTCTTCGTCTTCACCACCGGTATAAGTAAAGTAGTCGCCGGTTTTCTCCAGTGGTGGTGGAGACTCAGTATCCCGAGGTCTATCAGATGCAGGAGGTTGCTGAGTAGCCTGAGTAGTAGACGTGGTGGTGGTCTTTTGATGTGGTGGTGGCATAGATGATGAAGACTCGCCAATTTTCTTTTGACGTTTTGCATTCGGGTCTTTATTTGTGTCATCATCATCTCTGTAACGCTTCTCTAGACCAGCCGCTTTCTTGCATGTTGTCTTATGTTGATGAGCAAGGAGTACCTCGAGAAACTTCAATTCATCAGATGTGAGTGTCGAAGATCGAGCAGTCATCTGATTTATCAGCTGTGATAGAAGATCAGTTTCTATTACATGAGGAGGCGGGACTGGTCGAGTCTGCATTATCACCGGTGTTGTAGTAATTGTCTGTCGGATCAGTATTCTCAATGTTGGATAAAATTGTTTGGAGAACATGTCTTTAGTTATTCCCGGGACATATTGGAGAAGGAACTGATGAGTATATTCTTTAATCTTCTCATCCATTTCTCCTTGAATGTCTCTGTTGAGGAATAGCTTAATTTGATCTCTCTCCTCAATGAGCGTGTTCATCTCTTGACCAAGTAAGTTGACCCTGTCAGCCAGCAAGTTAAATTTTCTGTCTACAAGACTTCGTTTTCTTTCTTGTTTCACAAAGATTTTGGATCTTAGCTTTGGTGCGAGACGCCCATGTTTAAGCAGTTTTCTTGATTAACTTGGATGATGATTTGGTTGTTGTATCTTTTGATGGTGGTGGAGATGAGTGGGATGATGATTCAGTTGTGGAGGGGTCATTGGGTTGCTCCGAAGATTGTTCAGGATTGTGTTCAGGATTTTCTTGAAGGTAGCTATTGGTTTCAATTCTGATCCTTTCTTCTTTTTCCTCTTTAGCACATGCTTCTTCAGCAGCCTTTTCCTTTTTAGCCTTTTCCACATCTTCATCAGTAATCATCTCAGTAGTTTCTTGCTCATCCTCTTCAAAGTCAAACTTACCTTCATACTCCTGCTGTTTCTGCTCCGAAGATTCCTTGGTGGTTGCACCAGTTCCCTTATCAGGTTGATTAACCGTATCAAGAACTGGTGTAACTGTAAAACCACCGCTGGAACCTCCAGGGCCTGTCATCTGTTGAACTTCAAAATCTTTGGCAGCTTGCTCTATCTAGAGTCGTTTCAGAGTTTTCTGGTAATCTCTGTCTTCATCCTTAGGATCATTTTCTTCATCAGAATCTTCTTCCCCTTCTTCTGCCACCGTCTTCTTCCCTTTGTCTGATGAGGGACTTGTTGGTTTGTCTTCTGACATTGGTGAAGATGTTTTGGAGTAGTAAATCACCTCTTCAGACTCAGTTTCAGAGTCGTCGTCCTGTGGAATAGGGTTCGGTTTAACTTGTGGATGAACGATCTGAGTTGGGACTCTTTTCTTACTGGGTGGATGCCTCTTCTTATACTTGTTGGTGCTCCCAGTGCTTCTAGTGCTTCCTGCTCTCCTAGCCCTTGTAGTAGCCACTGCAGAAGTCTTTTCATCCATAAACCCTACTTTGCCTGCCCTCACAGCTTCCTTGTAACGAATGTACGAGGGAAGACCCTTGATTGTACCAGTGATCAGGCAGTCAAGTAACTCTGCACCTTGTTTTCTTGTTGACGTGTCTTTAAATCTGACAGTGTTCAAGGTTGGCTCATATAACACTGAGTCTTGGGGTCATTTATTCTCATTGGGATGTCCAGATTCTTCCCGAGAATGTTTTGGATCAACAACTTTGTATATATGATAAAGGGAATCTTTGACCCAGGCTTCTTGAGATGTTGCATCGTGTCTTCCCATATCAGACTTGCGTAGTCAAAATGTCTGAAGGTGTATCAGTTTAGGATGTTCATGACCGCTGTCTCTTCCAGATAAAGACTTAGCGATCATGATGTAGAGAGTCCTCTAGGGCTGAGGGATGTTTTTGAGATCAACAGTGGAGTGTTTGGTGATGATGCCTGCAGCTTCGTCATATCCAATGTTGACCATGAATAGCATTATTGCCTCTTCAGTGGGAGTTGGCACGTAATCGGTAGACTGAATGGCAGGTAGAAGAAGAATCGTGCGAAGATCCGCTACCGTAACTGTGACTTCCTTGGTGTTAAGGGTCACTTTGACTGCATCTTGACCATCAATCTTCTCCATAGTGTGCCAGAACTGATGGATGTAGATCTCTGGTACTGTAGCTGAGTTGGATAGCATAAAGCGGTAGGGATGTTCCTTGAGAATGTCCACAGCTACTCTGCACGATGATTCTGAGCAGGTGAAGTTTTCAAAGTCAACTCTGAGGTTGTTCTTTCCAATTGTTTTGTGATAATCCGTTGGGAAGATATCTTCCATTGTGAGTTCATTTGAGACATTGAGATTTTCCATGTTGACGTCCTGATGCGCTCCCAAACAGTCAAGTTTTATCACTCAAGCCGACCACTTGTGAATGGCCGACCGTAACAAACTTAAAATGGTTCAAGCACGAATGCAATGAAGATCTGAGGAGTATAGTGTTTCCCCGGGTCGTTATGTCCCAGCGAGCTATGCAATGGATTATCAAACGTAAAGCGATCGAGAAATTTGAACGAAAAAGGGATTTGATAATGATTATAACTACAGAAAAGCCAACAAAATACAACGGCTTAAATGCAAATTAAAGGAAATTAAAAAGATAAAAAATATTAAATAAACGCTATCACTATTTTTAAAATGATGTTTTTGGTTTTATGTTTTTATAAAAACTGAATTAAAAACTACGTAGCGTACAAATAAAAATGTAAAACTAAAGCAATATTAACCCTAAAAATATAAAAATGATATTTTTACAAACCTAATGATAAAATAAAATATATAGAAAAAGAAAATTATTTTTATGACTAATTATCTAATTATTATTAATTAAAAACTATTTTTAACTATTAAATAATAACCTAAAATACAAGAAAATAGGAATTTAAGCTAGAAAAATAAAATTAAGACTTAGAAAAATCTAAAATATCAAAAAAGAATTTTCAAAACTATTTTTGTAATTTTCTGATTATTTTTTCTATTTTCTAGGAATTAAAAACTATTTAAAACTACTTAAATTATTTAAAAATACAAATTTAACTAAGAAAATCTAGAAAAATATTTTTTTGTCTTTTTATATTTATCTAAACTTAAGAAAAATGAAAACTTATTTTTTTGAACCTTTTCTTAATTAATTGTATTTAAAGCTAATTAAAAATGCTTACAAATCAATTTAAATGCAGAAAAATAGCAAACCAACTTGGAAAAATCTGAAAATTTCAGGAAAACTCTAAAATTATATTAGGAATCTAGGAAAAATATAAAAACAGGTGCTTATGTGTAGGAATTTGCAACTGCTATCTCAAGTGCTTGTGAATAAGCACTTGAATAAGCCAAATGATCAAAACAAGCCACCCACTGATTACAGAAGTCCTAATATGCTATAAGTACTGAAATGCAACTAAAAACAATAAGCCATAACCTCTGAATTGCAAGATGTACAGATTTACTTATTTGAGATTAATGTGCTAAAACAGTTTCCAGTGTACTACTTTAAGCCAAAGAATAAGCACTCCAATAAGCTAGAAACCAAAATCCAAATGTTGAGACCTAAACCAGACCTAGGTAGCTACTTATAACCAAAAGACCAGACTTTGGGAGGCTCTTATGAGCCTTGTGCAATCCTGCACAAAACTGAGAAAAACTCAGTTTGAGTTGAGACTTGTGAGCAGGGCAACCAGGGCCTACTTCACAAGCTCAATTGAAGCTTATAAAAATTTGAAAAAAATCAACAAAAATGGCAATAAGATAACAGACCAAGTGAAGTTTAAAGACACCAAGTTTCACTTGATTTGGCTCAGAAGTGAAGCCAAGAAAAATCCCTCTATTTGGGCTCAAAATGACTTTTGCAGTATTGACTTTTTAACAGTTGAGAAAACTTTGACTAATGTGAACTTTGATTCCCATTTTAGGACTGATTATGAAGTAAATAGATGAAATGGAACTACTGCACCCTATGTCTATGGTTTTTAAACACAAAACAAGAGATTGGTTTTTCAAAATCACAACAGATTTGTCATTAAGACAGATTTGAGCTAAGTTTGACTTTTATGGTTTGCAGGGTCAATTTAATGACTCAAATGAGTATATATGGACTAAACAAACATGAGCCAACAGATTTCAACTCATGAATAAACCTATAGTACAGATTTAAGCTATAAACCAAACACCCCCTTTCTTGACTGATTAGCAAATGAAACTGATCTAACTACTAATCCAACCTGTGACTATGATCAAACTATGTTTAGCCACCCTAAATACACCTTACTGAACAGATTAGAACTACTTATAACAACAAAATCAGATTATGCCATATGACTTGAAAGTGACTTACACATGTCCTTAGCCACAATGGCTTGCCACTGCACCAATGAACAACTAATCTATTCCAACCCCTATCCTAGCTCTGATTCAACCCAATTTCAGCTCTGCTTCACCCATGATCCATTCCATACCCATTTCCATGTTCTGTTGACTTTCATTGACTTTTAGCACCTTTGATTGAAATTGTTCCTAAAGCTTACCAGAAGCTATATTGAGCTTAGATAAGTTTGTTTTGAGCTTAAATGAAGCTTATTGAGGTTTAAACATAAGAGTTGGACATTAAAATTTTCAACAGTTAACTGAAATATATGAAATGGAAATGCCACTTAAATTGATGCTTGAAAATGGTTTATATTGATACAATAACTTGAAGTGAGTACATAAAAACAGAAAGTTACAACTTAGAACTTAAATTAAGTCATTACTTCTAAAAACGACATACATATTTTAAAATAAACTCACTACTCTCCTCTTCTTATCTCTTCTGCTTCCTTTTATATCCCCAACTTCTTATCTCTCTCTTCTGAACATATCCCAGCAGAAATGGGGGGCCATTGGATTGGTAGGAGCAATCTTGGCCGTTTGATTGGCTTTTGGCGCCAAAACTGGTACAAGCCAGTTGGGACATGGGAGAGGGTGCATTTAATGCCTTTGGCTGTTAGGTGAGGTGGGGGGAGACAAAGAGTGGAGTAGGGTGGTTGGAGGTGGAGGTGTTGCAGACAATATTGTCGGGGAAGACAGGGAAAAAGGGGGCGGGGTTGTATTATTTTAAACGTTGGGTGTTGGGTCGGGTAAAATGGTTATTGGATTGGGCTGGATTGATTTTTTTTTTGTTTTGGGCTTAGTGATAATAACAAGAGGGTCCGGTTTGGTTTAGGATTAGCACAAGGACCAATTTGCAATTCCACAAAACCAAGGGACCAAATCTGTAAATTATGAAGAGTAATCCAAGGGCTTGTTTTGCCAACTTCCAATATTCCAAGGGCTAATTTTGACACTTTTGAAATTCCAAGGATTAAATATGACCATTTTTAAAATCCAAGGATCAAAACTGTAATTTCTCAAAACTTTTGGAACTTTTCACCAAAGGACTAAATTTGACAACTTATGATTTAAAAAGGACCTTTGGTGATTTTTCTTATAAAATAAGTGCCTAGGGACTGATTTTGCCATTTTCTGAAAGTCGGGGGACTGAAACTGCCAATTATGCAAACTTTGCTCGTTTTTCATCTGATTTTGAACATTTTGCATCTGAAACATATAAAATGCACTTTTGAGATATTTTCAGTATTTTGATGCATTTCTGAGCATTTTTAAACGTTTTGCAGTTACAATTTGACCAAAAATGATGAGTATTTACACACTCATCAATCCCCCACACTAAACTATTGCTAGTCCCTAGCAATCTTTTGAGAAAAACTTAATGGATTTGCGTCTCTTTACCAAAAGCCATTACTTCTGGAGTAGCCAAATGTTTCAGTTCAAGCAAGAACCATGGTACATTGATAACCATGTGATTTTGAGCAAACCACCAGCTTCCAACGGATTTGATTTGTCTTTACCAGAAGCCGTTTGCTCTGGACTAGCCAACTCTTAGATAAATTATCAATATTATCTTTGGTGAGTCGATTACCAATTATGGTTTTTCCATTGCCTTTACCACAAGCCATAAACTTGCGGGCTAGCCAACTCTTCACTTTTTAGGATATGGTGAGCTGAATACCATACAATTTTGGGCAAATTGCAAGCCGTCAACGGATTTGAGATATCTTTACCAAGAGCCGTTTGCTCCTGGATTAGCCAATCCTTTTGTTTATTAGACAAGGCGGACTGATAACCAATTGAGTAAGTGCAAAACACTTACTCCAAAAAAAAAAATTTTGGCCAAAAACGGGGGAATTAGGCGGTATAATTACGTGATAAAATTCGTGAGAATTCCCCCCCCACACTTAGAAATGAATATTGCCCTCAATATTCAAAGTACCGGCGGTTATGCCGAAACTGAGAACGTAAAAGGGAAATATGACGGCCATTATTTAGAAAGATATATTTTTTTTTAATGAAAACTTATATATATATATATAACATGTGGGGCAACCCCCCCACACTAGGGTGGTACACACGGGTGAAAACCCATGTTTAGCTACTGTTTTTGATTACCGAGTCGCTAGCTTGACTCGATCCCCGCATTCATTGGTGCATGGGGAAAGTTTGTAAGTCCGGGACAACCATGGATGGGATGTCCTCTCCAAAGTAATGCTTCACTCGATGACCATTCACTTTAAAATTAGGACCATCGGGTTGAGATAACTCAATGGTACCATAAGGATAAACCTTAGCGATAGTAAATGGACCAGACCAGCGGGATTTTAATTTTCCCGAGAAAATCTTCAATCTTGAGTTGAAAAGAAAGACTCGATCACCGACGTTGAAAACGCGGTTTTTGATTTTTGAGTCATGAATCTTCTTTGTCTTTTGTTTATAGATCAAAGAGTTCTCGTAGGCTTGATCACGGAGTTCATTTAATTCATTCATTTGAACTTTCCGATGATCACCAGCTGTCTGAATATCAAAGTTGGCATGTTTCAAGGCCCAGTATGCCTTGTGCTCGAGCTCAACCGGTAGATGACACGCCTTCCCGTACACCAGCTTGTATGGAGTGCACCCGATGGGTGTTTTATAAGCTGTACGGAAGGCCCAGAGTGCGTCATCTAGCTTATCTGACCAAGAGGCACGGTTTTCACCGACCGTCCTCTCCAGAATTCTTTTTATCCCCCGGTTAGAAACTTCCACTTGCCCACTTGTTTGGGGGTGGTACGCAGTAGATAGACGGTGAGTTACACCATACTTTTGCATGACTCTTTCAAACTGGTCATTGCAGAAATGCGTACCACGATCACTGATTATGGCTCGTGGAGTTCCAAACCTAGCAAATAGAGATTTCAAGAATTTCACAACAACTCGGGCATCGTTGGTGGGTAAAGCTTTTGCTTCAACCCATTTTGACAAGTAGTCAACGGCCACGAGTATGTATTTGTTACCGCGAGAAGAAGGAAATGGCCCCATAAAGTCAATGCCCCATATGTCAAAAATCTCACACACTTGAATGGCGTTTTGCGGCATTTCATTCCTTTGTGAGATATTCCCGTGACGCTGACAAGCGTCACAGGTTTTGACAAATTCATGGGCATCCTTGTAGATAGTGGGCCAATAGAATCCGGAATCAAACACCTTCTTGGCGGTGTAGTTGGGGCTATGATGTCCCCCAGTAGGTCCAGAATGGCAAGCTTTGAGAATGTCAATAGCTTCCTGACCATACACACATCGCCGGATGACTTGATCCGCACAAATTTTAAACAAGTAGGGGTCGTCCCAGAAGTAATGTTTCACATCTTTAAAGAATTTATTTTTCTGTTGGGACGACATCCCTTTCACCACAAAGTTACCCGCATGGTAATTTGCAAAGTCAGCAAACCATGGGGTAGAAGAGTCTCCACGAAAAGAAACCACATTGAGTGTTTCGAGAGGAAATGTTTCATTAATTTCCTTTTTCTCGAACACATCTTGGTGAGGGTTTTCTAGACGGGAAAGATGATCAGCAGCCAGGTTCTCAGCTCCTTTTTTATCACGTATAATGATATCAAATTCTTGTAGGAGGAGAACCCAACGGAGCAATCTCGGCTTTGCATCTTGTTTTGCAAAGAGATATTTGAGAGCCGAGTGATCCGTATACACCACGCATTTGGTCAAGATAAGGTATGGCCGAAATTTCTCAAACGCATACACCACAGCTAATAATTCTTTTTCTGTAGTGGTGTAATGGGTTTGAGCTTCAGTCATAGTTTTGCTTGCGTAGTGGATTGGCTGAAAATGTTACGAGTCCAAAGTCACATTTAGTCCAATAGTCCAAAGTTGAAGTGATAAGTTACATGAGTATGTAAATTTTGAATTTTAATGTCCAAATTTCACTTAATCACACAACATTTTAACTTTTTGTAGCTTATGAGTGACATTTTTGTTTTGTGACATATGAGTAACTTATTACAAGTTTTGTGCGCGTAACATTTCAAAATAAAGTTACAAGTTGGCTTAGGCGTAAGCAAGTGAGCTTATGCGTAAACATAAGGACCTTAGGCGTAGGCGTAAGCTTAAGCGTAAGGGCAACTCTTAGGTGTAAGAATGTCTTACGCGTAGAAGTATACATGTAGCTTATGTGCTTACGCGTAAGCTTAGGCAAAGGAGTTACACGTAACGTTTACTCGTAAGAGTAGCACTTAGGCGTAAACATCCAAGTTTACGCATATCCTTCCAGGATACGCGTAGTCCCATTGTAGACCCTTATGCGTAAGTGTTACGCGTAAGATTGCTCTTATGTGTAACCTTTATGCATAAGGTATTCCATAAGCGTAATCCAACAACACCTTATTCTGATCTTTGCGCGTAGAAACCTGTAACAATTTAAACATGACAAACTGATTACAATTTCATCCTAACACTTTCAAGACCAAGAAACATGTCAAAGATCAACTCAGTTACGCGAAGAAATGCTTAGGCGTAAAATTGTACTTAAACCCTAAACCCTAATCTTACGCATAACTAATCTAGCCATGGAAATTCACCAAGAATGTTTCTGTACTATCTTAGATGATACAGGAACCAGTTACAACAGATATTAATATCAAATACCTAATAAATCAAAGATTTCATGTTCTACGACTCAAGAACCCTAAAAAATCAAATTATTCATTTATGTTGTTTCTGGGTAGGATTCAAGAGTGTTTTTGAGTAATTAACCATGTTATAAACCTATCCTAGGCATCCAATCAAGTCAAAACACTCAAACAAAGAAACGCCCAAATTTGAACATAAACCCTAAAATTCGAAAACCATTCAATATGTGGTTTGAATCTTAGGCGTGGATTTAGGTGGTTGTGAATTTAATGCTAGTAGGTGAAGTATTAAATGTGTTAGGTTAAGTGTTTTTGTAAAAAAATGTTTTTCACTTTGACAACTTTAATCCCTTAACCTTAAGCATTTTCAACCAAGACCCAATAACTTCCATTTTGGTTAGACAAAACATATTTTGGAAAGAAACTTGATGAAACTCCCCCTCGACTTTACAAATGATGAAATTTTAAAACATTTGAGTCCGAGGAGAGTATTTAACAAGAAACGTATCAACCATTTCTGAAGAAACAACATATTTTGGTAACATGCAAGTACAAAGTTTTATGAACCTGAAAAGTATTTACATTCTCCCCCTCAACACGTGTTCGGGAAAAATGATGAAATGTTTGATGGAACAAAGTGTTGACGGAGGATTTGTACTTGCAATGTTTGGAAGAAATTTAGATAGAAGAATATTTTTGGATTTTATCAGATTTTGTATTTTTATATTTTGTTTTTGAAAAAAAACTTATTTACAAAAGAGGTTTTGGTGTTTGACTGTTTTCAAGAATGTGTTAAAAGTGCATCTACTTCTTCTAGAGTCAAACACCTCATACCAATCCGGTGAATCAAATCAGTAAACCTTGTTGGAGTTAAGGCTTTAGTGAGAAGATCCGCCAGTTGGTGTTCAGTACCTACAAAGTATAATTCAACGGTACCCTTTTCCACATGCTCTTTGATGAAATGATTTCGAAGATCGATGTGCTTTGACTTCGAGTGTTGAACAGTGTTGCACGAGATCGCAATAGCACTTCGATTGTCACAGTACACCGGGATTCTGTCAAATACATAACCATAGTCCTTGAGTTGTGTTCTCATCCAAATGACTTGAGCACAACATGCATACATGGCTACATATTCTGCTTCAGTTGAGGACAGCGATGTACAGTCTTGTTTCTTCGATTGCCATGAGACGAGTTTAACACCAAGGAATTGTAAACCTCTTGAAGTACTTTTTCATGAATCTAAGCATCCAAGGAATTGTAAAAAAGCTATTAGTTCAAAACCAGAATCCTTCGGATACCAGATCCCCAAATTAATGGTTCCCTTTACATATCGGAGGATTCTTTTTGCCTCAGTGAGGTGTCTTTCAGTTGGTCTTGACTGATAACGTGTAACAATTCGCATTTTTGAGAATTTACTATTCACTTTCACTATTCATCCCATAAAATTTTTATTTCACATTCTCGTAACAAAAATTATTTTAGTAATGACCTGAGAGTTGGACAATCGTTAGATCATTTTCGCAAAAGTTATTAAGAAAACATCGTCTTAAAGTTTCATTTTGGTCGGAACACCATTTCAACATCCCGCGCATATCAAAAACCAACTTCGACAATTTTTCCCACATCAGATTAATTTTTAGATCACTCATAATTAATTAGAGAATTTTTAAGATTTCTTTTAAATGTTACCAAATAAACCCTGAGCCGTACGAGACTAAACTTGCGTTTTAAACAAATCTACGTAGACCGAGACTTAACCATTTCTGCACTGTGTTTTCTAAGATGTTTTAAAACTTTTACATTTTTTGGAAAAGTCAAACATATTTCCCTCCTCCTTTGACCATAAAGAAATTAACCTTGTACATTCTACATTTTTTATTAAATCGCGTAACTGTTAGACTTCACGTATAACTGTTAAGTTATCCAACGTACGACGAAAACCACATTTTGACATCTCATATCACTTTTAGATCGATTTTAGTCTACTCTAAATAAATCCTCGGTCATATCCCTGAAATCTCGTTCTTTTATGATAAATTGCATTTTATGCGTTTTAAGCCTACGTTTTCAGTTTTAGCAGCATTTAAGCAACCCGATAGAATGTATCACTCATTTAATATGCTTATATGGAGTATATTAACAAGTTTTAACATATTTCCAAGTTTCATATTTTTAGTATACCCGGTTTTAAGTTTCGTGACTTTACGACTTACAGTTAGCGATTAACGGGACCAAAACTCACTCCGTAAAAGCAAGATATTATCAAAACTTATATCTAGTCATCCAAGATAGGCATTGAACGAAATTCTTGACCACATGAGGTGTTTTTCTCGGTAAATCTTACATAGAAAGCTTTATACATGTGCTAAGTAACTTAATCCTTAAGTCTTATATAGTATAACTAGCCAATTTGATCACAACTCTCTAAACCACATTCAACTCCTTACTTATTCACCAAGAAATTCTTCATTTTATCTCTTCATCACTGAGCCATCATCATCATCATAAGTTATACATCTTTTGAATTCAATCTTCAAGTTATACATCAAAGTCCAAGGCTTAGTTATTCTCTACATAGTTCTAGTGTTCTTTTGGTGATCCCATGGTTGAATTAGGAGCTACACAAGGGTTCTAGGGCTGAATTCATAAGGTTTCTTACAAGGTTAGATCAAGCCTACCAAGGTTTAGCATGATGTGTTAAGGATTTGGAAGCTCAGGTTCATATTGAAAAGGTTTAGGTTTTAGTGTCCTAGTTCTTGGTTCTTGATTTGTTTCATCACAAGGCTTGTAAGCAAACTCCTATATTTACCTTTTATTTCTGTAAATATTAGTATTACATGTATTTAATATGTTCTATATGCTTATTATATTTAATTACGCTTGGATAATCGGACTAAAACACTAGAAACATCGTAAGGACTTATATTGCAAAACAGAAACTGAACAGGGGCTGTAAATGTATTTACTGGGTACAATTCGTGGACTGAGAAATTTAGGTAATAACATAGGATTATAGATCCATGTCTTGTGGTCATTTTTCCGGGTGGCTCGTGCCGTAACTCATCCCGACGAATAAACTAGAGCCAAAACGGCTAAACGTGTCTAAATATGAGTAACAGATTTCAAACGGGTAAAACTCATAAAACTTGCATATAACCAACTGTTGGTCAAAGAATAAAAGTTGTAGCTAACACCCTAACTTGAACGTGGCCGCTGGCCGTGCGTTAAACGGAGTTGTAGAACACGACTTATGACCAAAACCGTGAGACAATTTGCTGCTGATTGAAATAACTAGTACATTCAAGGGTAAATTGGTAATTTCACATTAGTTAAATAATTTCTGGGAAAGTAGGCCCCACTAATCTGTTTAGTACTATCAATTACCTTTCCGAAGACATACAAATCGAGTCGTGATCATTTACGGTTTAGAAGTAACGGGTAGATTTGGACGGGGAAAACTTAAATAAACAAAACATAAACACTTAAACGACTTCACAAATGTTAAGTATCCAAGCATAATTGATGTAACTACTATATAAGGCATGTTTATACATTCACATCGTTATTTTAGAACCTAAGACACAACACATATTCTAGGTTGCGCGTAGAGGTTTCTCGGCTTATCCATTGATTCATTATACATTGGATATCACATTTATTAAGGTGAGTTCGTAGCCCCACTTTTACTCGTTTAATTGTTTTACAAACTCTTTGGGGGAGATACATGCTCAAACACTTGCTTTATAATTTTACAAATACTCAAAGCATTATACTTGATTACATAATACTTGATTGCGTTATACTTGATTGCATAATACTTGATTGTGTTATACTTGATTGCATTATACTTGATTGCGTTATACTTGATAAGTCGATGATAAGTCTCCCAACATACACGGAGCAGTCCCCTCGAAAACTTGATAAGTCGATGATAAGTCTCCTAACATACACGGAGCAGTCCCCTCGTAAATTTGATAAGTCGATGATAAGTCTCCCAACATACACGGAGCAGTCCCCTCGTTCGCATGAAAGTCTCCCAATATAGACGGAGCAACACTAAGTGCAATAATGTGAACTATTATGTCTGTATGTGTGCTTGACTATAAAATGTACTATATTTTAGCAGTGGGTTGTAAACACACAGGTTGCAAGTTTTGTATGGGCGGAACTTGGAACTGAGTGGATTTACAATGCCTTTGCCGTGTGAACATTCTTTAAAGGCTTTTCAACTTATTCAAAACAAACTCTATGAACTCACCAACCATTGTGTTGACACTTTAGCATGTTTATCTCAGGTCAATAAGGCGATAGCTGTTGCACGGAACTTAGAGTCGCACAACATATTTTGGAGACTTACACTTTTATCATTTACCATTCGAAACATTTTGTAAACATTTATGTATTATACTTTGGGACCTCATTGTTTGTAACTCTGATTTCATTAATCAAATGGTAACTTTTAAAAACGTCTCATTTAGAGGTCATTTTCTATAACTTGTAATTTGTATTATGAAGTAGCACCCCAATGACACAATCTTCCGCTGCGATATTTTGGGGGTGTTACAGATTGGTATCAGAGCCATTGGTTATAGAGAACTACGTTGCATTTAGAGCCTAGACTATAACTACTATATACGTTACCTTCCTCCCTATCGCCTTGCACACTTTAGACTTTTTCATAATTTTAGCACCTAAGAGAGATTTCTATAAACTGACTGAAACACCGAACATCATAGGAGTCGATTAGTCCAAGCATTGCATAGTTACTCCTAAATTATACATAGCTTGATCACCTATGTCTAATTCAGGAAGAATCATGCAATGAAGGGAGTAGTAGTCTCATATGTGTAAGCAATTCCGTAATCGAGCCAAATTTTCAAAAGATTTTCTTCAAACCACTTGTTTCCAGTTTGATCCGAGTGACAGTTCTTGTTTGATGAGTTGCAAAGATCAAGCTAGAAACAAGTTGTTACTTAAACCGATTTAGCCTAATCGTATGACAGTTCTTGTTTGATGAGTTGTGGGATTAAGTAAAAATCGGTTACCTAAAAGTCTTTTGAGGGTTTTGCTCGAGAATGGGAAAGCTTGCCTCATCAAACCTAACCATAAGAGAGCATGTCTTTAGGATGGGAAATGGTCACGATAGCACAAGAACTTACATAGTTGGGTGAGGAACCCATATACATGAGCATTGACGAAATCCCTTAGACTATGCACATTGTAAGTAGTTGACATCAACAGAACTTCGGGACGAAGTTCTCTTTTAAAGGTTAGGTACTGTAACAATTCGCATTTTTGAGAATTTACTATTCACTTTCACTATTCATCCCATTAAATTTTTATTTCACATTCTCGTAACATAAATTATTTTAGTAATGACCTGAGAGTTGGACAATCGTTAGATCATTTTCGCAAAAGTTATTAAGAAAACATCGTCTTAAAGTTTCATTTTGGTCGGAACACCATTTCAACATCCCGCGCATATCAAAAACCAACTCTGACAATTTTCCCCACATCAGATTAATTTTTAGATCACTCATAATTAATTAGAGAATTTTTAAGATTTCTTTTAAATGTTACCAAATAAACCCTGAGCCGTACGAGACTAAACTTGCGTTTTAAACAAATCTACGTAGACCGAGACTTAACCATTTCTGCACTGTGTTTTCTAAGATGTTTTGAAACTTTTACATTTTTTGGAAAAGTCAAACATATTTCCCTCCTCCTTTGACCATAAAGAAATTAACCTTGTACATTCTACATTTTTGATTAAATCGCGTAACTTTTAGACTTCACGTATAACTGTTAAGTTATCCCACGTACGACGAAAACCACATTTTGACATCTCATATCACTTTTAGATCAATTTTAGTCTACTCTAAATAAATCCTCGGTCATATCCCTGAAATCTCGTTCTTTTCTGATAAATTGCATTTTACGCGTTTTAAGCCTACGTTTTCAGTTTTAGCAGCATTTAAGCAACCCGATAGAATGTATCACTCATTTAATATGCTTATATGGAGTATATTAACAAATTTTAACATATTTACAAGTTTCATATTTTTAGTATACCCGGTTTTAAGTTTCGTGACTTTACGACTTACAGTTAGCGATTAACGGGACCAAAACTCACTCCGTAAAAGCAAGATATTATCAAAACATATATCTAGTCATCCAAGATAGGCATTGAACGAAATTCTTGACCACATGAGGTGTTTTTCTTGGTAAATCTTACATAGAAAGCTTTATATATGTGCTAAGTAACTTAATCCTTAAGTCTTATATAGTATAACTAGCCAATTTGATCACAACTCTCTAAAACACATTCACCTCCTTATTTATTCACCAAGAAACTCTTCATTTTATCTCTTCATCACTTATCCATCATCATCATCATAAGTTATACATCTTTTGAATTCAATCTTCAAGTTATACATCAAAGTTCAAGGCTTAGTTATTCTCTACATAGTTCTAGTGTTCTTTTGGTGATCCCATGGTTGAATTAGGAACTACACAAGGGTTCTAGGGCTGAATTCATAAGGTTTCTTACAAGTTTAGATCAAGCCTACCAAGGGTTAGCCTGATGTGTTAAGGATTTGGAAGCTCGGGTTTATATTGAAAAGGTTTAGGTTTTAGTGTCCTAGTTCTTGGTTATTTGTTTCATCACAAGGCTTGTAAGAAAACTCCTATATTTACCTTTGATTTCTGTAAATATTAGTATTACATGTATTTAATATGTTCTATATGCTTATTATATTTAATTACGCTTGGATAATCGGACTAAAACACTAGAAACATCGTAAGGACTTATATTGCAAAACAGAAACTGAACAGGGGCTGTAAACGTATTTACTGGGTACAATTCGTGGACTGAGAAATTTAGGTAATAACATAGGATTATAAATCCATGTCTTGTGGTCATTTTTCCGGGTGGCTCGTGCCGTAACTCATCCCGACGAATAAACTAGAGCCAAAACGGCTAAACGTGTCTAAATATGAGTAACAGATTTCAAACGGGTAAAACTCATAAAACTTGCATATAACCAACTGTTGGTCAAAGAATAAAAGTTGTAGCTAACACCCTAACTTGAACGTGGCCGCTTGCCGTGCGTTAAACGGAGTTGTAGAACACGACTTATGACCAAAACCGTGAGACAATTTGCTGCTGATTGAAATAACTAGTACATTCAAGGGTAAATTGGTAATTTCACATTAGTTAAATAATTTCTGGGAAAGTAGGGCCCACTAATCTGTTTAGTACTATCAATTACCTTTCCGAGGACATACAAATCGAGTCGTGATCATTTACGGTTTAGAAGTAACGGGTAGATTTGGACGGGGAAAACTTAAATAAACAAAACATAAACACTTAAACGACTTCACAAATGTTAAGTATCCAAGCATAATTGATGTAATAACTATATAAGGCATGTTTATACATTCACATCGTTATTTTATAACCTAAGACACAACACATATTCTAGGTTGCGCGTAGAGGTTTCTCGGCTTATCTATCGATTCGTTATACATTGGATATCACATTTATTAAGGTGAGTGCTTTTACTCGTTTAATTGTTTTACAAACTCTTTGGGGGAGATACATGCTCAAACACTTGCTTTATACTTTTACAAATACTCAAAGCATTATACTTGATTACATAATACTTGATTGCGTTATACTTGATTGCATAATACTTGATTGTGTTATACTTGATTGCATTATACTTGATTGCGTTATACTTGATAAGTCGATGATAAGTCTCCCAACATACACGGAGCAGTCCCCTCGTAAACTTGATAAGTTGATGATAAGTCTCCTAACATACACGGAGCAGTCCCCTCGTTCGCATGAAAGTCTCCCAATATAGACGGAGCTATACTAAGTGCAATAATGTGAACTATTATGTCTGTATGTGTGCTTGACTATAAAATGTACTATATTTTAGCAGTGGGTTGTAAACACATAGGTTGCAAATTTTGTATGGGCGGAACTTGGAACTGAGTGGATTTACAATGCCTTTGCTGTGTGAACATTCTTTAAAGGCTTTTCAACTTATTCAAAACAAACTCTATGAACTCACCAACCATTGTGTTGACACTTTAGCATGTTTATCTCAGGTCAGTAAGGCGATAGCTGTTGCATGGAACTTAGAGTCGCACGACATATTTTGGAGACTTACACTTTTATCATTTACCATTCGAAACATTTTGTAAACATTTATGTATTATACTTTGGGACCTCATTGTTTGTAACTTTGATTTCATTAATCGAATGGTAACTTTTCAAAACGTCTCATTTAGAGGTCGTTTTCTATAACTTGTACTTTGTATTATGAAGTAGCACCCCAATGACACAATCTTCCGCTGCGATATTTTGGGGGTGTTACATAACGGGAGCAAAGATATACATAAAATACAATGTCGGGTCTACTGGCTGTTAGATACATGAGAGACCCAATAATACTTCGGTATTTGGTAGGGTCGACCAATTTCCCATGTAAATCAGCATCCAGTTTGTTGGTATGTGCCATTGGTGTTGCATAGATGTCACAACTTTGCATTCCATGTTTATTCAAAATTTCAAGAGCATATTTGGACTGACTTAAGAAAATACCATGGGGTGATTGATGAACTTGTAGTCCTAAGAAGAACGTAAGTTCACCCATCATTGACATTTTGAAATTTGTTTTCATTAGTTTTGAAAAAGCGTTTGAGTACTTTTTGTGGGTAGAACCAAAAATGATGTCATCCACATAAATCTAAACAATTAAAATGTGTGCCCCATGATATTGAATAAACAGTGTTGGGTCGACCGATCCTTTGACAAAATTATGAGAAAGGAAAAAGGAGGACAACTCATCATACCACGCCCGAGGGGCTTGTTTGAGACCGTAAAGAGCCTTATTCAGTTTTTAGACGTGATTAGGGAACTCTGGATCAACAAATCCTTCTGGCTGACTAACATAGACTGTTTCCTTCAGTTTACCATTCAGAAAAGCAGTTTTGACATCCATCTGATAGACCGTGATGTTCATGTGAGCCGCGAATGCCAGAAAAATCCATACAGCCTCAAGTCTAGCTACCGGTGCGAATGATTCTTTGAAGTCAATCCCCTCTTCCTATCTATAACCCTTAGCCACCGGACGTGACTTATTTATGATAACTGTACCTTCAGCATCTAAGTTATTTTTCAAAATCCATTTGAGACCAATGACATAGACCCTTGTTGGTCTTTCAACCAATTCCCATACTTCTAAACGTTTGAACTGATTCAGCTCTTCTTGCATGGATTCAATCCAGTTGTCTTTGGTTATTGCATCATTTATGTTTTTGGGTTCAGTTTGACAAACGGTATCATCGTCAGTCTGAAGGCATTGTCTAGTTATGACTGGTTGGTTTGGGTTGACAATAATGTTAACAAGAGGATGGTCTTTAGTCCAACGATGTGTGGAGGGTTGATGTTGATATACATTATGCAGATTAGGTGGATTCAGATGGCTGGTGGAGGATTCTGCAACATCTGAGATTGTAGTTTCAGTAGCAAAAGGGTTGAAGAATGCATTCCCATCATAATCCGCGGGTGCAGGTACATCTTGATTCAGAAGATCATCAGCTGGGTCAGCGTCATTGGATGCGGTTTGTTCGGCTATTGTTGTAGAATCAATTGGAGGTGCTTCAGCAACAGTTGTTGTTGTTTCAGGTGTATCAGGGATTAGAATATTATCATGTTGAGCAGCGGAAACATTTGATACATTTGGAGCACGTTGATCAATTTCATCACTAAACATAGGAGCAAATAATGTTTCCATTTGACGACGAGTAAGCTGTAAGCTTGGTTAAGCTGATGATGTGGTTTGGGGGAAGTTGAGACGGTTATGCCGGGTTCCAAGCTGTTTTGCTCAGAAGCCATTTCTGTAAGCTCATCAAAATTAGCATGAATCGTTTCCATAATCTCCCTTGTACGACGATTCCAAATCCGGTATCCCTTTGAGTTTTCACAGTATCCAACGAAGACTCCAATGTCAACTTTAGCCTTGAGCTTTCCAAAGTCATCACGATCATTATTTGGGTAACAAAGAGTGCCAAATACATGAAAATGTTTGAGATTCGGTTTTCAGTTATGGATTAGCTCATAAGGTGTTTTGTTGTAGCGTTTGGTTATCATTGAGCGGTTCTGAGTGTAGCATGCAGTTGACACGGCTTCTGCCCATAAGTAATCTGGAAGGTTTGCATTGATTAACATCGTTCTTGCAGCTTCCACTAACGTACGGTTTCATCTTTTGACAACTCCATTTTGTTCTGGTGTTCGTGCAATTGATGTTTGATGCTCAATTCCCACTTTCTCATAGTATTCTTGAAGAGTTTGATTTAGAAATTCAGTTCCTCTGTCTGTTCTTACTTGTCTTACTGCATTCCTGAGCTGAACTTGATATTTTGTGAGAAAGGTGATGATCATTTGTGGAGCTTGATCTTTACTTCGAAGAAAATAAACCCAAGCCCATCTTGATTAATTATCAATAATTACTAGAATGTAGCGTTTGCCATTAATCGTTTGCACGCGCATCGGGCCACAAAAATCCATGTGAAGAAGATGAAGGACATGCTAAGAGTTGTGGTCCTTCTTTGACGGAAAGTGAGCAAGAGTGCTTTTCCCTTGTTCACAGGATGAGCATAAGTGATCTTTTGAATACCGAAACCTTGGAAGACCTTCAACGAGTTTATGTCGTGCAAGATTGGTTATGGTTTGAAAGTTTAAGTGTGAAAGACGTTGATGCCATATCCAAGATTTTGTAGATGATGCCTTAGAAAGTAGACAGATGTGAGATGAAGCAATCATGTCTTGCATTGAAATTGTGTAAAGGCTTGATGTGCGGTTTCCAGACATAAGATCGTTTCCTTGTAGATCACGAATGAAACAAGTTTTCTCCCTAAAAGCAACTTCCAAATCACCATCACAAAATTGACCGACTGAAAAGAGATTGTGACCAAGACCTTCCACATAATAAACCATGCTAATTTCGATGTTCCCATTGATGTAATCTCCGTAGCCCATGATAGCTGCGAAGTGATCATTCCCGAACCTGACAGTGCCGATGAACTTTGAGACAAAGTTTGATAACAGTTTGAGATTGCCTGTCATGTTTCAGGAACATCCGCTATCAACAATCCAAAGGATGATCTATATCACCTGCATTACACACAAATGATACAGGTGGAATAGAAGTAGAGGTGGAACCCGAAGAGTTAGAGGGTTCCGTTATAGTTACAGTTGAAACACACATGTTAATGATTTTAGGAATCCATTTAAATCCTGGTGTATTTTGTAACCATCTCTGCCAAGTCCAACTAGTTTGTGCTTTGGTCTTAGTGAATGCACTAGGTGATGTTCTCTTCCTAGGAGGTGAAGTGGGTTCTATGGGTATATCAATGATAGTTGCAAAAACACTAGAAGGCGGTTTACCTAGCACAGACTTAGTAGCATTAGTGGGCCTAGAGGTAGTTCGATTTCTATGTTTCTGCGTACGAGATAAGATAGATTTAGCAACACATTTATCATGAAAACCAGAAAACATGCTTTTACGATAACCAATACAAGATGCTTTAAACAAAACATTCAAAGTACTTAAAGATTTAGCATTCGTTACATTACTTTTTCTATTACATTTGTCTAACGCAATGTCTAAAGTGGGTGCAACATGAGTTTTATTCAAAGTACTAAGGTGTTCTTCTACTTCAGAGGTCTTTACTGATCTTTTCTTACGTTGTGACTTCCTATTCTTCTTTTGACTCTTTCTAATCGGTGAAGTGCTAACGCTGGGAAAAGAGGCAACTACTCCTGTATCAGTGGAAGGAAGCACATTAGTATCTTGTGGTTTGTCATTAGGCGTTCTAGTGTCACTTTTAAACATTCCAGGTGCAAGGACATTTGTGTTACTAGACTTATCTTGTTCATATTTCCCTAACTTCTCTTGCAACTCAACTATAGTGTGCAACAAATCTTGATTTTCAAAGCGAATGTTTCCACTAACGTTTAAGACCTCTTTTGTGTATGCAAGATGATTATCAAGTTTTTGTGATGCTTTAGCACGAGTCTTTTTTAGCAAATCAAATATGACACCATATTCAGTTTTGACTTTGGCAATTTCTTGTTCATATTTTGAAATTTGACATTTTAAAGACACGTTTTCATCATCCAATTGTTCAAGTTTTGGATCAAAAGATTTTGCACGCAACTGGTTGATTTTATTTTGCAAAGCAAGTTCTCGATTTTGACAATCTTTTTGACACCATTGAAGACGACGTTTTGCATTCGAAAGTTCTTGTAACAAACGCTCATTTTCAATTTTCAAAGACTCGATTTGAGGCACATTATCGATATTCTCAACATTATCAACAAAATCAACAACAATATAATCAAATGCATATGCAACAGTATGTAACAACACAACATTTATGGTATCCGCACAGATAACATCTTCCAAGAGTCGATCAATGTGACAACTCGCACTTTTCCAGATATTCGTGTTCGAGAAAATTCGTCTGTTTCTCATTTACGAACTTTCCTGAGCTCATTTGACATGAAAACGAGAAAGTTATCTCGCGAAACGTGAAAATTAGATACAACGCGTACCGGCACAACTGTATACTCGGTAAACCATTCGAAGCGATCACTATTTCTATTTGCGAGAAAATAGTCAAATAAATACTCATTTTTTTTGGAAAAATGATTTCGTGAACGATGGCGCAAGTTTCGTAATTTTTTCGAGTCCATTTACTCTTCCAAATGTGTCCCGATGCTAATACTTGTGAAATACTTCCTAAATTACGGATTTGGTCCCTATGATATTTTCATTTCCCTCTACCCTACTTTGAAGATTGGCAAAATTGGTCCTTCTAGGAGTATAAATACTCCCACTCCTCTCTTTCACCTCATAATACACACACATTTTCTCTCTCTTAAAACTCCCACCTCCCCCTCCCTCTCTATACTAACCGGCCACCACCACTGCCGCCGGAAACCGCCTTCACGCGCCACCGCCATATTACACCGCCCCTATTGAAAGATAGATCTCGAGCTTGTGGTTACTTTCATGTGTTGCACGCGCCATCAGTCTCCCTCACGCTCCGTAGATCTTGAATATAATATTCGGAGTTGTGAGGTTATCCTCTTTAAGGGTTTCATGTTTAGATCGGGTTATGCTTAGGTTAGAAACGGGTTTTCAAACTGTTGGATGTTCGTTTGTTTCTATGGTAGACGTCATCACCACTGCCTCTCCTATCTCACCTCTCTTTTTCTTTATCTCTTGTCAATTGGTAAGTCAAATTTTGTGAAACTCGTTTCTGCTACTCCTTTGGTTATAAAAATCGATTACAGCTCATTTCTTATGGTCTTCGTGGAATACAACGATTTTAAACATGGTTTTGAATATTGTTTCGTGTGGTGAAAGTAGTGAAAAACAGTTTTGATATATAAATCCGTGTGGATATGTAGTGTTAATGTTTTCATGGACAAAACCTGAATAAAACGTTATTTTTTTTTAATTCTTGGTTGTCATATCGGGTGGATAAAGAAAGCAGATCAGAACATGAGTTTTAATTATTGTTTTGTGTGGTAACTTGTGATATATGGCGTTTGTGATTGAGTTGTGTCTCGAATTGGAATGGGACTGTATACCGCATGTTTTGGTCTCGGCGTGGATAGGGATTTGTTAATATCTGTAGTTTTGAAACGTGTTGATTGTGGTCCTCGTGTAGTGGTTGTTTGGGTAAGCGGATTAAAAATGTTTTGGTATATGTTTTTGTGTGAGCTAAGCTGATATTGTAGTCCTTGTTAACTCTGTCAAACTTTTGGTTGAAGTGTAAATGTAATATTGTAGTCCTTGTTCTCGCAGTCATATTTGGAACCCGTATAGGGTGTGCCTTGGCTCGATTCATGATAAAAACCAGGTGGGTGTTTGTATGGTCGCCAAGTTATGGTTGGGCTCCTAGCCCACGATTAAGACTAGTGTACATTTGGTCTAAAAATAATTAACTTGAATATGATACTTTCGTATATTGAAAAACCTAGCAAACGTGATTTATTATTTTAACTTGGTTATCGTTGGTACGTTTCGGATAATACTTTGGGATGTGATAATTGATATTGAACGGTATTGGTGCATAATGGATTTTAATATTGGGATTGCGACTTAGAGATTAGATTACACTTTAATACGGATTATATTATTGGACTTGGACATTAATTTAACGTTGGACAAATTGGACTTATTGGACAAAACGAATACAGTATATTAGACTCACCATGAATTTAATATATTTGATTCGCAACGATCAATAAAGAAAAATTGTCTAATAGTAAATGAATACTCGCTACTTGTTTTCTATTAGATTGTCGGAAAATATTACTTTGAGAAATTTATTTTATTTAAAGTCACGATGACTTGGAAATGTTTTATAAGTGGATGCGTCATGCCAAAATTTATGAAAATATCCTAAACTTATATTTTAAATGTAAATCTCTTTTGTTGTTATAAAACCCGATAAAAATCTAAACAAGTGTTTTTATAAGTAATGAAGCCTTTATTGTTTGGATTCAAATTTAAACTTATCATTGTGTATAAAACATATTTGTTTTATACAAGTTATTTGGGATTATTGGGTAAATGCTGAAACTTACCAATTAACCTATTTATTGAAGTAATTAGGTGCTTTATTGTCTTGACGTCTTTTTGGTCATGATCTTCTAGATTCGAGTCTTGGTTAATATTACTTGACTATTCCTTATAATGTATTGGGATATACATTATGCTTTAGCATGAGTTACCTCTTTGGTGTGAGTTACATTTTGATATACTTGTGGCGTGAGTTTTATGTAGAGTCGTTGTTTTCTTACCACCACACGAAACGTTAAAACTAAACTTTTGAGATATTGATAATGAATTTTTGGAAACATTTGATACGAGTATTCCATGAAAACTAAGACACATTGTCTTTCGGAAATTCATTTGATTTGCTAGATTTATTCTGAGATAGCAAGTTGCTATTAGGTTGTGCTGATGTAGTACCGTTGTGCTTTCCTTTTTGGATATCGTTGTGCTTTTCTTGAGAGACTGCTGTGCTTTGCTCACTAATGCCAGTGGTGATTCTTGCGTTGCTTTGTATCGAGGTGAGTTCATGGCCCCTATTTTTACTTACTTTTAAACTGTTTTGGGGGAGAATACATGCTCGTTTTTACTAAATGTAAATGATTGATTGATTTGAATACGCTATTGATAACTGATTTTGATGAAATGCGTGATTTGGTTTAAATATATTTTTATGTGGACACAAGTGCTTGAACTGTTTTGGATTGGACCTGAAAATGTTTTGTGAGCTATTACGTGCTAGGTTAAGGTTAGAAACCCAAGCGTTGTTATAAATTGTTACATCCTGGCTCAGGATGGTGCGAATGTTATGGATAGATCTATCGTGGTTGACCACCCCGTCTGGACTTTGGTTGCCCAACTTGCCAGGGATTTCACCCGGATTTGTGGATGCACCAACTTGCCATGACGTATAACATGTCGGTTTATAAATGTGATTAGGGTGTGATGGTTGCTTAAATGTTTATAACTTAGCCTGCGTAATAGTTAAGCTTGCGTGACACTATATTCGTTGTAGTGTTTGATTTTGTTATGGTCCAAGTAACTGTTTTTGAATTATTTTTGCGAATAAATATTTTGATACTGCGAATTAGGCAGGGTATGCCTCGGTTAAATTTGACTTGTTATGAGATTTGATTTGCACTTGAAAACCTTGTGGTCCGCCTTTCTACTATTTTTGCTAAGGTAAACCTTGTTTTCGCGACATTGTGGGCGTCACAATGATCGAAAGGATCTTTTGAACTCGCAATACTTTTATGAAAACCTATGAACTCACCAACCTCGTGTTGACACTTTTAGCATGTATTCTCAGGTATTGAGGCGATTGTTTACTTTTGGAGGCGCTTGGGCAATGGCATGGCATGGTCATAGACGACTCTGATATTTGTATTTGGGGACCGCTTATTTATTATGGGCCTATTTCCGCATTAAATTTTATTGTAAACATTGATTTTATTAAATAAATGAGTTTTCTTAAGAAAAACCTTTTACTCTATGCTTGTGTTGTGATACCGATTAGTAGCACCCAAAACTTGTATGCTTCCGCTAAAATCTGATTTTTGGGGGTGTTACAATCAACATGATTTCTTAATATTTTCTTCTTCCGTTTAGTTTTTGAAATCGATGTTTCTGTTTTCACGAAAACTGTTTTCATAAGTCCAATCTCCTTCTGAAGATCCCGTTCCTAATATATTGCACACATTTTTAAGTTTCGGACATGGGGTAAAAGCCTTTTCTGAAAAATATCTCTTTGATTTCGCGCATGTGGCGATTGAAAATGTTCAGCTTTTATTTTAGAATTAACTTCAATTTCATGTTCCAAAAGTTTGATGTCAGACATGAATGTATAAAAATATTTAAGAACTTGACATCGTTCAGGTAATGATTTTACTTCACTGAAAGAAGGTAAAGGACCATTAATTTATGAAACATTGTGTCGGGGACCATCGTCAGAAGAGGACTCAGGAATTGGTGTGATAACCCAAGGTGTGTTAGTATTATCCTGTTGTTTAACAAAATGAATGATTTTTTTAGTAATCGAATGATTTGTTAAATTCAACATTTTCCATTTTTAATCGACTCTCAGCATCCGCATCTGATTCCTCATCACGATTATATTCAACAACACTTATAATTGAATCATCAATTCTATGTTCTGCACTGTAAACTTGAGGATTTGGTTTGAATGCTCTATGTGAAAAACTTGGTTTGTAATCAGCAAGAATTGATCCATATCCATCTGGATTTAGCTTAAAAGAAAACTTTTGAATTGTCGTGATTGACTCACCATGTTTATAAACAACATTTCAAAACTCTTTGATTTTCTTTTGCAAATCGACAATTTCATCAAGATACTGATCTATTTGTCTCCTCGAATGTTTTTTGTATTCAGAAAACTGTTTTTGACATGTTAACAACTCAGACTTGGCTTTTTGAGTTTCCGAAGTGAGAGTGTTAACTTGTTGTTGATGATCAAATTTTTGTTGTTCTATTTGAGAAAGCAATACATTCTTGGATTCGACTAGATCACGTATCTGTATTTCCAAAGATTTTTCATGTTGGTATGATTTTGCAAAAAGCGAATTCAAAACTTTGTTCACGTTTCTCTTTAGTTTCAAAAATGTTGAGTTGAAACTTATAGCATTCATTATCCTTAGTCAACAGTGCAATTTTATCTTGCAGTTTCTTATTACTCTCATTGCATTTTTCCAATTTAGATAGGGTGGTCTGACATAAGGTCATGAGTTCTGAATCTGGATTAGACAAAGGTTCATTTTGTTCAACTTGAGGCTCCACATATTCATTACTTAGATCCTCAAATATAAGCAGGGTGTCAACTTGATTATCAATATTAACCATAAGGTCATCTTGATCGTCAAATGTAACTACGGGATCCATTTGATTATCGTCGTAATGAGATGTAGAAGGCTCGTGTTGAACACTCTGTGCCTCGTCAGATGCAGATGCAGGTGGAGATATCAGATCATGTATAAGTATGTTTGGATCCGGTACCTGAGACAAGCCATCAGTGTCATACACTGGGCCTGTCTCACTCATGTGGAGCTCTTGCATGTTTGCCATTAACATAGCTGCATTAGCTTGCAAGTCCTCCATGTCATCATCAGAATCTGCATTAGCCATGAAGATCTGTTCCTTGTTAGTAAGTGTTCCACCAGCTTCATCCTTGAGAGCTAATAGTAAAGCCTCCTTGTGATAAGCGCTACCTCTTGTTCACGGCTTTGGGCAAGCATTAGCCAGATGACCATTCTCATTGCAGTTGTAGCATCGAATACCATTAACCCCAGTCTGAGCATTTCCATGATCAACCATTTGAACTTGTTGTTGTGGAGCACCCATGTTATTCCTTCCATTTACATTAAACCCTTGACCACTACTCATCTGACGACCATTTCCACGGTTCTGAACCTCAACTCTTCCATTGTTAACGATAGCTTGATTTCTTGTGTTTGATGAGGTACGAATGCGATTGTTGGATTTATTAGCAAATATCCCGAAGGCTCTAGCAATCATTACAAATCCTTGATTCAATGCATCGAAGGCCTCAGCATCCTCATATGAAGTTTCACTGTAAAGTGCTGAATCAGTATTGTTGTTGTTGTAAGGAACTAGCCGAGTTTCTTGTGCTTGTTGTGATGGATCATATGGTGCAATCTGAGCAGTTTGTTGTGGTGGATTTGTGAAGTCAATTGGTAATGTTGGAAATTGAGGATAACATGCTTGAGTGTACAAAGAAAGAGTTTGATTATCCGGGAGAGTTGGAGAAGCAGGGACTCCACAGATGATTTTGTCTTTGTCTACTTCCTTTTGATGGTGCTTCAAATAGTCATACAACAATCCGTACGTTGCTTGATGAAGATTCTTAGCTTGACGGATGAATGTAACATACTTCTCCCAATCAGGACCAAGATAGCTGAGGAACTTTGTGATGATAGCAATCCTTGGCATAATGATGTTATGTTTGTCCAAGTCATTGATGATGTCTGAGAACCGATGATAGTATGACTCTAATGATTCCCCTGGTTCAATCATGAAGTTCTCATATGATTAGTAGATTTTTGATTCCATGTCTTCTTGATTGAGTTCAGTGCCTTCCATTAGAAGATGAATGTGTTCCCACATAGCTTTGGCAGTCTTCTGAGCATCAACACTACGAAGTATCGGATTGGGTAGTCCCAAAAGGATATATTGCATTGCAATTTCATCAGCTTCTAAGTGAAGAAGTTGTTCAGCTGTTAGTTGATCTACTCTGAAAATGTTGGTAACTTCATCTCTTGGTGGAGTAGCAGTTGGATCTCCGGGAATAGTGATAGCAGGCATCTAAAAAGGACCTTCAAGGATGACCTTCTTCAAAAACTTACCATGTGGTTTCTTGAGATCACAAAACCGAAAAAACCTTATCACCCATTGATCATAGTTTCCAGGAGTGAGCATTGGAGGTCTATCAAGGGATCCAGCTTCATGAATGGATTGTTGGCTGCTTAAAGCTTCACACATCTTCGCAAACCAAGATGGTTCCTTCTGTGTTGTGACATTCATAGCATATTTAGCTGGAAACTGATATTGGAAGTAGTTACAATGTTGAACTTGTTGACGAGGCTTTGGTTGAGGGATTTGTGGTGGAAGAGGTTGTGCTCCTTGAGGAAAGTACAATTGAGATGGTTGTTGAAATTGTTGTTAAGAATATTGTTGAAATTGTTATTGTTGTTGTTGTTGTTGAGGATACTCATGAGGAAAGTAGTTAGAGTATTGTGGTTGAGACATCTTGAAACTTGTGTTGAGGATGGATCTTTGTAGTCGAATGAAACGTGATGTTTGTTGATGAAGTGGTCTTAGTCGTAAAACACAGCTTAGGCGTAAACAGACAATCCTTACGCGTAACTTCCTTTTACGCGTAAACAGGAGCTTAGGCGTAAGTCCTTCTTGCGCATAAACCTTAGGTTAAACTTAAGCTTAAGCGTAAAACAAATGCTTAGAAGTAAGAACCTTAGGCGTAAGATTACCTTAGGCGTAAGATGAACTTATGCGTAAAGTGTTTACTCGTAAGCTTTTATGCTTATGCGTAAACTTATGGTTTTACCCAAAAATCCTTTACACTTATCCAAGTGTAAAAGATATCCACAAGTCGAAGTGTTTTCAGGCTTATCCAAGCAAGAAAACACTGAGTAAACCAACAGCTTTGAAGATCAAATGAAGAAATTCTTACGCGTAAGAAACTGTTAGGCGTAACAATGACTTAGGCGTAGAGCTTAGGCATAAAACTAGGGTTTTGTTAGGCGTAGAAAGGACAGTTTTTACCAAGCTTGATTTTTATGCACTAAAACATTTTGTAAACCTGATTTTAATGATGAAAGGGCTTCAATATCACCAAAAATAACATAAAAGTGTGAAACTTGATGAATCAAAGTAACTATCAACCTTACGCGTAAACAAGTACACGTCTCTAAAACCAAGCTTAAAAAAGAAGCTAAACACGTAAAGTTTGAAACTTTTTGCAAAAAACTGAAACTTTAACACTAAATAAACATTAACCATAAGAATCTTGAGTTTACAAGTGTAAAAATCAAAGCTTTTATGCGTATCAAAAGTGTAGCACGATAAACCTTACGTGTACGAAACCAAAACTTCAAAAAACAATATGTTTCACCCAACTAGATGGCATATGATACCACTGTCAGGTCACCATAAGTTAACACAAGGATCAATATGTAAGAAATAAGGTAGATATAGATCGGATGAACACACAAACACACATGATATGATAATAAACAAAGGTTATGCGTAGAGAATGTATTAAGAATGAACAACCAACCCTCAAATGAGGGTTTACAAGACTATTTATAGGGGAAGGGAGCTAGGGCAACACATCTAGTCCCTTCCTTTCTTATTGGGCTTTTGCATAGGCTCATGGGCTTTCTATATGAGCCTAGCCATAATTACTAACATAAAAGCCTAATTAAGCTACCTATTACATATTAATGACTAACACTTGATATACAAGTTAGGAGTGATTCCAACAGTATCAGAGCCTAGGTTTTGAGACCCTTAGAGCTTAGGCTATGACTTGTGAGGATTCGGGTAGACATTAGGCTTTCGTTTGTTTCGACCTATTCCGTTTGGTTGGACCTTTTCATTCAGATTTGATTTCGATATCCGTTTGTCTTTGCTGATTTGATCTTCATCCTCCCACATTTGATTTTGTCTATTTGTATTCGCGGAATAGTTTGTCGACCGTTTAGATGGTGACTACTCGTAGAATCGAAGATGGTGATTCAGATCCTGATTTGCTACAATAGTTGCTGAGATAGAGAGGTTCGTGAAGAAGCCACATCCGTTTGGTACAACTGCCACTCCAATTAAGTTGAAGACAGGATTGCTCATGTCGAGAAGATCGTTGAAGTATTGCGACGCTGTAGGAAACATCAAGATGCTGCAGGAGAGAGCTGGACAGAACAACAAGAGGAGCAAAGACGAAGGTAAAAATTCAACAAGCGGGCACACAGAAGGCGTACGAGCAGAAGAACTATGACCAGCATATTGTAGATAGATGGAGAAACTACTACCAGGAGTTTGGGCGTAGAGATGGTCAGCAGTTCAGCAGAACTACTAGGACCTCGTATCAGAGAAGAGATGCTGAGAAGATTTCATCCGATCTGTGTGTTTTGTGGGGCATCGGGCCCATGATTATCTTGAGAATGGTGGAAGATAAAACTACCACGATTCGTCGTCCCTCTCATTTGTTTGTCACCCTTTTTGAGACAGTTTGATATTTTGTTATGTGATTTTTATCGATATTACTTTTCTTTGATTTGTTCAGAACTCGGTTTGAATTTTGAAGTTTTATGATTTGACATTTTCGGTAGTACTTCAGCTTCATATCTCTTGTAAAGATTTCGATTATCATCTATTTTGTTTATGTGATTCGTATCAACAAGATCGGATTTGTGGTATTTTGGCACTGTTTGTGAGCATGAGACTGTTTTGGATCGTCAACAATGAGTCATGAGGAACCTTCTCAAGTAAGGCGGCCACCTTCCTTCTTTCCGTGGATTAGTAAGTTTTCGTTTAGTCTTCTGAATTTTTTTCTCTCTAGAGTTTGGGTTGATGATATGCTTGTCACATGTATGTGAATCTGATTTGATTTGGCATTAGTAGATTATTTGTCGCGACTCAAAATAGAATATGATGGCAATTAGGACATGGTCATATGATGCAAGTATTATGACGCCTGATCAACGTGATAATACCGAGATCATATGACTTGAACTTATTGGGATCATACGATGTCTTGAGAAGTGCCTGAGTTTAGTAAGTTTGAGGAATTAGAATCATATATGTGCGTCGGCTTTTACGTTATTCTCGATTGTGTGGGTATCATACCCATTCAGTTTCACATTCTGATACATTTTGATATTCTGATATGTACTCAATTGAATCGTCATTACGAATATGTTACCCATCTCTTAATGAAACTTCGGATACGTTTGATAATTCGATATGTGCTTCTCTGACTGTTAGCAAGTTCCTTAATTCGTTCAGAACTTGATTGGATTCTTGAAGTTCCTTACCGTCCAACATCACTTTCGTATTTGTTCCAGATTCATCTGATGTTCATGTATCTCCTTGTGAGATTACAACTATCATCTGTTTCATATTTATTTCCTATCCATTGGATCAGATTGGTTGTAGTTGTGTTCTATTGGAGAGCCCGAGGCTATCCTAGTTTATCGAAATCAAGTCAAGAGAGATAAAACTATTCAATTTGTGAAGTTTCTTTTGGAAGAACCTCTCCAAGCGTGAGGCTAATTATTGTCTTTCCAATTGTGATTTGGTACATATCCGTCTAACTTTTGCGACTCCAATTTCGAAGACAAAATTTTCTTTTTAGAGGGGAAGAATTGTAATAACCTAGTTTTTCCGTCTCCTAATTTTTCCCGTCATATATTTTGAACTTCATAACATCACAACTAAAATTTGGAAATTATAGAACGCGAGGTAAATTAAGAAGTTGAACGAGAGTTATCAAAGACTACATTATTCGATATATATATAATCTATAGTTAATATATAAAATGATGTTTATATTTAATTTTAACCTAAGTTAAATAAAAATATACATTTATTATAATACATAAGAATATACATGCCAAATATACATTCCCTAGACCATTTTGAATTTATTTTGTACACTACTAGTATATAAATATAATGTCTAGATTCATTGAAGATTTGAAATAGGAAAGAGTCCTCCATATCTATACTACATATAATGAGTGTATGGTCAAACCGTAAAAAGTAAAATCTTGAAAGTCAAATGTGAGAGAAATGCATAGTATAATTAATACTCTTATTAAAACACCACATTACTTAAAAGTACATTTATTCATATTGTACAACCAAATAAAAGCATATCTACCAAATTAAAAACAACCAATTAAAATACCCCTTATTAAAAAGTACAATAAAATTTTCACAAAGTACAATTTAAACAAGCTACAACATAATCTAAAATATAAAATAATTAAACACACTAATTAATATTATTTTTAAAACACCCTAAAATAAAAAAAATACATGTTATTATACACATTATACAAATTAATAAAATACACAAAGCTTCATACAAGTTAACAAGTTGATGATATCACTACAAGAAAAACGGGTATTTGGGAGGGTGGGAAAACGTGCCAAATACTCAAAAATCCGTGAAAAATGCTATTTGGCACAACTTTGGCACAGTTTTGGCTCTGTCCTAAATATGAGGGTGCCAAATACATTTGGTTCGGGTTGAAACCGTGCTAAATAGTATTTGGCACAGTCCATGGGATGGTTTAACTCTGGGGTGTCATGAGTGAGGTATTTGGCACGGATGACAATCTTCCGTTACAAAATGGGCATTTGTCACACTTTTATATCTCGTGTCAAATGCGTATTTAGTACCAATTCAACTCCCGTGCCAATTGTGTATTTGGCATAGTTTTTAATTACCATTCCAAAATTATTCAGGACGGTTTTGGAACGGTTTTCGTTTTTGTGCCAAATGTATTTGACACATTTTTATCCGCCTTGCTAAAAAAACATTTGGCACGCTTTTGCGCTCATTATAAAAATCATTTGGCACGGTTTGTGCAATCATTGCTAACGTGTATTAGCACCATTTTACGTTACAAATAGTTTTTAGTACACCATCGTATTAACCAATCATCGAGTATATGCGCAACTTTAATTCAATCAAAGCCAACAATAAATTGAACACAATTTTTATTAATCATCCATAAAATAAGTCAACATGATCACTTGAATACAATAAAATAAAAAACCAATATATCTTTTGAAGCGCAATGCCTAAAAACTATTAGGAGAACTACAACTTCATCCTTTGTATCGAACTCCCCGATATCTCTATTGAAGCGCAATCTGCACATACAAAATAGCAACTTTTATATATGAAAGTTACGCATTAAACTATCATGTGAAAAATTGATAAGTTGTCAACACATGAATAGATTATGATAATGGTAAGCGAATTAGAGAGTTATATATGTGGTGACTATGATTGTAAATATCATAAGAGACAAGGGTGTGTCACAAACTAGAGTGGTAATCATTGTAAAAATGCATTACGTAGTGAATATTCAATTTGGAATTGGCTATATATTGATAAACACTATGATATAAATATGAATTTGCTCATCACAGTTTATTGTATTTTTTTACTGAATACACCTATAAATGAATTATAATAACATTTATTTTCTAAGGGTTTCACTTAAATCCAAAGGCTGTAAATAGCTTATGAACATGTTTCCGATATACTGTAGTAATTTAGTCAATTGAAGTTCAGCTAGCAAACACTATTATATAGATATTATGCATACTCAGGGTACTACTTACTGATGGCTATATCTTGACAAACACTATTATATAAATCCAAATTTGTTTGAGCACCTGGTGATTAGTGTTGATCCCCTTTTTTTCGTTTAGCCATACCTATGCGAAACTGATGCATCATTATATATCCCACCGCCTAGGTGAACGTCCTCATACATCAAGTAAACCTGTATACAATACGCATTTCAATATGATTTCCCTCATCATAAATTTAGATGCTTCGAATAAAGTTGACCGTACGAAAAGTTAGTCTTCTGACCTGTTATCAGCCTATTCGACCCAACCATTTTTCCACAACTGCCACTTACCAAATATAATGAGGAAAGACCGAGAGAGAGCATGGAATTTTTGAGTATTACCTAGAATAATTATATGATATTTTCCTCTTTTATTCACCAGTATGAGGTCCTTAAGTTCTCTAGCATTGATTCCACTCATAAAGTCAAAAATATCTAAAAAACATAAGAATGGCATATATACAAAAATCAACAAATGTAATAAGATGCAGGATTGCTCCTTCACAAACAAAATTCAAAAATATTAACATTTACACTCAAAATAGTCATAGTAATCAATACCACGCATATACAACAGCGTGTTGAACCCTCACTTCTCCATTTTCTTTTTTCTTCCTTAAATCTCACTACAGCACCAGAATCGCTGAATAACTCATACATTTTGTTTAAGCTTGCTTAAATCAAACTTGCACACATGCTTATGTTATGCTACAATGTTAACACCTTGTGTCTAGACCATACTTTCATATTTCAAGAGAAAAAAAAGAGGTAAATTCCTATTACCATACTTTCAAAGCACTAGACCACAAGCCCCCTATCACGTATTCGTTGTCAAACTGATAATCACAACAAAGGTCCATATTCACTTGATCGAGCTATCAAAAAATAATGTTCTCTTGGGCATTTCATCAAACATCTTCCATACATGAAATGCGACCGTACGGAAAGTTAGGCCACCATATCAATCGAGCCTTTAGTTTTTGTATGATAAATTCCATTTGTTTGAATAATCAGATTAAAATATCCTTCATTTTGTTAACAACTTTTACATTAATTCTTCATCCACCCTTTAGTCAAATAACCCTCCTTTTTAATAAGCAAAGAAAAATGAAAATAACTAAAATTATTTATAAATTTGAAATCAATACAAATAAAAGTACCGGTTGTTTTATGAGAAAAAAGGGTACTACAGATGTGTGTTCTCCAAAAAGATGGCGAGATGAGATTGCGAGGTGGAGCGGCAGCAACGGTGAAGATGGAGGGTTAGGGTTCAGATGTAGCTGGAGGGTGATGGTGGCTATAGATTGATTTGGTGGCTTGATTATGGCGATGGTGGTGGAAATGGTTTGGTGACAGGAGAGATTATGGAGAAGAGGGTTAGAGTTTTTTTTTAGATGAACATTTTGGTTTGGTTTAGTTTGGTTTGGTTTGGTGGGAATGAATTTTGGGATAAAAATTAAAAATTTTAAGTCCCGCCATACATAGATGTAGGGATGGTACTTGGGAGCAGGGTTTGGTATACATCACTCGATTTTAGGTCATGAAGTGTATTTTTATTATGAAATATGTCTTTTATTGACACGTTCAACCTTTAATTTTACCTAATAAATTATTATAGGGCAAGTTAGTACTTATAATTAGGGGAAGAAATGAGCCGAGCCGCTCGTGAAAAGCTCGGGATCGGATCGGTAAAAAGCTCGAACGAGCCAAGTCTAAACGAGCTCGAGCCCGAGCTCGAGCCTAAGTTGCAGCTCGTTTATTAATCGAGCTCGAGCCTAAGTTGCAGCTCGTTGATTAATCGAGCTCGAGCCCGAGCTCGAGCCTAAGTTGCAGCTCGTTTATTAATCGAGCTCAAGCCCGAGCTTTACATACAAAGCTCGTTTGGGCTCGCGAGCCTAAACGATATTATGATATTTAAATATTAAACATATATACGAGCCGAGCTCGAGCTTATTAACGAGCTCAATAAAGATATATTACGAGCCGAGCTCGAGCTCGAGCCAAGCTTTTAACTTTTCATGACCAAATCGTATAAACGAGCCGAGCCCGAGCCTATATAACATACCCCTACTTATAATCATAAAAAATATAAATTATGCAACATCTACTAAAAAATCTTGAGTCCGTCTCAGCACAGATGATAGACCGGTGTTGGTTTACAAAATGGTATTTACCGGTCAAACAAATAAAAATGTGTTTCAAAGTTAGTAACAGGTTTAGATAGCGCTTTTTTATAAACCGGTATTTAGCATGGGAAACCGGTCGTTTGAATTATAAAAACCAGCCTTGATCCTATTTTTTTTTATGAAAATGTTTTTCGAGACCTCTCTTTTAATAAAAAGGTCTCCATGCAGGGGTATCTAGTCTTGTTCTTGTAGTAGTGCGAGCTTGTCGTTTTGAGCTTTTATCGAAAGTTATGGTTAAATATATATTTTTGTAGTAGTGCGAGCTTGTCCTATTCTGGTCATGTTGTTATTGCCCGTGTTTGTCGAGCCTGTCCTGAAAAGTCGATTCCCATGTAAGTTATGACATGTTGCGGCCTTAGTTGGGCTATTTCAAGTGTATGGGCTTTAGCCAGTTTGGCTAAAGCTCCTATAAGCTTCAATTATTATTTAACTATTGATATATATAATATGAATAAAAATAATCAAATCGCTTAATGGTAAACCCTTAAATTTCTGACAATAGGTTTAAGGTTCAAACTTACTAGCTAACGTTTGGGGTTGGCCGGGAAATAGGTCAGAAATGGTCGGGTGCCTCAGTTAAGCTATAGACCCTAACAGACCAAAGCCCACAAACGGGCTCGAGCCTAGTCACATAATTATCGTCTAACAAATTTAATGAATGAAGTGATTCTTACACCTATTCGAAATTTAAAAAAATAATAATATAATACACGTGGCTTTTTGTTTTTTAACTCTCAGACTCGTTCTGCTAGGTAACCTGAACATAGATGACCTCAATCATTTGCTTATCCGCTTTTATATATACAATATGAATATTTTTAGCTTAACCTTAAAGGGAAAAATGTTTATTTAAGAAACAACAAAGTTAACTCACCAAAAATTTGAAGATGACGCATTTTAAGTAATCTGATATATATTAATTTGTTATATATAATTATTATAGAGATTAAAAGTTAATGACGAATGGCTACTGAATATTAGAGTAAATTAATAAAGTTAATTATAAATTTAATTTGATGTCCAAAAAATAAAAGCTACATATAGTCCACAAGTGCTGAAAAAAGTGTAAATTGAGTCAGTTTTCAAAAAATGTTCCAAATACATAAGAATTAAAAGAAATATATAAAAATCGCCCAAAACACATGTGTATTTTTCATAACCTATAAAATTGTTCCAAATACATAAGTATTTGGCACCAATATTAGATAATGTTCCAAATACATATAAGTATTTGGCACCATTCAAACCAACCGTTCCAGATACATGAGTATTTGGCACCAAAAGCAGAAACCGTTCCATATACACATACAAATTTGGCACCGGTGGTACCAACCGTCCCAAATACATAAATATTTGGCACTGGTAACTCAAATCGTTCTAAATACACATGTATTCGGTACCATTATTAGAAAACGTTCCAAAAGCTCACGTATTTGGAACAATTTCTTAATAGTCGTCCCAAATACCTAACTTTTTGTCACGGTTGCCCCACAAGTGCCAAATACGTATATTTGGCATGATTTTTTGACTGTTCCAAAAAGTTTCGTCCTAAAAACCCCCTTTTCTTGTAGTGTATATATAGTTTTGAAAACCGGACCGGACCAAATGGTTCAACCAGGAACCAGTGTCGCCACCGGTTCGGCTAACCAATAAAAGCCATCCGAAATTGAACCAGAGAGGACCCGTTGAAACCGATCCAAACTGGTGGAATTAGGTCTCATCGAGTAAAAAGTAAAAAGTTAAAAGTTGAAAACATATATTTTAAAACGAAACTATTAATACACATCGAAAACCGGGTTGTTCTGGGACGCTTCAAACCCGGCAGGTTGACCCAGTTTAATTTGACCCATTTTCGATCCAACCCATCGTGTTGACTCGGTTTAAATTGAACCGTTTTTCGACCGGAATGGTTCAACCGGTTGAACCACCCGGGTCGAACCGGGTTTCAAAACATTATGTTTAATCCCCAAATCTTCAAACTTTTATTATTTTTCGTTTATAACCCATAAACTTTGTTTTATCACTAAACGATTTTTCGTTATAAAATTTCGTTGCTACGCACGGGTAGTCGTCTAGTCATAAAAAAATTGGCATCTTTACCCCTCTTATTTTTATAAACTGTATACTAGTTTCCTCCCTTCCAAACCCCTAAATCCGGATATACAAAAGAAGCGGCAGCAGAAGAATTTTCTAAAATTCCTAGGGCACGTTTGAGTAACAGCAGAAGAAAGGGCGTGATATTAGCATCAAGTCTCACGAATATGATTTTCTTGTTCATCCAAATCTGTTAGGGTTTGTTTGGTTTAGGAAAAATATAAAACATGTAACCTACTATAAATCTATAATTTAAGATATGTTCGACCCATGTGTGTTTTTGTTTTTTCCTCGACATCAATTGTCCCAGCCTTGAATCGACTCTATAACGATTTTAATCTCGCGCTAATAATCCGTATATAGTCATTAATATGATATCACAAGAATATGAAACCCTAAGTTGAATTACTAATGAAATATGTATGATTTCATGTGGAACGTTGGGTTGCTTGGTTCATAAACACTATAACGGGTGTGTATAAAATTAATCAGGCGGAAAATATGGAATGATAAACATGTTAGTGATAAGGATTTAAAAGGTACACTTTTGAGGGGTCATTTAAGCCCTTAATTGATCACTTTTGTATCCGTTACTACTTAATTTCATTCCTTTTAACTTTTTAGGTCTCTTGAAGGCAAATTGCTGGAATGACACTTATTCGGACGAAAAGGCGCGATTATACGAAGAAAATGGCCAAAGTCAAGAATCGAGACACTCAAGCTGCTGGAATTGAAGGGGACGGCGTCACGGCTTAATTGTGACGCCGTCGCGACACATCTTGAGACGGATCAGAGAGCAAATTTCTATTTTACAAGTGACGGCATCAGGTTTTAAAAGAGTAGGGCGTCACAACTCAGACGGCCTAGATTTGATCCCGACGGCGTCAGAGGTTGAAGCCGACGGTGTCACGAGCATAACGTGACGCCGTTACAGAGTTGACGTGGCCAAGACGAAACTCTAATGGCGGCGACCCGACGGCGTCACAATTAAAGAGTGACGCCGTCGCATATTGTAACTCTATATATAGAATTCGAATTTACAGTATTTTAAGGAGGTAGTTTTGTGGAGTAAAAACCTAAACCGAACCAAGGTTGTCTTGGGCAGTATCTTAGGGTTTCATACCCTATTTTACGACAAGATAAGTGTTTTACTTCATTAATTCAATCATGTCTTTAATTGTTTGTGTGTATGCTTGCATGTTTTCCATGTCCGGTAAATTTACTTGTGTGTTTGCTTAGATCTATGAAACCTAGGTATTGAATATTGATTGGTTGTCTCTTATCTTAATTGTGATTGACCTAGTATTGCGATAGGTCATCTGTTGTGTTATTAATGCTTGATTAATCTTTGTTGAACCTTAGCTTATAGTTACTAGTGGAAGTGTAGGCTAAATATCCAAAGATAACCTTAGTGTTAAGTTTATGAATCCTAGAGATTTCGTAGCCATTAACCTTAGGTAGCTTCAAAGAGTTAGGGATAAACGCATGCCCTACGACCTTAGAAAACACAACGCGTTAAGAATAAGGACGTGACAATTCAACCATCAATAGGAGATAACTAGGGAGTAATTGCGTCTAAGTAAACACATTTTTAATCATCATAAGAGCACACAACAATAGACATAGACTACCCCCAAGATTAGTTAATTAGAATAGATAAGTAGAGTAATCGGTAGAAATACCAACCCCCCAAATCCAATACCTCGAGATTCGTACCTTTCCATTTTCTAGTAAAACATAAAAAAGATAAAAAAAAATAATCTTCCTCAACCCCAACCTTAGCGTAGTAATTTTTCACTAGCATTCCTATTCCCATAGAGAATGATATCAATCCCGAGGCTTACCCTAATACTACACTACAACGATTAGGTTCACTTCCTAGGGTGTTGAAAAACTTGCTCGACGAAAAGGAAATTCCTTTGACCCCGAACGCGCGTTGTACGCGTATCAAGTTTTTAGCGCCGCTGCCAGGGAATAGAATAGCTAGTTAGATTCACACTTCGTTTAGGTTTCCTTGCTTGATTCCTATCAAGTAAGCCTTTTTCCCATTTTTAGCTTCCTCGTAGTCTATCCCCCTTCTTCGTGACCTTTGTTAGTATCCCCATCACTTTTCATTAATGGAAGGTGATAACCAACCACCACTCATCAAACCACAACCAAATGACCCGCCAAGAGGCCGTACTCTTGGTAAATACTCAAGACCAAGCCACTTAGGCTATATAAACACCATTGAGCTTCCCCATCACTTTTCATTAATGGAAGGTGCAAAACGGATGTGCATTCCATGGACTTCGTTCCGAAGATCCTAATCAGCATCTTAAGGATTTCCTTAAAATTGTCGATTACATCGACCTCGATGCTACTACTCGGGAGACCACGCGTCTGCGTCTTTTCCAATTCTCTTTGCAGGACCAAGCTAGAAATTGGCTTGAGCGACTTCCCACATACTCCATCTCAATTTGGGATGATCTTACCTCTCGTTTCCTTGCTCCATTTTTCCCACCGGGGAGGACTACTAAGCTTAGGAATGAAATCTTGATGTTCCAACAACGTCAAGGTGAATCTCTCTACGAAACATGGACTCGATTCAAGGACTTACTCTATAGAGTCCCTTATCATGGCATCGATCTTTGGCTTCAAATCCAAATCTTCTATGACCATACCGACTTCATCACAAGGCAATCCATTAATCGAGCCGCCGGTGGAAGACTTAGCAATTCCAACGCAGAAGAATCATGGGATATTATTGAAGAGCTTGCTAATCAAAGCTACGAAAATTGGAGTGAGTCCCATGAAACCCCCGTCAAGGTGATCAATGCCATATCGATTCCTAAAGAATCTCCCATCACTGAAGAGCAAATGAGTGCTCTTGAGAGAAGGATCGATTATCTAATTGAAAGGCAAAAGAGAGCCCCTGAACGAATCCATCGAGAAATGGTTAATTCCGCTAATTCCACCAACCACCCAACACCTTTCTCTGAATCCCCAAGCCGTGAGAAAAATCTCAATTCCGAATGGCGCTTCCGTTCTACTTCTCCAATACCACTCTCACCGAGCTTTAAGGAACAAATGAGGGAGTACATGGCAACCCATACGGAGAGATTAGCAAAATTTGAAGAGGAGGTTTATAGGCAGAGGGAGGAGATGCAGGCAAAGATGACGAAGATGATGAACTTGGTAAAAGAGTATACCAAGACAAAAGTTCCCCAAAAGGTACTACTAAGAAGCAATGATTACCCTCCTACTTCGTTTGTTAACGCCATTTCCATTATGCCTGATGAAGATGGAACAGATGAGGAGAAGGATACTGAGAAAAACAAGAGGGAGGAGGCTGAAACTAATGATGAGCCCGAGACCATTGAGTACTACCTTAAGCACGAGATTAATAAAAAAACCATTTTTAACCAAGTGAAAAACTTTAGGTACAATGAGGTTCTTAGGAAAGCCCTAGAAGGAAAAATAACACAAAAAGAGTACGACACCATGCCTATGGGACCTATGTATGAGCTGGTTCTAAAAAAACCAGTAACTAAAAAACGAGAAACCACGGGGAACTTCATGATACCATGTAGCATAGGTGACATTGATAATATAAATGCCTTAGCTGATCAAGGATCTGATGTGAACATAATGCCATTATCAGTCTATAATAAGTTGATTAGGGAGAAGCCAGCCAAGGCCAATCTTAGACTTTCCTTAGCAAATCATACGTATGTCTACCCCATAGGAATAACAGTGAATGTCTTAGTAGAGGTGGCTAATATTGTCTATCCGGTAGACTTCGTGATTATAGACATTGAGGAAGATAGAAACATGCCACTCATTCTTATAACACCCTTTTTGGCCACTGCCAAAGCAACCATCAAATGCGGTGAGGGCATCATGATACTCAAAAGCGGCAAGGGATACGCTAGGATACCTATTGTTCCAAGGTATCCTCTTAAGATTATGGAGAAGATTACGGATGAGAATCCACAAGTCCCTAACAATATGGTTAGGAAGAAAATTGATGATTGGGAAAAAAGGCTTAGAGATTTCATGGTTCAAGGACTACATGCAACATTGTGGAAGCGCGATAAAAAGTTAGGAAATAATCCTACCTCAATACCAGAAACACAAAGGAACCCTAAGGAATTTTTAAAGGGAGAGAAAGTACTTTTGTACAAGTCAAGAATAAGAGAATTAAGAGGTAGAAACAAGCCGAGATGGTTTGGGCCTTATACGGTGAAAGAAACTAATCTAAAGAATAAAATCGTTATCATAATTGAGGACGTTGGGAAGGAATCCACGGTAAGCATACAACGTCTACGCCCTTTTGATAGAGGATTAGTAAAGGTAGAAGGTGATGGTAATGAAGTAACGTAGGGGCACGACTTCGAGTCTAGCTACAAGACTCATAAATAAAGAAAAGCGCTTCGTGGGAGGCAACACATGCTTAATTGTTTGCTTGTTTGTGTGTCGTATATCTTTTATTGATTGTTTATTCTCATGTTTGAATTTGTAAAAATGCTTTATTTTGTCTTTAACTTCATCTTAATTACATATAAAGGTATTTTACATTAGGGAAAGTGTAGGGAGTATTACACACGTTTTCAAAAAGAACGTGAACATGAGAATTACGATTATTTAAAAGATATACATGTGTGTTTGTTCGAGTCAAATGCTTGTATCGAGTCATAATGGATGTTTTGCAGGAAATTTCTCCAGATTCTAAAGATATAAATTTTCCAGAATTTTTTCCAGAAAATCGCAGACCAGTTTTTTTCAGGATAACCTGACGTGTCGGGTCGCAACTTGACGGCGTCAGGAGGAGTAGAAACTGCTTACTACTTTTTCTCGTTTTCTGAGCTACTTATAAATTTCTTGGAATTTTCCAGGTCTTAATTTTCCAGAAAATCTGTAAACATCCATTCCACAAGCATTATATCCTAGTTTAGTAGAGTCATATATATATTGTTACCGCCGATTTTACGTGAAGGTTTCGTTTGTTTTCTTCAAGTGTGCAGGTTTAATTTATCAAGAAGAAGATACATAAGATTGGAAGGAGCTTTTCACGCAAACACTCTTCTTCAAGAAAGATTTAACCACTAATTCACACGGATCCTACCGAGCTAATCAGAGGAGTATTAGTTTCTTTCGTTTTTTAATTACCTTCTATTATCATAAATTTGATACTTTCGGGGAACATTGGGGACAATGTTCAGTTTAAGTGTAGGGGAGGGAAAATAAAATGGGAACTTTGAAACTATGCTTATCCTTGACTATTTGCCTTGTCCAATTTCATTTGTGTAATAAACCATGAGACATATCTGTTAGGGTTATTTTGGCACCAAATTTAAAATTTTTCATGACATGTAGGAGTGGGCCATTAGTCTTAATAAAGTGTCTCATGGATAGGAAGTTATATGACTAGCACAAAACCCTTTACCACTTAAATTCCACCCAAAATGTGAGGATCGCCCTTAGATTTGTAGGAATTAAAGCATTCCACTTTAATGCTTTGAGAGTGTACCGGTAGTATAATAGATTCTAGAACTTGTTTTGTAATGCATTCCGAGATCGATAGTGAGACTACACTTGTGTAGTTAGGAATAACTAAATGATAAGATGCATTAGGATAACCCTTTTTTGATACCCGTAATATAATTACTTCTTCCACATCGGTTGAGTAATTCCCCCACACCCTTGCGTTGTACTCATCTTTAGTACACGATACCCCTAGTTAACCTCTCAGAGCCTCTCCTTTTTGCGGTTCTCATTATGTTTCGGTTTTTCGGAATATCAATGAAAAGCATTGTTTACAATCCACCCCCAAATGTACACCCAAATCGCCTTAGCCTACCTTGTATGCACTCACTTTTAGTGCATTATTGTTATCATACTAAACCCTTAGTTCAATTATCTAGTTGCTTGCATAAGTTGCTAAGTCTAGTCATATCCTTTGTACACAGCTTTGGGACGATTGGGACTCATGGGAAAAGTTAAATTTTATGAAGTGACGGGAAGGAACGTTAAATTAAAATTCCTTTTATTTACGTAATAATGTACTCCAAGTGTTTTGATCTTTTCAATTCGGGTCAAATTAGTGTCAGAGTAATAAAAATCAAGTGTAGGGATGTGCCTATAAATCCCTATTATTTTGATGTTATCGTAGAGGATGGTAGAGTAAAAGTGTATGAAAAAAAAAAAAAAAAACGAAAAATAATAGGAAAAGAAAAGAGAAAACAAAAAAATAGAGTGATATAAAAAAATATAAAAAATATAAAAAAAAACACGTACGGGCTACCATCCTACATCTATCTTTAAATTTATGTTCGTTTGTTTCAATTTATCTAGAGTTTAGAGTGTTGAGTCTTGGCATAGCAACGCCATTCTTCTCATGCTTGTAACATAAAGATTTTTGACTTGCCACCACTAAATCGCCTATCCCACCAAACCCTTTGTTTCCCTACCGTAAGCCTAACGTTACAACCCTTTAAAAGACCTCTTGGATAGTTTTTCCTAGGTGCTTACGCCAAAGCGATAGAGGTTTGATCTAGTCTCAAGCCTATGGTAATCTATGTACTAGGACCGGTTAATGAGTGTTTATCTTCCATTTCCAACTTGATATATTTCATATACACCCGAGAGATCAGAGTATCCAAACACCACTTGTGTGGTGCTAGTATGTAATTTTCGTGCTTGTTATGACTTTTGCGGGGCTTATATGTGTTGTGAATCATTCTAAACTAATGCTTCATGACCCCTAACTTATAAATTAATTGGCTAAAAGCACATTTGCTTGAGGACAAGCAAATACCAAGTGTAGGGATATTTGATAAGGATTTAAAAGGTACACTTTTGAGGGGCCATTTAAGCCCTTAATTGATCACTTTTGTATCCGTTACTACTTAATTTAGTTCCTTTTCACTTTTTAGGTCTCTTGAAGGTAAATTACTGGAATGACACTTATTCGGACGAAAAGGCACGATTATACGAAGAAAATGGCCAAAGTCAAGAATAGAGACACTCAAGCTACTAGAATTGAAGGGTACGGCGTCACGGCATAATTGTGACGCCGTCGCGACACATCTTGAGACGACTCAGAGAGAAAATTGCAATTTTACAAGTGACGACATCAGATTTTAAAAGAGTAGGGCGTCGCAACTCAGACGGCCTAGATTTGATCCCGACGGCGTCAGAGATTGAAGCCGACGGTGTCACGAGCATAAGGTGACGCCGTCACAGAGTTGACGTGGCCAAAACGAAACCCTAATGGCGGCGACCCGACGGCGTCACAATTAAAGAGTGACGCCGTCGCATATTGTAACTCTATATATAGAATTCTAATTTTTAGTATTTTAAGGAGGTGGTTTTGTTGAATAAAAACCTAAACCGATCCAAGGCTGTCTTGGGCAGTATCTTAGGGTTTCATACCCTATTTTACAACAAGATAAGTGTTTTACTTCATTAATTCAATCATGTCTTCAATTGTTTGTGTGTATGCTTGCATGTTTTCCATGTCCGGCTAATTTACTTTTGTGTTTGCTTAGATCTATGAAATCTAGGTATTGTATATTGATTGGTTGTCTCTTATCTTAATTGTGATTGACCTAGTATTGCGATAGGTCATCCGTTGTGTTATTAATGCTTGATTAATCTTTGTTGAACCTTAGCTTATAGTTACTAGTGGAAGTGTAGGCTAAATATCCAAAGATAACCTTAGTGTTAAGTTTATGAATCCTAGAGATTTCGTAGTCATTAACCTTAGGTAGCTTCAAAGAGTTAGGGATAAACGCATGCCCTACGACCTTAGAAAACACAACGCGTTAAGAATGGGGACGTGACAATTCAACCATCAATAGGAGATAACTAGGGAGTAATAGCATCTAAGTAAACACATTTTTTAATCATCATAAGAGCACACAACAATAGACATAGACTACCCCCTAGATTAGTTAATTAGAATAGATAAGTAGAGTAATCGGTAGAAATACCAACCCCCCAAATCCAATACCCCGAGATTCGTACCTTTCCATTTCCTAAAAAAACATAAAAAAGATAAAAAAAAAAAGAATCTTCCTCAACCCCAACCTTAGCGTAGTAATTTCTCACTAGCATTCCTATTCCCCTAGAGAACGATATCAATCCCGAGGCTTACCCTAATACTACACTACAACGATTAGGTTCACTGCCTAGGGTGTTGAAAAACTTGCTCGACGAAAAGGAAGTTCCTTTGACCCCGAACGCGCGTTGTACACGTATCAGTTAGAATGATATTAAAGAAGATTGTATGGCTTGCATGGGTCGTGGGTACGTTTGGGTAAGTAAAACACGTAATATGTTAAATTTATTCGGGTTTGTACACGGGACTATTTTGGAAGATGACTTTGGAAACGTTGTAACTTGAGTTTCATAAGGGTTAAAATCTGGGTTTTTGTTGTAAAAACTTATTTTATGTTTTGGTTAATTTTATAAATTGGTTTGGATGAATTTGGAGTTGTCTAAGTCGTATTTTTGAATTTTACGGGATCAAGTGTCAAAGCTGAGAAAACGAGTCTGAAATTCAGTTGGATTGTTTGATTTTTAATTTTCACACCAAATGGAATTTTGAGCTCTCCTTTTACAGGATTGATATTTAGGATATAAATGCATTTCTGGAATTTTTGGAAATTTTTTCAAGGTGTTTAAGCAGGTCTAATAAACGTAAACTTTTAGGGTATACTTCCTGAACACTTTATGGACAGGTCTGGAAACATGGATTTTTAAACCATACTTAGACTCTGAGATAAAATCTGCACAAATTTGCGAAATTACTTAACTAATGTGGGAACCTCTGGGAATTTTCTTATAATTTTTGGAATACTTCTGATGGGTCAAATAATTCGTATAAAACTGGTCCAGATGTGAAGTTAAGAAAATAAAAGACACAATGATGATATCAATGAGAAGCTTATAAAGTGAATATGTTGGTGATATGTGTGTAGATCTTGTGAAGAGGGAGAGGTGATTGGCTTTGTGTGCTTTGCTCTCGTGCACACACTTTGAGGTACAAATATTCTATCATTTCAGTAATGACACTCTTGTTCATATTCGATATTTGACTCGTACTCGTTTTGCTTTGACTTGATATGATCCTATTTTGTTATGATATCCGTTTTCTATCCAATTGATATGATCCCATCTGATATGATCCCTTTGATATGATATTCATTTAGTTACTCGTTTGTCATGATATTCGTTTGATATCCCTAGCTTTGATATAGTTCCTTTCAGTTTGATATGTTCGGTTAGATATGATATGGTATGATATGATATGAGTTGATATGCTTCGATATGATTTATTCTGTTCTGTTTCCTGAGCTAACTAGTCATGGAGGTACCATGACCATGTCACTGATGCACCAATGGCATGACACTATCTAAGGGGGTGTGATTAGTCCCCGGCGTTCCCTTTATGATATGATATGATATATGTGATCACTTGGCCATTATGAATACGTATGTACACTCTCGAACTGGCGTATGTATATATATTTTTTTTTGTAGGGAGCGTATGGATGCATCCTAGGTACTCAGTTCAGTTTTGGTGATGTGGTGAGTGTGTGCAATACACCCCCTCACGGTTTGGTACATTTGGGCTAGCTACCCATGTACACTTTGACATGATTTGATGGATTTGATATCATTTGGCAGATATGGGTTATGATATGCGATTTGGTAGATTTGGTTATTGGAGTATCTCCTTTAGTATTAGGTGCTCGTGGCAACATTCTGATTTTGGTGATTATGTGACTAACAAATATTCTTGTTCATTCGTTTGCTATGCTTAATCAGTCATTCAAAACTGAAGTATAATAACCAAATAAACTGAGCTATTATATGATTATTGGATTCAAGTGTTAAATATGTTATTATATGATTATTTGGTCCATCTGTTAACCATGTTGATATATGATTACATGATTTCTCTGTCTACTATGTTAGTATGTGGTTACCTGATTCATCTGTTATCATGCTAATGTCTGATTATCCGTTTACCATGCTATTATGTGACTATTTGATTCGTCTTGTTGCCATGCTAGTATGTAATCATTTGATTTAACCGTTATCATGTTATACTTCGTTCAGTTATGTCGAGGGCTATGACTATCATTTAGTAATCTACCTACTATTTGTGATTTCCATGTTGTACTTCTGTTTGATATTTTCTGATACTTATGTTTTCGGTTCAGCATAGTAATTGATGTTTACCTGACTTGTTGATCCGCCATGTTTACACTTCTGTTCATGTTACTGGTTGATGAAGGAATATGGTACAACTTATGTTATCTGTCAAGTTGATTTGTTTAGTTTGCCATGTTGTATTCTTGTTCAGCTACTTCATTTTGTTATGATGTTCGTTCAATATTTTCTACCTATACTTGTGACTGACATGCTTATACTCTATTAGTATTTCAGCTTGTTATGATATTTATTATATTTATTAATTGTTGATTTTCTAACATGTGTGATTGCCATGCTTACATTCTATTCATTTGATTTCGCCTGATTATAGAATTTTGCTTAGCTTATGTATATCTGATTATCTGATTTGTATGTTTGCGATTTTCATGTCTAGTTGATCCGTTGAATGATATGCTTATACACTGTTTGGTTGCTTGTTTTGATTATGATACTTTTCATCAACTCCTATATGATTATGTTTCGATACTTGTAAGTTGGTTATCTGCATGAGCTTATATTTGTTAAATGATTCGCTGCTTTGCTTTACTTTGGTCTTCTTTGATTTCTGTTCCTTCTGGATATCTGTTAATATTGTGTTCTGCAGGTTCCTCATTGACTCGTTGTGCTCATTCGTTACGATTTTGTTATCAGTCTCGTTTGATTAGTTTTTGTATTTTTTATTATGTTTAGCTTTTGTTTTTTTATATTTGTTCACTGGGCTTTTTAAGCTTAGTCGCATTTCTTTTCCATGCGGCATGTACCAAGTGGGATGCTGGGCTTTGATGGGCTGAGAGTAGGAGCATTTGAGTGAACCAACCCTAATTTCCCTTATTATTTTGGACTCTTTTGGAAGAGTATTTGTTTTGATATTTTGTATCTTTTAAAAATATTGGATTATGTATTTTTCCTTTGTAAGTCATTCGTTTATATGACCTGGTATTTTATTTAATAAGACTTCCGTTTGCATTTCATTATTATGTTCTGATACGACTCCATACTATGACATTCGGACCCTTGTCGGGTTGGGGTGTTACACGTCGCGTGTGTCCAACACTGTTGCACCTTGTGCATGTTACAGGACTTGGTTCCTCTTCTTGAGATTTTATATGATCTTTGTTTTTTGGTCTTCCTGATTGGGTCTTAACTACTCTTGGTGGCTTCACTTTTTGCAGGCCATGAGGTTTCTCCCAACTCGAGGGTTCTCTATTTGAGTTTCTCTGCGGTAATAACAATTGTCTTCCCGGGATATCTTCAATTACTTAGAAGTATTAAGTTCATCAAGTTTACTCGCGTTTAGATGCGTGTCTCCTTCCCCCTTGCTGGTTTTGACACTTCAGAATCAGCAACATCTCATCAGCCCAAATACTTGAAATCTTTTTGAGAAGAACCTTAGAAGTCTTTGTGAGAATCAACTTGTTGAAGAATATGAGCAAGTCTAATTGGGGAATAAATCTGACATTTCACTCTCCCCCAATCAGTGCTCTCCCTGAAACCGACAATCTGTTTGATAAATGTCCAGATTATGAAGAAGTCTTTGGATAATCAAATGCAACTCGTCTTTAGTCTTCTAGCATGAAGCAGAAAATGTAGAACCGACTGTAGACTCGACCTTCTTCAAGATTGTCCGAATGGGGAATAGAATGTTAACATCTTCAACTCACACCAAAAAGCATCCCACCAAAAAGCATCCGAATTAACTTACATCTTGCAAATCCCCTTAACTAAAATCCCTCCCAATCAAACAAGAACAGAAAGATGTTCATCAAGGAAATCAACAATCAGGCCGCAACGAACACACAAGATGGTAACACCAAAGTACCAATCACAAGAACAGAGAGATTGTTCAGAATCATCATGTTGATGTATACGTGAAGCATTAACCGAAAGCACTTTGTCGATAAACTCATCAATCTGAGTGAAGATGTCAACCAACGGATCTTAGAAGAAACTCCATGTAACGATGACCTGATAAGAAGAAGCTCGGTTCTTACATGAGTTTGGAGCCGTTTGACCATTTATTCTCAGAAATCAATCAACCATGCAGTAGTTTCACACTTCTTCTCCCCCTCAAGAATTGCATACGGAGTTTTCATTCTTGATTAAATAAGTGAAAATCATCCGAATGTTCTATTCACACTTCTCTTCCGCAAAATCAGCACATGATGTCGCCATCTTCATTATAATCGAGCAAGTGGAATGAGAAAAACAATCAGTGGTAGCCCGGTTCACTTGATGACTGAAGCGCATGGAAAAAGTATGAAGCATGTTGATGAGAATGGTATTAATAAGAAGATTTCTCTTCTTTAGAAGATAAAGCGACCGACATACACTTTTCTTTTCTTTAGAGAACGAGGCATGAACTGTTGTGTTCATACGTCATTATGTTGAAGTACGAGGCTGAACCGATGTGAAGCAGACGTCATAATCTCTCTCATTTCAGCTCTCTTAGCAAAACATGTAATCAACCCATTATCATTCAGTAGGCTCTTTGTAGTGACATCTGATGGAGATAACCCAATATGATGAATTTGACCCTGAAGTAAACTAACCCAAACTCGTGACTTAAACTTGCACATATGTAACAAAGAGCGGTGTAGATTTCCATTAGCATCTCTAAGTACTCTCTAAGTACTCTATACTCTTCATCCAACCAACCATCAAGTAATAGACGTACCTTACCTCTTGAAAATCCACAATTGAATGTGACACTGAGCACTACAACGTAACTCCTTAAAGTGATAGTTATTTTGAGGTGATAAGAGCCCAATTCCCCCAAGTGGTAAAAGAAAAGGAAAAAGTCACCCAACAATAACTAGATTTCCAAGTCTTCGCTTTTGATAATAAGCTTGAACAAGGATCATGAAGAATCTTCATCCATCCATCCCCTGATATCTTCAGATACTAAGTACACTCGCCCGTGATAATTCACTTCAACCTCAAATAAATAATAGTGAATTAACTCCGTTGTCACATCTTCTGATTAAAAGCTCAATTCTAGCCTCCTTTGACATTTTAAGTAAATTCTGATAATGGTTTCATCCCGACCATGGTTACAAGCACAGAACCCCGTAAAACCATGTGATAACCAAACTGCCATGAAGAATATCCAAGCAATCACTCAATTCATGAAGTACACCCTTTTATCCCTTCTTTGAAGTAGAAACCGTAGCACCAGCATCAAATAAGATCCCGAAATACACTTTCCTTTCTCCCGGATGGTTCCATCGTCACGGGATTTTACAATTCTATAGTTTAAACCGAGAAATAATTTCTTTCGCGGGATTTTACAAAACCAAGAATAAACCGTAAGATAGATCTGGAAATGCACCTTACTATTAACAATGATGTTTCCATTGTCACGGGATTTTACAAGTCTATGATTTAAACCGAGAAATAGGTTCTTTCGCGGGATTTTACAAAATCAAGACAAAACCGTAAACAATGTCAGCTTGAATGGGTAATGACACCTTTGGTTTCGGCGAATATCTGTTTTAGGGGAACATGCAGCGGTTCATCAATGGTTCAATATCCAACATCATCAACATCAACTACCATCCACCAAACACTTTGGAAAACACATCATTCACGCATTCGTTCTTTGTGACCACTTGGTGAAGTAAACCTGATATGTCAAACTTGATCATGAGGTGAACTTCCCCAGATTTGTTACTTAAACTTGTACTAATCCTTGTAAAGAAGAAACGGTGTACCCAATGTACAAATCCTCTTGACGTATCCTCAACTGTGGGAGACACCGAAGTGATAGTTACTTTGTGGGTCAAGCGGGAAAGAATCACAACCGTAACTAAATAGCCAAGTCTTTATCACACTCAATAAAGCCCAAACAAGTCATCTTCGCGGAAGAGTAGAAAGAAAGAAGACGAAATAAGTAAACGTGCCCGGAAAAGCCTCACTTCAAATTCAAATAAGAAATACCGTCCAAACAACCCCGTAGTCAACCTAGTTCAACCATCAATTTCAACCGTGAAATAATATTCATCGTGAAATTGTATATACCAAAGTGTCAACCCGCATACCAATACACTCTCATCAACATAGTAAATCTCATAACTCATCAAATCTCATTGTCACATACTCTCATTGACAAATCTCTTCAATCAAATCAGAAATTAATCAAATCTCTTAAAAGTCCAATTACTGAGAAGCCCAACCGCAATTCTGAACCTAATTCAAATTACCCATATCCAAATTACACAATCTCTGTATACAAGACTTATCACAATACACCAATACATAGCCAAAACATATCAAAATATGCCGGATCCAAGACTTAAGCAGTTTGAAGTGATACACCATGCCCGTTCCAAATTCAAATAAACCTTGAAGCCCATTCAAAGAAATTTTAGTCCAAGTTGTGTATAACACAAGGACCCAAATTCGTATCAATGAAATCACATCACCCTCACTCATTATCAAGTTCAAGTCGTGTATAATGTGCCAAAAGGAAAATACACCCAACTGGCTTCACATAAGTTACGAAAATCTTAAAAACCGTGTATCATATCAAGTAGTTTCAAATGGCATCAAATGTATTCAAAGAATTCACACAGGTTCATCACTTAAATGTTCAAAACACATTACTGAGATATGTATAACATTCGGCCCAATAAGATTACAAGCCATAACATCCGGCCCGATCAAAATCAGATAAGCCCATTCACGTCAACCCTAATATTCAGTGAGTATAAGACTCACACTTCTCACACATATCTCATTTGCCCTAATAAATATCTGATTACAACCCTAAATCCATTCTCATGATATCCCCCCCCTCCAACACTTTCTTACAGATCAGTTATAATCAAACCCAAGTACCAAACGCCTCTATTATTTACTTTCCATCTAAATTCCATCTTACCCTACTCATCCTCGTGAGTTTGCCACAGAGATGGCATGAGGACATAGGTACCACAGGGATGGTACGGGGTGATTGACACGGCATGAGGTCACCATCAACGTTTTCAGGTAGGTTATGATTATCTCAAAAGATTTGTAAAACGAATAAAAGAAAGAGAATAACATGCTTGTTATTTTTCTTCGCTTATGAATTCGTAAAGTCACAGAAGTTTATTCTTCGAAATAACTTGACCTGTTGGGTGAAATGATTTATCTTATTGTTTTACTAATAATCAAACAGAGATTAAGGATGAAACATTCAAAGGTTTTGTTCTAAAAAAGAATAGATCAATGATGGTTAATTTGTTCTCAAGTGAGAGTCTCATTAGACTTGTGATACCATGAACAAAAACTGAGATCATATGAGTTTTTATTTTCGATTTTGAGTCTTGTTTGATTGAGATTGAGGAGAGAAGTAAATTGATGAGTTAAAAGGGATTTGGAATGGATGTTGGTTTAGATGTGTTGGATCTGTTTGTATGTCCACATTTCATTACAGTTTAGCGAATACCATATGCCAATGATGGTTTTGAACGAGGCGAGAGTGTTATTGGTTCTTGTTAATTGGTCATATGTCACACTCTTCTTCATCTTCTTATTCATATCAGTCAAGTCGCTAGTATTCTGATTCAAGTTGCTACTTATGTTACCAACTCGCTTCAATACCAAATAAGCCATATGCGAGTTAACAACACGCATAAGTACCAACACGCTCAAAAGCGGGTTGAGTGCAACTCACATCAGCAGCAACTCACTCAAAAGCGAGTGCAATTAAACCATATGCGAGTTAAGTAACTCGCATTGAAACGAACCAAAACCCAACTCGCTTCGGTTAACGAATCGGACATGAACACAACTCGCTTCTTAACTGCTAGTACTCAACTCGCATTCAAAAATGCGAGTCCACAACACGCATCAAATAGTATCCCAACTTGCATAGATGAACGACCCATAAACAACTTAGAAAAACCATCATATGACCATGATTAACCCCAAGAGTATGACCGAAAAGCGTTTTAACAAGATGCAGGTACAACTGATGAAAGACTGATAAGACATATTTCACCTCAAGGATTTAACCATATTGACCACACCATCAGTTTTAGAAACATTTATCAATTCATATTCAAACTTTAAGACAGATATGAACTTTGTAAAAAATGATTGACCAAATGACATCAAAAAAACCAACAGTTAGCATATCTTAAAACCATATTCGACCAACATAACCATCATGAAAATTGTTAATACAACTGTACGAATCAAACCACACAAACCGCATCAAGAGACCATTCGAATTAACCCAAAAAACAAAACCTGGCTCTGATGCCAATTGTAGGATCGTGAATATTATGTTGTTTGATTATTCGGGTGGTCTAGGATTGTGATTAAACAAGAAAGCCATTTTAGATAGATGAAGAGAGTTGAGAGGAGGTTCTTTGAAAGAGAGTTGCTTAACAAATGAAAGGTTAGATTCAAAGAAGCCACACCCCTTCCATGGATGGAAGGGGTATTTATACCTACAAACAAAACGTCCTCATATCGGACTGTGGATCAGGCATACAGTGGGTAACGACCCGTCCTTCCTCCACGGTGTTGCACTACACTATTCTACGCTACAAATTAACTAATTAACTACTACATAACGTAAATAACTACAAATCTACGAGCTAACATATGCTAGACTATAATTGGGGTGACCGACACTTTAACATGGAATTTCCAATTCCTAACAGTAACTCGAACAAAAAGAAGCGCTTCTTGGGAGGCAACCCATATTTATTTGTTTGAATGTTTGTTTTTAAATTTTATTTATGTGTTTATATATCTTTTTCATTATTGTTTATTCTCATGTTAGACTTTGTGAAAATGCTTTATTTTGTATTTAATTTCGTCTTAATTGCATATAAAGGTATTTTACAAAAAGATAAGTGTAGGAAAGATCACATATGTTTTTAAGAACATGAACATGAGATTAACAATAATTGAAATTGTATATATATATATATATATGTGTGTGTGTTTGTTAGAGTCAAATGCTTGTATCGAGTCATAATGAATGCTTTGCAGGAATTTTTCCAGGTTTTAATGAGGTAATTTTCCCAGAATTTTTCCAGAAAATGTACCAGACCCTTTCTGTCAAGACAACCTGACGGCATCGAGATTAAAACCCGACGGCGTCAGGAAATGTGGAAACAGATTATTAGTTTCGTTTTATGTCTAACTTGTGATTTTTTTTAAACATCCAATTCTTAATTTTCTAGAAAAACTGCAAACATCCATTCCACAAGCATTATATCTTATTTGCTTTGTTTTAATTTTTAAGTCTGTAATTACATCTTGTTGTGATTTTTCTTTGTTCGGTTTGATGCTTTGGGTTGTTGTTTTCTTATAAATGTTCAGGTTATTTTGAACAAGAAGAAGAAACACACATTGGATGAAGCTTATTAATCATGCATTCTTCTTGGAAAAGAATTTAACCGCAACTTCACACATATCCTACCGAGCTAATCAGGGGAGTACTAGTTTATTTTCCTTACTTACCTTCCTTTATCATAACTTTGATACTTTCGGGGAACATGGGGGACAATGTTCAGTTTAAGTGTACGGATGGAGAATAAAACGGGAACTTAGAAACTATTCACTCACTTGATCATTTGTCTTATCCTTGGTAATTTGTGTAATAAACTATGAGAAATATTCGTTAGGGCAATTTTAGCACCAAATTTAAAAAATTTTATGACATTTACGAGCTAAACTTTAGTCTTAATAAAGCGTCTCATGGATAGGAATTATATGACTAACACATAAAACCGTTTACCACCCAAATTCCACCCCAAAAATGTGAGGTTCTCCCCTAGATCTTTAGGAATAAAAGCATTCACCTTTAATGCTTAGAGAGTGTACCGGTAGTAAAATAGATTCTAGAACTTGTTTTGTGATGCATTCCAAGATCGCTAGTGAGACTACACTTGTGTAGTTAGGAATAACTAAATGAAAAGAGGCATTAGGATAACCCATGTTTGAAACCTGTATTATAAATACTTCTTCCACATCGGTTGAGTAATTACCCCACACCCTTGCGATGTACTCATCTTTAGTACACGATACCCCTAGTTACCCCTCAAAGCCTATCCTTTTCGCGGTTCTCGTGATGTTTCGGTTTTCCGGAATATAAGTGAAGATCATTGTTTACAATTCACCCCCAAATGTACACCCAAATCGCCTTAGCCTACCTTGTATGCACTCACCTTTAGTGCATTATTGTTATCATTACTAAACCCTTAATTCAAATATCTAGTTACTTGCATGGTTGCTAAGTCGAGTCATATCTTTTGTACACAGTTTTGGGACGATTGGGACTCATGGGTAAAAGTAATATTTTATGGAGTAACGAGAAAGAACGATAAATTCAAATTCCCTTTGTCTACGTAATTAAATACTCCTAGTGTTTTGATCTTTTCAAATCAGGTCAATTAGTGTTAGAGAAATAAAAACTCAAGTGTAGGGATGCTCCTATAAATCCCTTATATTTTGATATTATTGTAGAGGATGGTAGAGTAAAAAGGTATGAAAAAAAAAATTGAAAAGAAAGAGAGTATCAAAAAAAACATACGAGCTACCATCCTACATCTATTTTTATGTTTATGTTTTTAGATTTATGTTTGTTTTGTTTCAAGTTATCTAGTGTTAGTGAGTCGAGTCTTGGCTTAGCAAAGCTACGCTTTACATGCTTGTAACATAAGATTTTAGCCTTGCCACCACTAAATATCCCCTATCCAACAAAACCCTTTGTTTCCCTACCCTAAGCCTAACGTTAAAACCCTTGTAAAGACCTCTTAGATAGTTGTTCCTAGGTGCTTACGCCAAAGCGGTGGAGGTTTGATCTATTCTTAAGCTTATGGTAATCTACGTACTATGCCAGGTAATGAGTTTTTATCTTCCATTTCCATTCATATTATATTTCATATAAATATGAGGGATGAGAGAATCCAAATACCCCTTGTGGGATGCTAGTATATAATTTTCGTGCTTGTTATGACTATTGTGGCGCTTTTACTTGTTATGAACTATTTTAAACCAATGTTTCATGCCCCGTAACTTATAAATTGATTGGTCAAAAGCACATTTGCTTGAGGATAAGAAAATACCAAGTGTAGGGATATTTGATAAGGATTTAAAATATACGCTTTTAGGGGATCATTAAAGCCCTATTTCGACATATTTTATATCCGTTACTGCTTAATTTCGTTCCTTTTCACTTTTTAGGTCTTTTGGAAACCAAATGCTGCAATGAAGCACATTTGGACGAAAAGGAGCAAATACATGAAGAAAATGACAAAGTTAAGATCGAAGCTACTCAAGACTGATCAGCAGAACCTGGCGGCGTCCTATCCAAAGGGCGACGCCGTCCCTCTATGAAGACTTGATCAAAACATGCACGCGACGGCTCAGTGAAAATTCTGGGCACATAACCTGACGACGTCACGCTTTAATTATGGAGGGCGTCACTCACAGTTTTCACTCCAGATGGCCCAGATCTAGAATAGAGACGACGTCCCAGCTAAAGACTGACGGCGTCACAACTCTAAGGTGACGTCGTCCCATCAATGACTTGGCCTAGACGAATACCTAATGACGGCGAGCTGACGGCGTACCATGCAAAAGGTGAAGCCTTCGCGATTGTAAATCTATATATAGAATTCGATTTTTCTGTATTTTGGGAGGTATAGTTTTGGAGGAAAAACGCTAACTCACTTGTAGTCCGACTTGGACAGTATTCTAGGGTCCCATACCCTATTTTACACATCAAGATAAGTTTGTTAATCCAAATTATCATTATGTCTATCTCATATTCGATTGATTGTGTGTATGCTTGCTTGTCTATCATGTCTAGCTAAATTATTTATGTGTTTGCTTAGATATATGAAACCTAGTTATTGATTATTGTTAGGTTGTTTCTTGTCTTAATTGAAACTGGCTTAGGAGTGCAACTAGGCATCTTCGTTGTATTTAATGCTTGAGTATGTTTTATGATGATATGGTTCATGGATGAAATAGCTAAGGCTTGCCGACTTCGTGAGTCATATACGCGAGATAACCTCAAAGAACTAGGGACTACGCATACCCTAAGACCTTTAGGAATACAACGCGTTAAGATAAATGACGTGACAATTCAACCGACCAATAAAAGATAACTAGGGAGTAATAGTATCTAAGTGAACACATCTTTAATCATCATACGAGCACACTTCAATTTGATATAGCTATCCGTAGTAACTAGATAAATTAGATAATTAGTTAAATTTGAGTAATCGGTAGAAGTACCACCCCCAAACCAATTGCCCCGAGATTTTTACCTTAGCTTTCTAAAAAACCAATAAAAAAGATTACAAAAAAAAGAATCATCCTCAACCCCAACCTTCTCGGTATATATTTCTTACTAGCATTCCTATTCCCCTAGAGAACGATATCAATCCCCGAGGCTTACTCAATACTACACTACAACGATTAGGTTCACTGCATAGGAGGTTGAAAAACTTGCTCGACGAAAAGGAAGTTTCCTTCACCCCGAACGCGCCTTCCGCGCGCACCAATAAACTTCCCAAAAATTTTTTCGTTGCATTACGGTGATTAGGATAAAATTGTGTTTTGGGACAAGTGTCGACATCGTAAACTGTGCCTAATTGCCATTTAACACTATTTTTCATCTTAGCCGACACTATTTTCCATTCACAACCCTTATGCATACAAATTACATCGTACCTAGTTTTATCATATTTTCTAACCTTAAATTCATACCCATCTGTAAGAGCTTTTTTACCAATTTCATACACGCATAACTCTTTGTTATCAAATTCGTCACCCTTTCTAAGGATACAAGAGCTATTGTTGTTGTATTTTATGTTATTCTGGATTTTAATATTAGGCATCGGTGGATCGGGTGGACAAGGCATATATTCGAATTTATTTGTTTCCCATTTATGTACGAATTGATCATTTAAAGGAAATATAGGCCCAAAATTATCAAAAGGTTCATTTTTTGGTAGATTAGACGTATTGACAATTTCATTTTGTGGTATTTGAGAATCATTGTAAAAAGCATGTGGTTGAAAATCATCATGAAATAATGAATCATTAAGGTCGAAATCTAAAGAGTTGGAAGAGCATGGATTTACCTTTACGTTTTTGACAACCATTTTAATTAAAAGTTTCGGTAATGCAGCCTTCGGTCTACAAACTTCATTAACGAAAAATTGTACATCATCATCATCAACTATGTGGACCACCCCGTGTGGCATTTTGTAAGAAAAACTTAAAACGTATGCGTTTGTTGAGTTTGAACTTTTTTTTCAACAAATGAAACTAACCCATTGTATGTAATATCTTTGCTTAGTGAAACACCGTAACTTGATCCATCTTCAAAAATAAGATATACACGAAATTTATTATCAGAAATACTCATATTTATTGATTGAGTATATCTTCTAATGGAAATAAAAGCCCATTTATATATAGTATAGTAACTCACATTAAATCCAAATATATTTAATATTTAGTTAGGTGTGTTTAATGAATGCACCACATTAAAACTACATACCCTATATTAATTCACATTTAAAAAGTCAATGCTCGACTGACAGCGCTCGACTGGGGGCTGCTCAACCGACGTGTACCTTTTGCATTGAAAAACAAAAAAATTAGGTGTTTAATGAATGCGCTTAATAAATGTGAAAGGGTAGTTAGACTATTTAATTAGGAGTACATCACATTAAATATACCACATTAAAACTACCTACCCTATATTAATTCACATTTAAAAATTCAACGCTCGACCGACGGGCTCGACCGACAAATGCTCGACCGACGGTGTACCTTTTGCATTGGAAAAGAAAAAAATATCTTGGAATTCCATAATAAAACTGAATATAATTTAATATTTAGTTAGGTGTGTTTAATGAATGTAATAGGGTAGTTAGAAATTATTATAAATAAATGTAGTTAGGTGTGTTTAGTTAAGATTTAATATATGTAGTTGTTTTAAATAAATGTGGTAATGTGTTTAGTTAAGATTTAATATATGTAGGTGTTTTTAATAAATTGTTATATGCGTATGTATTATTTTTTGGTTCTTTTTGTCGCAACGATAAACATTCAAAAAATTAAAATACTTACAAAGCGATAAAATATTCAAAGCGTACAAATTATATTACAAAGCGATAAAAATATTACAAAGCGATAAAACATAATATGTGGAGTCCCAATCCTTAGATCTAGAACACTTAGCTTGTAAATGAGTAGTTGCATTGGATGGTTGCAAAACAACAAAGAGAAACTTTGTTATGAATACACACAAGTATGCGGAATCTACTTGAATGCACTTAGAAGATTAAAGTAAACACATAATGTAACACCAATGCTTCAATATTATTAATCAATAATACAAATACTCTCCTAGTACTAGGGTTTACAACCTTGAAGCTTTACTTAAGACGGCTAGGGTAAGGGAAATGCTAGTGTGTGTAAGAGATATATTCTGGCCTAGCTAGGATCTCCTTTTATACACAAAGGAGATCCTTTACAGAGATAACTATGCATTAAACATATAATATATTCTATAGGAATAAAAGAATAGAAGATATGCTATTACAAACTATACCACTATCAGTACTAAATTCTACACTATCAGTACTAACTAGTTAATACTCTTGTATTATCACTATCAGTACTAACTTCTAAAGCTAAGAGTATTAAATGAACATGTGAATTTCCCAAAAATCCTCCCCTAAACTTGTGATTGGGTTTCTGAATCATAAGTTTCTTCAATCTGAGAGGATTCTTCCAAATATCACTTTCTTCTGTTAGGTCTTCCAGCTTGATCAAAAATCTTTAGCAGCAACTCCTTAGCCATTTCAATCGCATTGCCCATTCTTAGACCTGCATCCAGCATTTGTAGAAGTGTCCCAAGTGCAAGTGTATATGTTCTTTCAACAAGCATGTAGATGTCTGTTCCATTGCAAGTAGTCACTAGAAGCAGTCCACAAGAATCCAGTAGAGTCCAACTGAGCTCTTTATCACCAGATTCAAACTTCCATTGTGCTCCTGTTGGGTCAGGTTCAAAGATGTTTTGAAGTTCATATAGCAACTCCACATAGCTTCAGCATATCTGGATCTCTATTCTTGAACCTGTTTTTGACCAATTCCCATAGCTTCAGCATATCTTCTCTGTCAATGATTGCAAACAAGTCTACCAAGTATAGATATGCACTGGTTCTTCCTCCAGCTCTATGAATCCTCCAATATCTTTTTCATTCTTCAGTGTAGATATCCTAGTTTATGATTGGATACCTAGTGTTGATGGGCTTTGAGTATAATGCATCTTAAGGAACTTCAATTAGCATCATCTTATTAAGCTCCTCTTCAGTCAGTCCATCATCATCTTGATCTGAGGATTTTAGCCTTTTTGGAATAGATGAGGTATCACCTTCTTCAGATGGTCTTTTATAGCTTCCTATGGGCTGTGATCTTTCAAGAACATCATCTGGTTGAATGGGCTTGAAGTTAAGCATGCTCCTCTGAATCATGTCAACCATCTTTTGCAGAGTCTCCCAAGATAGATGACTCAATGCTTCTGAGTCATCTTGTCTTCACCTTGATACTTGATATACTTGATCATGTACATCTTTTGCTGACTCTTGGTGAGAGGTCTTTGCAGCTTCTCTAGCTCCCTTTGTTGTCTAAACTGGCTCTGTCTTCTTGTAAGAATTTCACTTAACAGTAGAGCTGCTTCATTGATGCTTGATCCTTCATCATGTTGCAACTTTTCTTGTACTTCCTTTGCAGGATCTATTCTTGCTCTCAATTCATCCCATATATGCCAGTCTTCTTCCAACTTAGCCATCTTCTGGTTGTTCTTATCATCAGCTTCCCTTTGTCTATCTTCTTCATCCCACTGTTCTGCAAGTTTCTTTGCTGCTTCTTCATTGAGCCTATCCAATTTAGCTTTAGACAACTTCTTCTTCTTTGGTTCCTCTTGCAGAATACCCTTTCCTTTATCTTTGGGATCAATCTTTGGAGCTGAAGAGGTTGGTTCTGAGACACCTCCTTTTTTAATCACAACTCTTTTTTCTTTAGGTTTGGATGCTGACTTGAGCTTCTTTCTTAAATAGAGGACTGGAGACTTCTTGTAAACAGGTGAAATAGGAACAGTTTTCTACAGGCTTTGTAGTCCTAGAACAGCATGTTTCTCTCTTTCTTCCTCATCACTATCTTCATGTGGTGTGATAGTGATGGTTGTAGCCTCTATTGTGGACATATGTTGTAGTTCTGCAGCTACTTGGAATATGGGACTTAGTACTGATTGTGGAACTTCAGGAGTACTAACCATAGCACTAACAGTACTAACTACAACACTAACAGTACTAACTGAGATAGTATTTATAGTGCTTATAGGAGTACTAAGTACTTCTTCTGTGTCTTTCTTGGCCTTAGTATCAACCTGAATCTGAACCTCCTCTTCTTCTTTATAAAAGGGACTTTCAAATGCACCACCTTGCCATTGACCAAACTCTTGTCTTCCCTGAATGTCTGAACTCCTCCACTGTTTGGCAGAATCCTCACTTGAAGTATTGGAGATCATGAACTTGGTCTTCCTTTTCTACGATGCCGTGGCTGGAGTGGTTGCTGCAGTAGTCTTTGAAAGAATTTTAACTTGATGCTCCAATATTTTCATTCTGAGCAGCATTTTGGTATGTACTTTGGAGGCATTTTTCTTGGTCTCCTCCAAAGCAACTTCCAGCCTGTTCACCTTTTGACAAAGAAACATGTACAATTCTGTCATATCCTTTAGTGTCAAGCTGCCCTCACCACTTCCAGCTGTGTGACCTGCTGAGAGAGGTGGGTCATTGGGCAATTGAGTTGCACTCCCAGGCCTAGCCTAAGCAAATGCAACCCCCTTTTTTAGCCTTTGCCTGGGTCCACCCTGTGAGGCTGGCTCACTAGGTGTTGGCATGGGTTGGGTTTTACTTATGTTACCACTGGCCTCACCAGCTTCTAAGCCTGGTTGAGTAGTAGCAACCCTAACCATTCTATCTCCATCATCACCTGAGATAGGCTCATCTGGTTCAGTTTGAGGAGGAGAATGGGTCTGAGTTGTCCCACTCTCTTGTCTGGTATGCTTACTGGTTAATGATTGTTGTTGTGTAGCTGATTGATCACCATATGTGGGTGTGTGTTGGGAGCCATCTGTGCTTGATGGTCCTTCACCCTTTGCAAGTAACATGTGAGAAAACAAAGGAATTACAGTCCCATGATAACCCTTCACATCCCTTGACATATTTGAGAAAACTTTGGAGGTGAGGATTTTGGGTGGGTAAACATTTTTGTGAGACTGTAAGTTTTGTTTCTGAAGATCCAAAATTAATTGAATAAACCTGGGATACATCAGAAATTTGTTTTCATTATCAGCATTTTTAATCATACCCTCAAAAATATAATTTGAAAAATTGAATACCCTGCCTATTGCAAGGCAGATCAAGGTTGTGGCTATATTGTGGGGAATGCATCCCAGCCAATCCTTTTGTCACTCAAGGAATGTAGGAGGGTGTAAATTAAAAACCTCCATTGTGGGGAAAACTGGTTTTTCTTAAAGTTAAAAGTGTTGTCATGTCTATACCCCATCAATGAAAGTTGTTCAATAATTTGAGTGGCTGGCAAAGTGTTAATACCTTGAGCATCTATAAGATGAAGATGTTCTCTTAGGAATGCTTCAGTAATAACAATTTTAATGCCATCCACTGTACCAGTAAACTATTGTACCCCTTCATCAGATGTTGAGACAATGGCAGTTTTCCAAAACTTTCTAATAGGAGTACATAAGATAGTATGGTTTAAAAGTAAAGCAAACCTTATGCGGCTTTTGTTAAGGAAAGCTACTATCTCAGTGAACTCGTCGTTGCCTTCTAGTGATTCCAAGCACGCCACCATGTTGTGCTTGTCAACAAAATCAAGAGGAGCCATTAGCAATAAGAGTTAGGGTTGTTTAGGTGGGATTAGTTCGCAAAAGTCTTTATAGAATTGTGGTTAAAACAATTGAGAAGTTATGCAATATATAGTGAAGTTCTTGAATTCTGATTGGACAGCCTTGAAGATATTTTTGGTAATAAGTCTAGATTAACCAAATAGGAAACCCTTATATAGAGAAACAAGTGGTAACAATCCAATTTGCAAAAGTAATCATTGCATAACAGACTTTTGGTATAAGTACTAATGGCTAGTTCATCAGTACTAACTAAGCTTATCAGTACTAACTTATAACCATCAGTATTAACTTTACCCATCAATATTATCTTATAGTTTGGAAATCATAATACTGAAACCCCATTTTGAAGGGATTAAGTGTGGTAACAGACACTTAATCAAAAGTCAGCCTCATATGGCCTCTGGTTTGGTAAAAACCAAAGGTTTCAGTGCTAAGCACTGCCTGTGATGGATAGTCCCATTCAAAGGGCCTTCCTGACAGGGTTTCCAGCTCGTGGAAGGTGTTGCCTCCAACACAAGTGTTGGATTCATGGTTGCTCGTTATTCTCTAAGCCAGATACCCTTGGGCTAGTCACACTATCTGTAAACAGATAGAATGGCAAAGAGTTGGTTAGTGCAGAATGAATCTGACTAACTGAAACCATCAATTCATATTCATTATACCACCAGATGCTACATTATGCTTTGGCATCACAAAATTCAGATTTACAGCAAGTTCCATCATGTGGTTGCATCAGAATGTTCAAGGGGAGTGAACCACATTTGTTGCATCAGTTAATCATCAAAACACATCCATACTGCTTGTGCTATGCTTGCAAAGTTAGTTCAAAACCAAGAAAACAAAATCCAAGATATTTTCTTGCCAATCCGTATTAACTTTACACTAGCAGTATTAACCAGATAACAATCAGTACTAACCACCAGTTTACAAAATAGTGAGAGATTAAGACATATTATGGATGAAGCATTCCAATACTTGTGACCAAGTACTGAAACCTTCCCAATTCAAAAGCTTTTGTTAAAAGATCTACAACATTAAGCTTAGTATCAATCCTATCAACCTGGATGAGCTTCTTTGCATTACAGTCTCTTATAAAGTGATATCTTATCTTTTTATGTTTAGTTTTAGAATGTGCAACTAGATTTTTAATAATGCATACAGTACTATTGTTATCAATGTAAATGACAGTGCTCATAAAATTATACCCATAATCAAGCATCTGATTCTGAATCCAGAGAACTTAACCACAACAACTTGCAGCAGCTACATACTCAGCCTCAGTTGTAGAGTTTGCCACAATACTTTGTTTCTTGCACTGCCATGAAATCAACCTATCACCAAGAAACTGACATCCTCCTGTGGTTGACTTCCTATCAAGACTTGCCCCAGCATAATTACTGTCAGAGTAAGCTACCAGATCAAAGGGAGAATCTTTAGGATACCAAAGACCTAGGTGAGCATGGCCTTTTAGATATCTAAAGATCCTATTAACTGCGGCATGTGAGAAATCTTTGGAGAGACTTGGAATCTTGCATAGGAACACACAGCAAACATAATATCTGGTCTGGAGGTAGTCAAATACTTCAATGAACCAATAATTGACCTGTAGAGGTGCTGATCAACCTCTTCACCATTAACATCTGGAAGTAGTGGCTTATTATGCTCCATGGGAGTGCTTGCAATCTTTTCATTTTCATAGCCAAATTTCATCAAAATCTCTTTGACATACTTATCTTGACTGATAAATATGCCATATGTCTGTTTCTTGACCTGTAGCCCAAGAAAGAAGGTGAGTTCTCCCATAGAACTCATCTGAAACCTATCTTGCATCAGCTTCTCAAACTCTTTGCACAAATCCTGCTTAGTTGAGCCAAAAATAATGTCATCAACATAGATCTGAACCAACAGGATATCATTCTTCATATTTTTTATGAACAGGGTCTGATCAATCTTTCCTCTTCTGAAGTCATTTCCTAAGAGATACTCGGCCAATGTTTCATACCAAGCTCTTGGTGTCTGATGCAGACCATAGAGTGCCTTTTCAACTCTTTACACTTTGTCAGGAAAGTTTGGGTCTTCAAATCCTGGAGGTTGACAGACATATACCTCCTCCTCAATCTTTCCATAAAGGAAAGCACTCTTCACATCCATCTGGTATACAGTGAAGTCTTTGTATGATGCATAGGCCAGGAATAGTCTGATGGCTTCAATCCTTGCCACGGGAGCAAAGACCTCTTCATAATCAATACCTTCCTGTTGTGTATACCCTTGGGCCACCAGTCTAGCCTTATTTCTTATAACCACACCTCTTTCATCCTTCTTGTTTCTGAAAACCCATTTAGTGTCAATAGCTCTCTTGCCTTCAGGAATATCTACCAGAACCCATACATTTTGAAGTTTGAACTAGAGAAGCTCTTCTTGCATTGCTTCTACCCATGCTTCATCTTTAAGAGCTTTGTAGACCTTCTTTGGCTCTGCATGTGAACAAAACAAGCAATAAACATTTTTGTGTTTCACCATGAACCCTCTCTTCATATATGGCACTAAAGAAACCAGTCTCATTATGCTGAACTTGAGATCTTATTGTTCTTTCAGCATGAACACCCCCAATAACATTCTCCCAGGGATGATCCTTATTTATTTTTTTGTGTGGTGTAACAGGAACAGCATAGGATGAAGCTATATTAGTAATATCAATCTCATCTGCTTCATCATTAGGATCACTGGAATCAGAAACATCTGTACTGACTAATGGAATAGTGTGAGATCCATCAGTATTAACATCAGGCCTATCAGTACTAATATGTGGCTTATCAATATTAACCACATTAGTACTGATTACTTCAGTTTCAAAACATCACCTTCATTAGTTACTACTCCTTCAACAGTATCAAAGGTCTTTGGAGACTGATCACTATCTTTGTTTGCCTCCCCTGAAAAAGTGCTTCCAATTGAACTGTCCTTCCAAATGGGCAATAAGACACAGTCATCATCATCATCAGAATCTGCAACAGGACCTTGCTTTTCTCCTGCAACAATGTTAGAATCTACAGAAACAGGCACATAATTCATGGATTCAGTTAGCATATCAATATCAAAAAGCCATTTTAGACCTTGCCCTTCTACACTAGGTTTATCCTCAAGAAACTCTATGTGCAGATTCTCCTCTATCCTTCTGGTTCTAAAATTGTAAACCCTAAAGGCTTTACTATTCAATGAGTAGCCAACCAGATATCCACTATCAGACTTTCCATCAAACTTTCCTAAATGGTCAATGGTATTGAGAATAGAGACATGACACCCAAAAGGTTTAAGAAAGACTAGGGTAGGTTTTCTACCTAAGAACAACTCATAGGGAGTCTTGCCATGAGGCTTTACTACCAGTACCCTGTTCTGAACATAACAAGCAGTATTAACTACCTCAGCCCAGAATGTTGTGGGTAACTTGGAATCTGCTAACATGATCCTAGCAGCCTCTATTAATGTCCTATTTCTCCTTTCAGCAACCCCATTTTGCTGAGGAGTCCTAGCTATACGGTATTTTGTTTTAATACCCTTAAGTTGACAGAAATCATTCATCACTTGGTTTTTAAACCCAGTCCCATTATCACACCTAATGATTTTAACTTTCTTATCAGCAAGGTTCTCTACTGCAGTTATGTATGACTTAAGGATTTCACTGGTCTTATCCTTAGTATTCATGAAGAAAACCCAAGTAAATCTGCTAAAATCATCAATCACAACCAAACAATATTTCTTATAATTCAGGCTACTAACAGAGGTAGCGCCAAATAAGTCCATATGCAATATATGCAGCGGTTGGGTGATAGAGTTAAAAACCTTGGGCTTCCAAGAGGCTCTATGCTTTGAGGCATGCAATACAAGTCTGTTTATTTTCAAATCTTTTAAAAGGTAAACCTCTTACAAGGTTATTTTTAGCTAAAAGATTTATCACTTTAAAGTTCACATGGCCTAGCCTTCTATGCCATAACATAGATTCATCCAAAGAAGCTGTAGCAACTAAACATGTAAGGTTTTCTTTGGGCACTATGTTTTTCATACTCACACTGTACAGATTGCTTTTCCTAGGGAACTTAAGTAGTACCTCATCTTCACTAGGAAACTTAAAATTAGGAGATAAAACCAAGCAATCAGTGTCTGTGAACAGAAAAAAATTCTTCTTGTCACACATTTGTGACACACTAAACAGATTATATTTGAGTTCTTTCATATAGTACACATCTTCAAAGTCCAAATTACCAGTCTTGATTGTGCCTTTACCAGTAATTCTTCCACCAACACCTCCTCCAAAGGAAACATATCCTCCATTCAAATCAGTAAAGTCTGAAAGATAGGATAGATTTCCAGTCATGTGCCTGGAACACCCACTGTCTGAATAGCCGAGATCATCATTATTGTTGGAATGTTCCTGCACACAAAATAAAGGAAATTAGTTCCTTTTGGGGACCCAAGCCATTACTGACTTGGATCTGCCTCGTGCATCAATGTAATCATATTTCTTGAGAGTAACTAATGTACTGTTGGGTTGAGTGGTCTTTCTAACCCAACAAGCCGAGGGCTCAACAGCATTGCCCTTGATTCCCCTAGTAGCACTCACAGTTTTAGTTTTAGGCTTAAAGGTATTAACTTTTGGCCTATCAGTATTAAGTCTTGGTTCAACATTATTAACCTTTTTCTTGTAAAACTTGATTTTTTCATCATAGGACTTAAAGGTTTGTGCTGCTCTTCCATAAAAGGGCCTTGGTGAAGTAGATGGTGAATATTTTGAAAGGTTTCTTTTGGGTCTTTCACCAAATACTCTAGGTTGTGGTCTAGCAGTATTAACTGGCCTTGAAGTATTCAAAGGTTTTATGCCAGTCTTAAGAAGTACTGCTCTTGGAGTCATGATGGGTTGAGGTCTCATAGGGTGTCTGCATTGAGCCTGCAGATGAGAAAAACTTCCACACACAAAGCAAGATTTGTTATACATGACGAATTCATCTCCTAATTGCTCATATTTAAGCTTGTTCCAGTTCCTTTGATTACCTCTAGGACTGGATGACCTGTTTTAATACATCTCAGCATATTTTCCTGTCTTCCTAACAGGTTTTTCATTAGGTTTTACAGGTTCAGAAACTTTCTCTTACTTTGGTTCATTAGACTCTACACCTCCCTTTTTGTTTTCAAACACATACACCTCAGGTAAGGAAGTGTCACTGGCACTTTCAAAGGCTTCATCAGCCTTCTCAGTTTTGGTCTCCTTGACCTTAGAGCCACTAACAAAAGTGGGTACTTTAAATTCCTCTAGGCCAGTGTGCTCAAGGTCTATACCAGGGGGTGAGGGTACACCTCTGAATGGTGGAGGTGCTCTTTTATAACCCATCCCTGATTTGGCTTTGCCAACTAAAGAGCTTTCAATCATTTTATAAAGTTTCTCAGAGTTATAATGATGTGTATTTTTAAGAGTATCAACACTGAGTTCTATGTTATCTTTAGCTACTGTGACTTTCTCTAGTTCTTATTTTAGCACACTTATGGTGGTGTCTTTAAGAGAGATTTCCCTATTAAGCACTGTTGTTGTTTCAGAAAACTTTGACTCATTTTCCTTATAATGCACAATTTGTTTTTCCAAAACTGCTAAGCCTCTTTTATGGTTTGCCAAGCTATAACTAGTTTTAGCAAGCTCTTCAAACAAATTATCAAACTTAATTTTAAGAGACTCATATTCACTTAATGGGACACATGTATCTGAGCAATTTGTTTCAGTAAGTACCTCAGATACCAAAGCCATGTTGATTGGACTTTCTTCTTCATTAGCCATGAAGCTCAAATCATATCCAACACCATCAATAGCCACCATTGCTTTGGAATAAGAATCATCAGCTTCACCACTTCTTCCTTTGTTCCTGGGGCTTCTGCATTCCCTAGCAAAATGCCCAAGCTTGCCACAGTTGTACCATCCACCTTTCCCTTGTCAAAACCAACAGTATCTCCATCATTGATCTTGATCTGCCTCCCAGTTCTCTTCATGAACCTTCTTGCCCTTATACTAATCAAGGCAATATTCCACTTGATATCCATCTCTTCAATGTCATCTTCATGGATCTGTTTCAGGTCATCATGAGTGATCTGGGATCCCTTTTGCTGCTCAGAGATGAAAGCATAAATGGTACTTTCATTGATGCCCGCTGCAGTGATAGCCAAACAATCAGTATTAACATTAGTACTAGGAGTACTAACACCAAAACTGTCTTTCTCATTACTATTGACTCGGTGAGCCACAAAAGCTATGTTTTATGACCCAGAACTGGAAGATGCAACTGCAGCTCTCTTTATGTCTTGTTCAATGACCTTAAAGCTATTGAACAAATTCTCCAATCCCATAGTTTCAAACTCTGCCTTATTCTTCCATACAATGACATGTGTGTCCCATTTTTGTGATGGAAGACTTCTAACAAACCTGAGATTGACATCTTCCTGAGAGATATCCACACCCAACACTGCCAATTGACTGATAAGTTTTTGAAGCCTATTGTAAACTGAGTCAATGGACTCAGTAGCACCAGCAATGTAGTTTTCAAACTCTTACTTCAAAAGAGTTTTCTGAGTTTTCTTGGTGGCAGAGTTCCCACCAAATCTAGTCTCAATGGCTTTGAACAAAGTCTGAGCATCCTTGTGTTTGCTGAAATTGAGTTGATGATCATCTGGTAATGCCATAAGTAGAAGATTTCTGACCTTGAGATCATTGCCTCTTTGAGCCATTTCATCAACAGTGACAGGTTCACCTTTGTCTTTAACAACAATTTTGCCACCAACTTCTTCAGAAACAATGGATTTGTAGGAGTCTCCATTGAGCACAATGTTCCACAACTTAAAGTCCAGTACCAAGAAGTGTTTCTCTATGCGCATCCTCCAGAGTTCATATTCATTTAGATGCAACTTAGGAACTCTGGTAACAGCACTGGATTTGCTTGAATCAAGATCCATTTCTTCAGTTTTGTCATACAGGATCTTCTAAAACAAAGCTTTCAGGACACAAGCTCTGATACCACTTGTAGAGTCCCAAACCTTGGATCTATAACACTTAGCTTGTAAATGAGTAGTTTCCTTGGATGGTTCCAAAACAACAAAGAGAAACTTTGTTATGAATACACACAAGTATGCAGAATCTACTTGAATGCACTTAAAAGATTAAAGTAAACACAGAATGTAACACCAATGCTTCAATATTATTAATCAATAATACAAGTACTCTTCTAGTACTAGGGTTTACAACCTTGAAGCTTTACTTAAGACGGCTAGGGTAAGGGAAATGCTAGTGTGTGTAAGAGATATATTCTGACCTAGCTAGGATCTCCTTTTATACACTAAGGAGATCCTTTATAGAGATAACTATGCATTAAACATATCATATCTTCTATAGGAATAGAAGATATGCTATTACAAAGCATACACGACATTCCATACATAGAATAGTACAAACTACAACACTATCAGTACTAACTAGTTAATACTCTTGTATTATCACTATCAGTACTAACTTCTAAAGCTAAGAGTATTAACTGAACATGTGAATTTCCCAACATAATATATTAATATATTAAACCATACAAACTACTCGATCTGTGATTTTCCTAATTCATTATAAAGTTCGTGAAGTAGTGTAGTTGATTGATATGTGTGATTTGCTGGATCATTCATCATTTCTATTGTTGTCTCAAATACCTTTATCTTATTAGTCAACAACTTGTAGTTTGAGCAACATGCATTTCCAGAAATTGGTGTTGAAGTTCCTAGAGAATAACTTGGTGGTGTGGAGGATCTTGTCAGATAAGTTGGAGACGATGAAGCTTCAGGAGAACCGATAAGTAGATGGATATGTTCCTCTTTCCATAAAAATTTGCATCCATGATCTTCTGACCCAGGTTGTTAAAGAGTAGAGAAAATTATTTTTAACAACAAAACAATTTATTTTACTATATATTACACAAATAACAAACACTTATAATTGTTCACCTTCGATAAAGGACATGCATAGTATAGTTTCCCAAGGCTATGACTTTGATGTGATTGTCGCAGAACTACATCTCCTTCTCCACAATGACACGGAAAAGCTTCATATTTAGACATCCTCATGATAACAGTTTGTATGTTTGTTCTTTTGAATTTTCTTGTATATCTTTTTATATAAAAAAAGGGAGAAATACATTTCTATGTATATATTTATTTTTGGCGGGAAGTTTGGACGGGAAGATTTGGCGGAAAATTTTTGCGGGAAGTATTGGCGGGAAATTCATTTTATATATAGTTAGTTAGGTGTGTTTAATGAATGCACCACATTAAATCCGAATTTAATTTAATATTTAGTTAGGTGTGTTTAATGTATGCACCACAAAAAGTCAACGCTTGACCGACGGCGCTCGACCGACAAATGCTTAACCGACTGTGTACCTTTTGTGTGGAAAACTAGAAGGGGGGGGGGTGAATAGTTTTACCGATTAAACTTTGTTTTAAACCATTCAGATCGAATTATGTCAATCTATTTAATGTGTGTGTTGGATGAAGATAGATAAGCATATAAATAAATAATGCAAAGATAAAGAGTAAGGAAACACAAAACCACGACAAAAGTATTTATAGTGGTTCAGCAACAAAGACACCTTCCTTGCCCTACTCCACTCCCCGAGTACCCCACTCGAGAGTTCGTAAGCACTGCACAGCAAAATCTCCTTAATGTGGCGGAGAAGCCTTCACAACGTCGCCTATTCTTTATCCAGTACAAGGCTAGACACCGAGTTCTTCCACGAGGTAGAACCACACATGTCACAACGTCGCCTACACTTTATCCGGTACAAGGCTAGATACCGAGTTCCATTATGAAGGAGGAACTACTACCCAACACTAAATCACAACACAACTATCCCAAAGGAGACCCACTCCTTGTTACAACACTAAAAAGGATATCAATATCCTTTAACCCAAACTATCTATCTTGTACATCGATGCACCATATCGAATGTACACCCTTGGCACCTTTCACTAATGCCTTCGACACGACCCTTCGGCACCTTTCACTAATGCCTTCGACACGACCCTTCGGCACCTTTCAAAAATGCATTCGACATGACCCTTCGGCATCTTTCACTAATGCCTTCAACACAACACTTCTATGGAGGGAGGAAAGAACTATCAACAAGATACACTTCAGTGGCCTTGATGATGGCGAAGATTAGCAACTCATGACCTTGAGCTTGCACGTCTGCAAGAGGTGGTGATCTCGCCTTTAAGAGGAACCTAGAGAATCACACAAACACAAAACTACAAAAAATGATCCTTTGGATCAGAGGTTAGAGAAGTTACAATACTAAGAGAGAGTATGTGTAAAGGTGGTGATGAGCAAAGGAAAAATGGCTCACTATTTATAGACAAAATTGTCTACTGTCCCACGGTTCCCACGGATCCCTCCCCAAAGGGATCCGGCTACTGGGTTAGCTAAGTCCAGATTTTGGGTTTCAAACCGGGTTATGGGTTATGGGTTATGAACCATGGGCTAAGGGTAACGAATTATGGATACCTAACAAGATGCAATGAACCTAGACATTGGGTTATGGGTCTTGGGTCATGGGTCATGGACTTTGGGTCATGGGTTATGGATCATGCTCCATGGGTATGGGTTAACAACATTCATTGCACCTAGTCAATGGATCCTGGGTCATGGGTCATGGGTCATGAACTTTGGTTTTTACCCATTACAATATATATATATATATATATATATATATATATATATATATATATATATATATATATATATATATATATATATATATATATATATATATATATATATATATATATATATATATATATATATATACAAAGTATGTACAATTCTATAATATGTAAACACTAGTTGTTATACATATATATTTTATAAGATGTAAACAATATTATTTGTTTAGTGTTTATAAAAATGCCTTTGGTTTTACATAACTTATTTACTAAACACGTTTTAATATGTTTAGTATAAGTGTGTTAGTAAACTATTGGCTCAAACCTTTTACGTATTTTATTTGTTTAGTTAAAATGATTTTACGTTTGTTATCGACAAAACATTAAAAGATCGTAAAATATAAATAAACGTTTTTATGGCTTATTTGTATTCACATTTTGCATTGGAAAAGAAAAAAATATCTTGGAATACCATAATAAATCGATTATAATTTAATATTTAGTTAGGTGTATTTAATGAATGTAATAGGGTAGTTAGAAAATTTATTATAAGTAAATGTAGTTAAGTGTGTTTACTTAAGATTTAATATATGTAGGTGTTTTTAATAAATGTAGTTAGTTGTGTTTAGTTAAGATTTAATATATATATATATATATATATATATATATATATATATATATATAGAATCTAGATCAAATAAGATCAAACTTAAAGTTGTTATATATATATATATATATATATATATATATATATATATATATATATATATATATATATATATATATATATATATATATATATATATATATATATATATATAGTGTGAGGTTATTGTGAGAACCAAAAAAATTGCGAGAACTGCGAGAACCGATCTTGGCCATTTATTTTTTGATCAATGGTTATAAATGATGATGGCATAAAAGTAATTATTAACAAATTCATGTTCAGTTATACAAAAAATAAAAGGGCACTTATGGAATTTTAGATCACCCCCTAAATTTAGGATCTGACAAAAGGATTAATACGTATCCCACATCTCATCAGTTTTTTTAACCTACTAAACAACTCCTCTCATCAACAAAAATCCCAGCCGCCATATCCTTTTTCCTGCGATTTTTTAATCCTCAAATTGACAAGAAACAAATCCGAAGATGGTGTCGAAGACGGTGTTATCCTTAATTTTTCCTGCGATTGTTTAATCTCAATACATGGTCTTTTTTCACCATCTCCATTCAAGGTAGGTGATGTATTTGATTTCGTTTCCTGTAAATCGTTTAAGATCGATGATGAGTTTTTCTTATACTTTTGTTTTATGATTTCAGTTTGTTCTTATTGTTTGGATATGGTTTGGTTTATGATTTTGGTTTTTTTTTTATGATTTTATTTTCTTTCTCACAGCCACCGCCGTCGTTCGCTGCTACCGTCGCGGACCATCCGCCGTTTGCTGTTGTCGTCGCGTTCTCCACAACCACCTGCCGCTGCTCTTCGATCCACTGCCGCTGTTGTTGTTTTTGGACACCGCAACCACCGTTTACTTTGCTGACACCGTAAGCGTTCTTCTTATTTTTGTTAAATGTGTATAATGGTTTGGTTTTATGGTTTTGGCTTTGGTTTATAGTTTATTGTTTTGTTTTGGTTTATAGTTTATTGTTTTGCAACCACCTATTCAACAGAAATCATATATAATGGAGTAAAACAATAAATATAATAATGTTAATCTATAAATAAAAGTCGCGTTTGATGTATATTTGGTATAAAAGTCGACCCACAATTGTACGATTTGTGGGGTACCACCATTGATAAAAGAGAAAAATATGATGTACAAGAATATGATGTATTTCGAATCAAAATATCAAAACAATGCATCCTACTTTGCTGCCTACGCCAATATTTTTTTCCTACCTAGCTAATGATGTTTTTCTTATTTTGTTAAAAGGTATTTGTTAAATGTGTATAATTTTTTATAGTTTATATTATGGTAAAAGGACTAAAAGGTTTTGGTTTATGGTGTTTTTTATTTGGTTTATAGTTGATGGTTTTGGTTATGTTAAATGTGATGATAACGTAGACACACAATGAGGTTGTTAAAAAAAATGAACACGTACTCAAACATTATTGGTCCTCAATATAGTAGTTGTTTTTTATTTAAAAATAAGTATAGTTTTTGAAATGCATATGTGTTTTTGAAGTTTTTGGTGAATTTGATGTCTATTGTGCATATGTGTTTTGGCTAAGAATGTACATGTGCAGTGTATTTATATATTTCGATGTACGTAAATATTGTGAATATGTGTTATGCTAATTTATATGATTAAAAACTTGTTTACATCACTTGATATAGATTCAGTTTTGTTGCATTTGCTCTTGAATATGTGTTAGTCAAATAATGCACATGTGTTTACGTCATGAACATGAGAATTTGAAACAAATGCACATGTATTTTACGTAATGAAAATGATGAATTGACAACGAATGCACATGTGTTTAATTGAACTTTTTGCATATATGCAAATTTCCAAGTTTATATTTATGTTTTTATCTGTTCTTGATTATGTACTAAACTATTATTATTGTATGCAATTTTTCAGGTTTATCGTGAAGGCGAAGAATACAAATGCAATTGTATAAGATGAATTATATAATAAAAGTTTGCTCCTAGTCTATTTTATAATTTATGTAACATGCCGATTGATAATTGATGGTGGCAGGTTACTTGACGTGAGGCTGTTGGCACAAAATTGTATCAGTTAAGATGAGCGAGATGATAAAAACACATGTGTACAAGGATTAAAAACACATGTGTAGATTTCATGGGTTCTTGAACTAGGCGATGAATACATGCGCACGCTTAAAAGATGAACCAACTGTTAAAGACATTGTATTATGCACATGTGCACGCTTCATATATTTGTAACTAATCATATATATGTAATTTTTTTAATAAAGTTTTGTTGTTTGTATACATATTTATGTAATATTTGTTAAAGATACATGTGCAAATACAAAACACCTATGTATAAATGACAAATACAATTTTCACATAATGCAAAACACATGTGCACATAAAGTTTTTTTAAAATAGGTAAAATGAAAAAAAAAAAAAAAAAATCCTAGAATTTAGGGAATTAAAAAAATGTTTTTTGTAAAAAAAATCAAAAATAAAATAAAAAGGTATTTTTACCATTATACCCTTTTGAAGTATATAATAAAATTTAATATCCAAAAAAATATGATTGGTTGATGTTGGTTCTCGCGATTCTCGCAATTTATTTGGTTCTGAAAATAACCTCACCCTATATATATATATATATATATATATATATATATATATATATATATATATATATATATATATATATATATATATATATATATATATATATATATATATATATATATATATATATATATATATATATATATATATATATATATAGGTTAGTTAGAAAATTTATTATAAGTAAATGTAGTTAGGTGTCTTTAATTAAAATTTAATATAGGTAAACATTAAAACAGTAAAATACATACGAATTTAGTGTAGATAAACATTCAAAAAGTAAAAGTCATGCGAATTAAATTTGAGAATCGATAAACATTAAATATTAAATCGTACGAATTACATTAGGAATCGATAAAAGTTAAAACATTAAAACAAGTAGATTAAAATTAAAATAAATAAACCAATACCACTGCTTAAACACAAGTTAAACTTCCACTAACACCAGCACCACTTCTATTTTCAAGAAGTGTATCATTGGGGAAAACCTTAACCACATTTTTTTATTGTAATGTTAAGATAATGGCTAGATTCATTGGGAGAAAATACTGAAACATTTTGAAGTATCAAAACAGCTCCAACAGTAATCGCCTTTACAAGCATCTCATCCATAAGGACTTTGTGATGAATTGTACCCGAGATTAAACTTGAAACGTCAATGTTACTGTGAGATCACCCAACACATTCGGAGTACATGACTTGATTATCCCAACAAGCTTCTCAACTTTCCCTTTCTTGCAAAACTTTTTGATATCAGCCAAACAACCAACCAAGATCCCGCCATTAACATTCATAAACTCAACCGCGCGAACCTATGGCCCACTTTTAAAATCGGAATCCTCGCCCTCATTATAAACTAATTTCCTAATATACTCATGTGTCATCATCAAACCATCCTCCACCCCGGATATCCGCAATTTTACAGATATTGGCCGTTTGAACTATACCTGCAGGACCAGGTATTTTCCTAACAAACATATCAAGTTTAGGGCTTCCAGATGAGATTATGTTCTGGGTGGTGGCGGATAGTCGGAGATCGGAGTCATCTATATCAAGTAATTGTTCCCATTCATTATTTGGTGGCGAATCCATTTGGTTTAAGTGGTGGCGAGTTTGACAACTAAAAATTTTGGGACAGGTTTGGGTGAGAATTCCCTATGTTATGGGGTCACATTTATATGTGATTATCATCTACCCTATCACATTAAATATACCATCTGCCAAATTACTAGTCGAGTGGTCGAGCGACATACTAGTCGAATGGATACAAGATCTTATTCCCTAGTTTCAACATTCAAATTTTAACCATTGCACTTAAAAGACACTTGATAAAGATCTACCAAAACACATATCTTGATCTTGTTCAATGTTTTTATAAACGAGTAAACGCCACACGTAAATGATTGTATCGAAATAAGAAAAAAAAAATGGCTATAAAACACACTTTTAAAGTTTTCAACACAATTGTTGAACCATTACATATGCGGAATACAACTGTTTAGATAATATACAAGATACAAAGTTTTCAACACAATTGTTTAGAGCTAGAGCTTGCGGTTTTGCAAATTTGCAATTCCTAAAGATAGGATACCTAGAGAATAAGATGTGTTTCACCAATTACACAAATGCCAGAGCCAAATGGTTTAAGTTTTCACCACAAAACCACACAAATAAAAATATTTAGCAAGCCATTAATTTAGGAACTGGTATCTTGTATTTCCAGAGAAATTTGGCCAAATGCTCACGATATGCCAGTGCATCTTGAATTGGTTCTTTGAAGCTCAATGGAATGTTATTATCCAACCTGTATAGAAATATAATGACCCAAACACCACAATCCCCATACCTCCCACCTTGTATAGGGACATTTTCTGCATACCGAAAGGATACGGAGTAGGACTTGGGATTTATATTCTTCCTCTCCATCACCTCACTCTCTTCCAGATAAATGGGTAGTTGAGTTTGAAAATGCCGCATCATATTTATCCACCAAGGACGGTCTTCAACCTGCCTGCTCTCAAGGCTATCGTACAGCGTTATACGACCAGTGCAAATAGATAATTCACCCAGGCACCAGTGTACATCAGGTTGACAAATGGGAAAAAACACCTACAAAAGTAGTAAAGATAACCAATCATAAACAGCCTTAAAACTATGTATATGCTGTAACAAAATGCAATAAGCTTTTAGTGACCAATCTTGTACACCAAGTCTAAGTCTTAACTCTTAACAACTACAATAAATCATAAGCAAATCCCAAACACCCTAAAAACTGCAAACATCTGAGAACTAAAATACACACCTTTTCAACGCCTTCACGAAACTACGAGATACCATTGGTCACCCCGTCAGCATAGTATAGCGGCATTCGCCCATCAATATTCTGGGAGCAAAAAAATGGGCTAACCATGACCCAATCAACATTTTCAGGTCTAAAATGCATCATTAAATCAACCCATAATCTAATATGATGTTGTTAGGATCACACTTTTTATGTTGTTTGATGATTCGGGTGGTCTAAGATTATGATGAAACAAGAGTGCCATGTTTAGAGAGATGAAGAGAGTAGAGAGGGAATTCTAGAGAGAGTTAAAACAAAAATGTGAAGGTTAGATTAAGAAGTTTCACCCCTTCCAAATATGGAAGGGGTATTTATAGTTACAGACACTACATCCTCCTGTCGGACTGTGGATCAGGCATATAGAGGGTAAAGACCCGTCCTTCCTCCATGGTGTTACTCTAAACTAATAACTAAGCTAATAACTAACTAATTAACTACTAAATCACGTAAATAACAATATGTCTACGAGCTAACTTATGCTATATTATATTTGGGATGACCGACTCTTCACTATGGAATTTCTAATTCCTAACAATCTCCCCCTAAGAGAGGTCACCCCATGTTTTACATTTCGAATCCTAGCATTCTATTTTATCTTCAGTCTTGAGCTCGTAGACTTTAATTCTTCACTTCCGTAATCTTTGTGCTTAAGCAGTGACTCTTCATAGTCCGATTATTTTGTACTTTCAGTGGAGGTCTTTGAACAGATCCACATCTTGATGATCTTCGAGCTTTCTTTGAGATCATCAGCCATAGTAAATCTCTGGATCACCCTTTATTGTGTTTCCAACATGTGATGTTGTAACTTTTGGACCGACATGCTCAAATTTTCTGGATCATGAGATCTTTTCATCAGAGTAGCAAAAGCGACTTCAAAACCTTTTTCCCGTTTTTCTTGAGTTTTGAAAACTTCGATTTGTCGAATTAAGCAATCGTTATCCCTGGTTAACAGTGCATTTTTTTCTTTTAGTTTTGAATTGACATCATGATAATGTTCCACTCGGGATTGTTGGTCTTTAACTAAGGTCCGGAGCTTAAATTCTGGATCAAACGTAGAATCATTTTGTTCAACGTGAGTCTCAACATTGTCATTGTTTAGATCCTCAAGTATAACCACGGAGTCAACTTGATCATCAATGGTAACCATAAGGTCATCTTGATCATCAAATATAACTACGGGGTCTAGTTGATGATCATCAGAATGAGATGTCGAAGGCTCATGTTGAACACTCTGATCTATGTCAGATGCAGATGTTGGCGGAGATATCAGTTCATTAATGATAATTGTGTGTTCAGGTACCAGAGACAAGCCGTCAATGTCATACACTATACCTGTGTCACTCATGTGTAGAGCTTGCATTTGTGCCATCAACATCACTGATGCATTGGCCTGCAAGTCCTCCATATCATCATCAGAATCTGCATCTGCCATAAAGCTCTGTTCCTTGTTGGTAAGAGTTCCACCAGCTTCATCCTTAAGAGCCAAGAGCAAAGCCTCTTTGAAATAAGCATTGCCTCTTGTCCTCGGTTTAGGACATGCATTAGCGAGATGACCCTTCTCATTACAGTTATAGCATCGAAGACCATTAACCCCATTCGAGCATTTCCTGTTCAACCACTTGAGCCCTTTGCTGGTGCGGAGCACCCATGTAATTCCTTCCCATAGCATTTAACCCTTGACCTCCTCCCATCTGGCGACCATAACCACGGTTTTGAACTTCAACGCGTCCATTGTTCACAACAGCCTAATTCCTTGTATTAGATGAAGAACGAATGTGATTGTTGGATTTGTTTGTATAACGGCCAAATGCTTTAGCAATCATAACAAATCCTTGTTGCAATTCATCGAAGGCATCGGAGTCCTCATCGGCTTCACTGTAAAGAGCTTGAGCAATGTTGTTGTTGTATAGAACCAACTGATTTTGTTGAGGTTGTTTCGTGGACGGATCATAAGGTGTGATAGTTGCAGTTGGTTGAGGGGCGGGTTGAGGAGCTTGTTGAGGAGGAATATTTGTTTGAGCCCACAAAGCAAGTTGTTGATCATCCGGAAGTGAAGGTGAAACAGTTTGTCCACGGATAATCCTTTCCTTATCAACTTCTTTTTGATGAGGCTTCAGATAATCATACAACAATCCGTAGGTAGCATGATGCATATTCTTCGCTTGACGGAGAAAAATGACATACTTCTCCCATTTCGGACCAAGACTACTTAGGAACTTTGTGTTGACAGCAATGCGTGGCATGATGATATTGTGTTTGTCCAAATCATTAATGATGTCTGAGAAGCGATGATGATATGACTCTAATGTCTCTCCTGGTTCAATCATGAAGTGTTCATAAGCCAAGTAGATTTTGGATTCCATGTCTTTCTGATTGAGTGTTGTGCCTTCCATAAGAAGATGAATATGTTCCCACATCGCTTTTGCAGTCTTTTGAGCATCAACACTTCGAAGGATTGGATTTGGTAGTCCTAAAAGGATGTATTGCATTGCAAGTTTGTCGGCTTCAAAGTGTAGAAGTTGATCACCCGTGAGGTCTGCAACAGTAGCAATGTTGGTGACTGCATCTCTTGGTGGATTGGCATCGGATCTGCGGGTGTGACTATAGTAGGCATCTGAAATGGACCTTCCATAATGACCTTCTTTAAGAACTTTCCATGAGGCTTCTTTAGATCACAAAACCTAAAGAACCTAATCACCCATTGATCATAATTCCCTGGAGTGAGCATTGGAAGTCTATCAAGTGAGCGGCTTCATGAATTGATTGTTGGCTACTTAAAGCTTCACACATCTTGCCAAACCATGCCGGTTCCTTCATAGTATTTCTGGATGGATGTTGATTGTAGAAGTTTGTGTAAGGTTGTACTTGAAGACTTGGTGGTGGTTGAACCATTAGAGGTTGTGGAGTTGCTGCAAGTTGTGGAGTATGTTGTTGATTAAATTGTTGTTGATAAGTCTGTTGTTGATGATTCAATTGTTGATGTTGTGGACTTAGTTGTTGTTGTTGTTGATTATAAGTGTAAGGAAAATAGCTAGAGTATGGTGGTTGTGACATGTTGAAAACTTGTGTTGTTAAATGGATCTTTGTAGTCGAATGAACCGTTGTTGATGAAGTATCCTTAGGCGTAGAAATCACAGAAGAGCAAAGTACCACTTAAGCGTAAAAACACCAAAGATACGCGTAACAGCAATAGTTACGCGTAGGATTAGCTTACGCGTAAGAGATGAGAAAATACAAAAGTTATCGCGTAAGCAGAGAGTTAAGCGTAGAAACCTTAGGCGTAGGATTACCTTATGCGTAAGACAAAGCTTAGGCGTAAGATGAATCTTATGCGTAAAAAGTCTACGCGTAAGCTTTAGCTTATGCGTAATTTTAGGGTTTTACCCAAACGCTCTTTTACACTATCACAGTGCAAAAGATATCAAAAGTCGAAGCGTTTTCAGGCTTATCCAAGCAAGAAAAATACTGAGTAAGCCACGGCGAAGATCAAACCAAGGACAAGTTACGCGTAGTTTTAGGGTTTTACTACGCGTAGAGCTACTTGTAAAAATGACTTTTGCCCAAAGATGTTTCTAAACCAGATTTTTGTGATGAAATATCTTTAATATCACCAAAATAACACAAAAGTGTGAAACTTGATGATCCAAAGAGTCTAAAACGGTTATGCGTAGAACGAAACCCTCGTACAAAAACTAGCTTAAAAACAATGATCCATGCGTAAAGTTTGAAACTTTTTGCCAAAAACAGTTATTTTACACCTTAAAACGTTGAAAGTACAAGAATCTTGGATTAAAAAGTGTAAAAAATGAGTTTTTAAGTGAATCAAAGTTCTAACCAACGAAAGTATGTTTTACGCGTAGGACTAAAACCCACTTCAAAAACAATACGTTCACCCAACTATTTGGCGAATGATACCACTTGTTAGGTCACCATATATGTAACACAAGCATCAATATGTAGAAATAAGAAAGAGATGAAGGCGGATGAACAATAACACACACAAACACACACGTATGATATGGAAAGGTTACGCGTAGGAGTATGAAAGTGAAATGAATTGAACAACCAACCCTCAAGTGAGGGTTATTACAAGGTATTTATAGGAGAGGGAGCTAGGGCAACACTCCTAGTCCCTTCCTTTCATTAATGGACTTGGGCCTAGGCTTATGGGCCTTCTACATAAGCCTAAGGCTAATTACTAACATAAAGGCCATATTAAGCTAACTATTACAATTGAATCACTAACACTTGAATTAAGGTTTAGGAGTGATTCCAAAAATCTCCCCCTAAGTGTTAGTGATGAAAGAAAGAGTGATAACGTTGTAGGTGCTGACATTCTTCTTTCTTGTGAGAAGAAGTGTCTTGATTCGAACAATCTCCCCAGTGTAGAGAAATTGTTTCCTTTGAAGTAATCTGGCTTTGACGTCTTCTGATTTCTTTGTTATTTAGTTCTTTGTTCTTTGAAAGTGATAGTATGTTGTTGTAGTCTGCATCAGGTCAGCTTCGCTGCTCCAGTGTCTCCATGTCTTTCTCCAACATGCTCACACACTCTTTGACGTTGGATTTCAGTACTGATGAAGTTCTTTAAGTCTTTAAACTTTTCAGATTCTTTGTTGACGAAGAATCATTCTGACTTTGTGTTGCTTTTGATTATGAGAGAACTTCCATAAGTGATGATGTTGGTATGAGCATGTGGAGAATCTGCACGATCAGTCCGCTCTAGTGCTTCCATAAGAAGTAAACATAAGAAAGGTTAGTAATAAGCGGATTCCGGCACTTACAAGTTTGAACTTCGAGAGTATTAACAGCATAGTGTGAAAACACAACTCTAATTCTCACAAAGGCCGTTCCTGAACCGGAGTCCCACAAGTGAGATAACACGATGTACCGAAGTACACCTACGATTCAGATGAGTCGCTGAGGTACACCTAAGCATCACCTCACAACTGTAGACCGTTTGAGACCACTAAGCATAATCCACGGGGAGTTACCGAAGCGACCTGCTGTCAGGGCTGTTTGATGTTGACCCTGGCAGGAGTTTCCATTCAATCACTGAGGATCACAGATGTAAACCTCTCCTAAATGTTCTCGACAGATTGCTAAGATCTGTGAAGGACTCGATAATGTACCACTGATGTTCTTATTGTTGAACAACGAGTGATGAAATGTCAAGTGTACCTAAGAGATCTTTTGATGAATCTCGTGGCTCTAAACTCAATAGTGCGTTTTGGTTTTCTTGAGCGGAGACTAGGGAGAGAGTCTCCTTCTTCAATATCAACAATCTCTAAAAGAAAGCCGATAGATTATGTAGGGTTCCCTGTGAGAATGAAACAAGCTTCTGTTGAGAGAAACTTGTGTGGCTCAGAAGGTTTAGTGCATGCGTCACTGGGTCCATGGCGACTTTTAATCTTCAATACCGGTGTCATCTAGTGACAACCAGTAGCATATGAATTGAACCCGGTGTCTGCCCTAAGTTGAATAATTTGGAGGGCTATTTCTTTTCACCCTTTTCTTTGCATTTCTTTTTAATTCTTCAACTCCTTCTTTCTCCAATTCTCATTTTCTCCTTTTTATAATCATACCTAAGGACTTCTATTTCTAACTATTGGTAGTGTCCTTGGGTAGATCCCTCCGGCTCTGGCGGATCATAGGACGGTTATTCCTAACCTTAATCACCTTATAACTCCATTGCCATAAAACCATTTTCATGAAAATCTCTCGAAGTGTTTGTGAATGAAAAGCATGTTTGAACACTTCAAGAGTTTTAGATTTTCATAAATACTCCCCCTCCACATGTGCTTAAGAGTTTTGACTGAAATCTGCACAGTGTGGAAAGAGCGCGCACTTTTTGAATTGATCGACTCAAGATAGACAATTCCTTGCGAGACACGATTACGTTGCATAGTTAAAGAGATACATTGTCAGCTTTTAGGTGACAACTAGCTCTAATAACTACCTTGAAGATGTGGACAACCCCGAGAGGTTGTCAAACCCGTCAAAGTTCATGTCTATCAAGAGCTTCTCGAATGGGTACAATTTACTTGGATAAGTCTTGGAAGACGAATCTTTTCAATGTATGACTGTTCAGTTCCCGTCAATTCATGGGTTGAAGTCTTTTCACACGAGGATTCAATAGCAAAACACAACATATTTCTTATCACATAATTTTTCTCCCCCTCAAAAATGGCATATAAATATTATTTTTGAAGAAATGTTGAGAATAAATATGTCCATTTTGAGTGTTGTGGGAAGATTAGACAAAGAACAATTTGTGAACAAAGTTTTTAAGTCAAATACTCCCCCTCAACAATTGATATAAACGGTTGAGGTTTTGAAAATCATAAGGGGAAGTACTTGTTCTTTTGAGTAAAACCTTTGAAAAGTGAAAGGTTTGATAAGTTTTACTCAAAAGTAAGAAGCTTTCGCTCCTTTTATAGGATTGTGGCACTGAAGCGTACCACAGGGTCCTTTATTTACAAGTATGGGTTGTACACTGTTATGTGTGCACAAGCCATTGTCATATATAATCACACATCCAAATGAATATGAAATTGAAACAGTTTAAGGGGTACCAGAAATGTCAGGTAGTTCCGCAAGAACTCCAGGAATGCGAACTGGTCGTTGATAGCCTGTGAGATTAATGCGTTGATGACCACCGACGAAACTCTCCAACGTTCTGAACTGATCTCTTCGAAATAACCTTTCATCAAGCATCTTGATGATTCTCTTTACATTCCGTCTTTCCTGAGAATTCCATCTCGTTGGTGACCCAATGCCTTGTTGAATCGCCTTTAACCGGTATGCTAGCTGTAAAACCTGAAAATTTAAAACATAGAATAAAGACTAAAATACCCTTGAGATCAAAATTTATAAAATACGTAAAATACATTAATGTTCATTTAACGAAATTTAAATTCTAACTTATGAACAATTAAAAAACCTAACGAGTATATTAAGAAATCGTCATTTGTACAACAAAGATAAACGTCATGTGCATAAACCATTTTGCGCCGCATTTGTTTGTGCCGAGAGTCCAAGTGAGCCAACTTGGGCCATGTTTTTATTCGGTTTGGGTTTGAGCCGAAAGCCACATCAAGCCCATCCCAACCCATAGAACCGATCGGTACCTACACATATATATACAAACACAAAACATCAATTTGAAACCCTAGTTTACAAAGTCACGGCACAAGAGAGTTTCCTGCCTTTTCCTTTTTCTTTCCGATCGACAGCCGCTGCTACACCTTGGTGTCGTGGTGTTTGTTTCCAATGCAAGCTAAGGTATAACCAAGTTCTTCTCGTCTCGCTTATGTTTACATGTAACGTTATTATATGCTTGAATATGTAAGATATAAATCGGGTCTTGTGTATGTCGAGCCACATGAAACCCAACCACATATATATAAATCGGTTAAGGTATAACATGCAACGTTAAATATGTAATGTATGCGAGGTGGTATGAGATACGTAAAACATGCATAGCCGAAACATATAAACAGACCGAACCATATGATTTGTGAACCGTGAGTCATGCGTGGGTTTTGTGAAACAAGTGAGCTTGTCGTGTATACATATTGCGTGTTATTGTTTTTTCGAAACTATATAGTTGTGTGTGTCGATGTGTGTTTAAATCGGATAGCAAGTAATACGCATATGGTCACATAAAATCATAAACATGCACGTGTATAGAATTTGACGTATTATATGTACATAAGCGACGTAGGGTTAAAGTCATGAAAGTATTGCATAAATAAATACGAAACGTGTAACTTGTGTGTTTCGTTAAAAGCTATATGTCGATATATAAGAGTCACGTTAACTTTATGTTATAGTTGTGTCGAGTGCATACATGTTTGGAACAAGAGTTAATAAGTTGTGTGAGTCGATTTGAGTATGAGTAAGTGTTTGCATGTGTGTGTGCGTGCATGGTGAAGCAAGAAAAGAAAGGTTTGTTTTCATACATTTTAGGTCAAAGTGACGAGTTATTAAAAGACGTAACATGTAAAGTAAATGCGTATTAAAATGATATTAAAAGAATGAGAAAACCCTAGAACATAAATGAGAGTCGATTAGGGTTTGAAGCTAAGTGTGTTAATTCGTTATTTCATGTGTGAGTTATGACTTTTAAACTATTTTCAAATTTAACCATAAACTCTAATAAATGGCATAATGAACCTTAATCTACAATATTGGTTATAAAACACTTAAGTCTCATTTAATTATAAAACCCTAAAGTATTAAGATCATTAAATATACTAAATGTAAACACCAAACATTAAAAGATCATTTCGACAATTATGGAATCATAAATAATATGTACGATCATTAATGTGTATAGGTTCTGTGAAGAAGGAGTGATCCTTTGCTTTCCGTATTTTTGCTTTTTGGTCATTCGCTTTGGAATAAGGTACAGATATTCTGACCTTTTCAGTAAAGGTTCCTTATAACGTTTTCTTTTCTTTAGCTTTTATATTAGGGTTTCCTAAGCCTTTGCTATGAACCCCATTCTGTTTGTTTGAGCTGTTGCTTATTTGAAACCTCTGATTTCTGAATTATGAAACACCTGATTTTGAAGTATATGATATGAAAACTCTGATTTTGGAAATATGATTAACCGTATGATAAAGTATGATCGTGTCAGTTTTGGCGTTCTGATTTGACCTTAGATAGTTTGGCCCGAGCCAAATATTTCACTAGTCATGGGGTTCCATGTCCGTGTCAGTGATGCACCTCGACATGACTCTAGAGGCGATAGAGTGATGTTCGCCACGTCCTTATCTGTTATCATTATGAGCTCGAATTATATGTTATGGCCAATATCTATAATGTCTGTGGGGGTATGGATGCATCCTAGATCGTTATCGTTATATGTTATCTGTTATCCGATGATTGATGCTGCGTGCATGCACGTCCTTCATAACTCTGGTAGGTCTTCCCTACAAATGTTGCCTTATGTGAATATGATTATGATCTGATATATGTTTATGGGCTCGTGGTAGTTAACTATAAACCTTATTCGATAATTTGATTTATACTCACGAAAATAATTATGGTTTTGCTATCTTTCGTTCACTATATTTTGTATTCGATATCGTTTCGTATTTGCTTTGCTTTTATATCTTTTCAGAGCTTTTGAGGCTCAGCCGCATTCTTTTCTTCAGCGGCAGGTATCTAAGCAATGGAGCTGGGTTTTGCTTTGGGATGAGTGCATGAGTGGACTTACCTTAGAGACTTTTAGCTTTGATCTTATGATGCCATTTAAGACTTTACTATTTCAGATTATTTCTTTTGGAGTTTATTTTCCATTGGGACCTATGTATTGAAGTCACGTTGACTTGAATTATTTCAGCATTTATGTTAAGACTTCTTTTGGATATTTATGTTTGCTTTGATATGACACCATTATTTGTGATTCCTTTACCCTTGTCGGGTCGGGGCATTACAATTTATGGTATCAGAGACTAGGTTTTGAGACCCTTAGAGCTTAGGCTATGACCTGTGAGGATTGGGTAGACTTTAGGATTCCTTCTGCGTACTTCCATTTCGTATCTCACCTTTGTTCATTTTGCTAATCGTTTGAATATCGTTCAGATGGTTCAAACTCGTCGTAATGGTAACTTGGATGGAGACGATGATGCTCCTAACTTGGATGCTGCGATTGCTAATGCTCTCAACACTCTTTTCCCTGGTCTTACCACACCTGAGATGATGACCCAGGTGATCAACAACATTCGCAACGAGACGGTTGCCGGGTAGTGGTGGAGGAAATCAACCCGTCGGTATTCATACTTGGCTCGAGCGTTTCGGTAAGCTCAAGCCTCTTTCTTTTAGTACTGCTGCTACTCCCAGCTGGAGGGAACTGGATCACTCATATTGAGAAGCTGTTTGAAGTGTTGGGTTGTGGAGACGAGTTTAAGACCCATTTGGCTACATTTAAGTTGGAAGGTGATGCTTTGAATTGGTGGAAGGCACTCAAACAGGCAAGAGGAGGAGATGCTTTTGCTATTACTTGTACCTGGGCTGAATTTCGTACTATCTTCTATAACCGTTACTTCCACGATCTTTGGCAGCAAAGGTATGAGAGGGACTATCAGGCGATTTACCAGTTTGATCATGAGAACTCCAATGAGTACATGGGCAGGTTTATGAGGTTGGTCATTTTGTGGGACGATTTCTGGAGATGGTAGGCGTCAAGCCAAGCACTTCAAGTGGGGGCTGAAGAAGTGGGTGTTGGACCGACTGCTGAATATTGAGTATGAGGATGTGTCGGCCTGCAATGACGGAGCTCGTAATATTGAGATCTTTCATGAGGTTTGGGTTCCAACAAAGCGTAACGCGATGGTGATCGGGTTCAAGGTAGGACTCCAAGTAGTGATTATAAGGGAAATGCTGGTAGGAGTTACGATTCGAGGGGTCAGGTGGATAGGAGTTATGATCAGCGAGGTCGGTCGAGGAAGGAGTGTTGACTCTAGGCGCGAGCGAGTCGAGGATAATAGAAATCTTTGGTAGGAATGGGAATGATCGTCAGTCGAGTAACAATAACCAGCGTTACAACAAGGATCGGTCAGCTCGAGGATCATATCGGGTCGTGCCGGGATCTTCAGTGGTCGACAAAGGGCAGGCTAAGGTTTTGCCGCCCCCACCTCTCTGTACTACTTGTGGAAAGGCTCATCAGGGCGGTGTTTCAAGGCCATGGTGGATGTTTCTCTTGTGGTTCCACTACTCACAAGATCAAGGATTGCCCTAAGAGGAACCGGCGATTCACGGAAACTACATCAAGCCGCCACCTACTCTGGACGCGTTTATGCTACTACTCGGAATCGGTAGCGAGCGAACTTGGTACCATTACGGGCACTCTTTACATTGGTGATTTTACTGTCTTCGCTTTATTTGATACCGGTGCCACACACTCCATTATATCTGTCACATTTGCTAAGAAACTTAATATGACTCCCAAACCACTAACAAACCACTTATCGATTTCTACGCCTATGAAAAACCACATGATCATTGATCATAAATACGTTAAGTGCCCTCTTCGTTTTGATGATCGTATTCGCTCTGCAAATCTGTATCCTCTCGATATGTTCGACTTTGATATCATTCTAGGCATGGATTGGTTGGCTTACCATAGAGCTTCCATCGACTGCTATGCTAGAACTGTGATCTTTGGAGACATAAAACATCCTGAATTCGTTTATTATGGTTCTCAACCCCTCAAATCTGTTAAATTTATTTCTGCTATGAAGGCACAGACCATGATTGCTCATGGGTGCCAAGGTTTTCTGGCGTCTGTTAAGGACACATCTTTGGAGAGTCCTAACATTGAAAACCTTTCTGTTGTTTGTGAATTCACCAACGTTTTTCCCGATGAACTTCGGTCTTCCCCGGCTAGAAGTTGAGTTTAGCATTGAGTTAATTCACGGTCTGAACCAATTTCGAAGGCTCCATATCGTATGGCTTTTGTAGAATTGAAGGAGTTAAAGGAACAGCTGCAAGAGATGATAGAAAATGGATTTATGCGACCCAGTGTTTCTCCATGGGGTGCACCTGTTTTGTTTGTGAAGAAGAAGGATGGAAGCATGCGTCTATGTATCGACTACTGTGAACTCAACCGTATTACCATTGAAGCTGTTATCCTCTTCCGCGTATTGATGATTTGTTTGATCAACTGCAAGGAGCGAAATTCTTTTCGAAGATTGATCACGAGATCGGTTATCACCAGACTACGTGTAAAGGGGCAAGATGTTCCTAAGACTGCGTTTCGTACCAGATATATGCCATGGCTCACTACGAATTCCTCGTTATGCCTTTTGGTTTGACAAATGCCCCTGCGGTATTTATGGACTTAATGAATCGTGTTTTCCATGAGTTCCTCGATAAGTTAGTTATCGTTTTCATCGACGACATTTTGGTTTACTCCAAGTGCGAAGAAGAGCATGAGCAACATCTCGAGATAGTTTTGGAGATTTTGAGGAAGAAGAAGTTATGTACGCCAAATTTTCGAAATGTGAGTTACGGTTAAAACAAGTCGCTTTCCTTGGTCATATTGTATCTGCTGATGGTATCACCATGGATCCGTCTAAGGTTGAGGCTATTACTAAATGGCCAAGACCTCTGACAGATGGCTGAGGTTAGGAGTTTTCTAGGACTTCTGGTTACTACTGAGACATTTTGTTGAAGGTTTCTCTCGTTTAGCTTTGCCCCTAACTTAACTGATGAGAAAAGGTGAAAAGTTTGTATGGACGGATGAGCGAGAAGAGAGTTTTGAAGAGTTAAAACGGAGATTGGTGTCCGCTCCTATTTTGACTCTTCCATCTGCAGTTACGGAGGATTCAGTTCTGATGATGCATCTAAGAAAGGATTGGGCTGTGTTTTGATGCAACATGGAAAGGTGATAGCTTACGCTTCAAGACAACTGAAGCCTTATGAGGAGAATTACCCAACTCATGATCTTGAGTTAGCTGCAGTGGTGTTCGCGTTGAAGATCTGGAGACATTACTTGTATGGAGAGGCGTGTGATATTTTCACCGACCATAAGAGTCTCAAGTATATTTTCACTCAGAAGGAGCTTAACATGAGACAAAGAAGATGGTTAGAACTCCTTAAGGATTATGACACCAACATTCAGTACCATCCATGTAAGGCTAATGTAGTTCTTTGGCACTTAGCGAATCGAGGTATTCTTGCAAGTATTGAGATTGAACCTAGGATTCTTCGTGACTTAGAGCGTTTGGATGTTGAGTTGTGCGTATGAGGTTTTGATGGATACTGGGCTAGTATGAAGGTGGATTCGAACCTTATACTGCAAATTAAAGAAGCTCAGAAAGATGATGGTGAGCTATGGGCCGTGGCGCAAAATGTTGAAGAAGGTAAGCAGACGGAGTTTAAGGTTGATGATGTCGGAATTGTATGGTATGAAGATAGGCTTTGTGTTCCTAATGATCCGGTACTTCGCGAAAGTTATGACTGAAGCTCATAGTTCTCCTTTCACTATCCATCCTGGTTCTACCAAGATGTATAGGGATTTGAAGAAGTACTTCTGGTGGAATGGCATGAAGCAAGATGTGGCGACGTTTGTGTCGAAGTGTATGATTTGTCAGCAGGTTAAAATTGAACATCAAAGGGCTAGTGGACGTTACAGCGATGGATATTCCAACATGGAAGTGGGATAAGATATCCATGGATTTTGTGACTGGGCTACCTCTTACGGGAAGAAGCATGATGCGATGTGGGTAGTTGTTGATCGACTAACCAAATCTGCTCATTTCTTACCAATTAGAAAGGATTATGGTATTGGTAGATTGGCGGGAATTTTTCAGCAAGAGATCGTTAGGCTTCATGGTACTCCGGCATCTATTGTGGCCGACAGAGACGCGTTTTACTCCCGTTTATGGAAAGGTTTGCAAAAAGCTTGGGGTACTCGACTTAATTTCAGTATAGCCTTTCATCCTCAAACAGGAGGGCAGTCAGGAGGACTATTCAGAAGCTTGGAGGGACATGCTAAGGGCTTGTGCTTGGAAGGCAATGAGGGCCGCTGGACGAATATTTTGTGCTTAGTAGAGTTTGATACAAAAACAGTTGGCATGCTAGCATTAAGGCAGCACCGTTTGAACTTCTTTATGGGAGGAAATGTAGAGCACCTACTTGTTGGGATGAAGTAGGTGAACGCTAATGAAGGTCCGGGAAATGATTGAGATCACTAATGAGAAAGTAGCGTTGCTAGAGAAAAGCTGAAGAGGCTAGGTTATCGTAGCAAAAGTTATGACGACAAAGCATATCGTGATTTAGAGTTTCGGGTTGGAGATCGTGTATTTTTGAAAGTTTCGCCGTTTAGAGGTGTGAAACTTTTTGGAATCAAGGGCCAAGCTCAGATCCCTCGATTCATTGGTCCGTTTGAAATTTTGGAGCGTATAGAAGAAGTCTCGTATCGGTTAGCACTTCCGCCTCAGTTATCGCATGTTCATGATGTTTTCCATGTATATCTCTCCTAGGGGATACAACTAGTCATCCGTTACAACGTTGCTTGCTTATCCGTTTTGATTATCAAATTCAGTACTGATATTCTTAAATCTGAAGAACGGAAAATATATTAGAAAGACAAGAACAGGGTCATGAGAAATAAAGTCATTCCGTTCGTTAAGATTCTTTGGAAAAATCCCCCGGAGCGTGAGGCTACTTGGGAAACCGAAGAGTCGATGCGAGCCAGTTATCCTCATTTCTTTGAATAGTTTGGTACGTAATCATTTCGTTTTCATTTCGTGTCATTTCAATTTTAGGGACGAAAATTCTTTTTTAGGGGGAGAGGTGTAAAACCTGACAATTTAAAACATAGAATAAAGACTAAAATACCCTTGAGATCAAAATTTATAAAATACGGAAATACATTAATGTTCATTATACGAAATTTAAATTCTAACTTATGAACAATTAAAAACCTAACGAGTATATTAAGAAATCGTCATTTGTACAACAAAGATAAACGTCATGTGCATAAACCATTTTGCGCCGCATTTGTTGTGTGCCGAGAGTCCAAGTGAGCCCAACTTGGGCCATGTTTTTTTATTCGGTTTGGGTTTGAGCGAAAGCCACACACGAACAACCCATACCCCCCATACAAATATCACCTAACAAACAAACACAAAAAAATCAAATTTGAAAACCCTAGTTTACAAAAGTACGGCACAAGGAGACGTTTCTGCCTTTTCCTTTTCTTTCCGATCGACAGCCGCTGCTACACCTTGGTGTCGTGGTGTTTGTTTCCAACGCAAGCTAAGGTATAACCAAGTTCTTCTCGTCTCGCTTATGTTTACATGTAACGTTATTATATGCTTGAATATGTAAGATATGAATCGGGTCTTGTGTATGTCGAGCCACATGAAACCGAACCACATATATATAAATCGGTTAAGGTATAACATGCAACGTTAAATATGTAATGTACGCGAGGTGGTATGAGATACGTAAAACATGCATAGCGGAAACATATAAACAGACGAACAATATGATTTGTGAACCGTGAGTCATGCGTGGGTTTTGTGAAACAAGTGAGCTTGTCGTGTATACATATTACGTGTTATTGTTTTTGCGAAAATAATAGTTGTGTGTCGATGTGTGTTAAATCGGATAGCAAGTAATACGCAATATGGTCACATAAATCATAAACATGCACGTGTATAAAAGTTGACGTATTATATGTACATAAGCGACGTAGGGTTAAAGTCATGAAAGTATTGCGTAAATAAATATGAAACGTGTAACTTGTGTGTTTCGTTAAAAGCTATATGTCGATATATAAGAGTCACGTTAAATTTATGTTATAGTTGTGTCGAGTGCATGCATGTTTGGAACAAGAGTTAATAAGTTGTGTGAGTCGTGATGAGTATGAGTAAGTGTTTGCATGTGTGTGTGGCGTGCATGGTGACGCAAGAAAAGAAAGGTTGTTTTCATACATTTTAGGTCAAAGTGATTGAGTATTAAGTAACGTAAACATGTAAAGTAAATGCGTATTAAAATGATATTAAAAGAATGAGAAAACCCTAGAACATAAATGAGAGTCGATTAGGGTTTGAAGCTAAGAGTGTTAATTAGTTATTTCATGTGTGAGTTATGACTTTTAAACTATTTTCACATTTAACCATAAACTCTAATAAATGGCATAATGAACCTTAATCTACAATATTGGTTATAAAACACTTGAGTCTCATTTAATTATAAAACCCTAAAGTATTAAGATCATTAAATATACTAAATGTAAACACCAAACATTAAAAGATCATTTCGACAATTATGGAATCATAAATAATATGTACGATCATTAATGTGTATAGGTTCGTGAAGAAGGAGGTGATCCTTTGCTTTCCGTATTTTTTTCTTTTTGGTCATTCGCTTTGGAATAAGGTACAGATATTCCGACCTTTTCAGTAAAGGTTCCTTATAACGTTTTCTTTTCGTTAGCTTTTATATTAGGGTTTCCTAAGCCTTTGCTATGAACCCTATTCTGTTTGTTTGAGTGTTTGCTTGGAAACCTCGATTTACGAATTATGAAACACGATTTTGAAGTATATGATATGAAAACTCTGATTTTGGAAATATGATTAACCGTATGATAAAGTATGATCTGTTTTAGGTTTTGACGTTCGATTTGACCTTAGATAGTTTGACGCCCGAGCCAAATATTTCACTAGTCATGGGGGTTCCATGTCCGTGTCAGTGATGCACCTCCGACATGACTCTAGGGCAGTAGAGTGATGTTCTGCCACGTCCCTTATCTGTTATCTGTTATGAGCTCGAATTATATGTTATGGCCAATATTTGTAGGTATGGATGCATCCTAGATCATTGTATCTGTTATATGTTATATCATTATCTGATGATTGATGCTGCGTGCATGCACATACTTCATAACTCTGGTAGGTCTCCCCTACAAATGTTGCCTTATGTGAATATGATTATGATCGATATATGTTTACGGGCTCGTGGTAGTTAACTATAAACCTTATTCGATAATTCTGTTTTATATACTCTGAAAATAATTATGGTTTTGCTATCTTTCGTTCACTATATTTTGTATTCGATATCGTTTCGCATTCGCTTTGCTTTTATATCATTCATGAGCTCTTGAAGCTTCGCATTTCTTTTCTTCCGCGGCAGGTATCTAAGCAATGGAGCTTGGTTTTGCTTTGGGATGAGTGCATGAGTGGACTTACCTTAGAGACTTTTAGCTTTGATCTTATGATGCCATTTAAGACTTTACTATTTCAGTTATTCTTTTTGGAGTTTATTTTCCATTGGGACCTATGTATTGAAGTCATGTTGACTTGAATTATTTCGCATTTATGTTAAGACTTCTTTTGGATATTTATGTTTGCTTTGATATGACACCATTATTTGTGATTCCTTTACCCTTGTCGGGTCGGGGCGTTACACTAGCCCATCCCTGACATGCTTCAATGTTGAATCTCCAAGCTTATGAAGCTCATTACACGCATCAAGCAGTTCGCGGTGGAGTGCACTGCGGTGACTACTCCAAAGGTTTTGATGAGAGTGAATTGAGGGAGATGGTTGATGTCGGGAAGTTCTAGCTGAGGTGGTGGTGAAAGCCACGAGTCACATCGACTCAACAGCAAGTTGCAAATCTTCTACCGTTCCTGGATCCGCGATGTTGATGAAGATAAGCAAGGACTATGTATTCACGTTGAATTTATGGAGAATTGTCTCATGCGTCCCTGTTCCTTTGCAAGATACAGATCTTCAATGTCGTTGAGAGACAAATTCTGGAAGTCCGCTTCACAGAAAGCATAGTCCTTTTCGTCTTGTCTTTTGACCACGATGTTCTTTAGGAAGGTGTAGTCCCATTTAGACGAAAGAGCAACCTTCTTAATAGCAACGATCCCTGGCAGCTTCTGTAGTAGATTCGTTGGCGTTCCGGCCAATGGTGAATCCCATACATTGCATTGATGTCATACTCTTCCACTCTGTTGTTGAACATGTGGGTAGCCTTTTCCTCGATGGCTATGCGGTTGGAGTATATGGTGCTGCCGAACGGAAGTGTAAGTGATGTAGCGTATTTCCTTGACACATCGCTACCATGTAGAAGAAATTCAGTCATTGTTGAAGAAGTATCGAAATGGAATCTGAGGTTGATCAGTCGACCAATGGTAGGTAGAGGTTGGGTCAATCTGTGTAGTATGGGCGTTGTCTTTTGGTGTAGTCAATGTTTGCTTAGGGTTGAGCCAATCAATGTTGTTAGACATGGCTCGTGCTATATTTTCAAGGTGATATTCAACCTCAATAGCACTTTCCGAGTTGTCTTTGAGTATTTGGAATGCTTCATTCTTGATTCGTTTCAACTTCATTTCGTCATCTTCTTCACTCGGAACTTTTCTTGCAGTAACTTTGCATGCTCCAACGTACTACCTTCTACCATATATTGGTCGTCAGTTAAGGCGGGTGTAGCAGCAACTGTTGAAAACCATTCATATTGGTGTCATCGTCGTTAGCCATGAAACGACGTCGACCTTAGCGTCTTCTTCTTCTTCTTCTTAGGCCTAGAGGAGGATGTTGGTTCCTTTGTTGTCTTGGAGAGATGGGTTGTTGTTGGGGCTCAGGTTCCTCATCGTCACCCATTATACTCAAAGTGATCACGGTTTTCGAGTGCTGGCAGTAGCCTAACACACGAGGTTTTTGATGAAGAGCGAGGAGGAGATCGTCTTGGTGGTGAGGTCCCGGGGTGGTGGCATTGAGGAAGATTCACGATTTCTTTGGGCGTTGGTCAGAGATCCTTGTCCTTATCATCGTCATCTCTTGGTCGTTTTGGTTGACTAATTGATTCTTTGCATGAAGACCTGAGTTGATAGTCTAATAGAGTCTCAAAAAACTTAGCTTCATCCGAAGTGAAGGTTCCAGCTCTTTTTGACATTTGCATCACTAATTTAGCGATTAACTTCGGTTTTAGAAAGGTCAGATTCTTTGCGCCATTATATTTTTAACCAATGCGGCGATGTTTGGAGTAAGTTGTGCGGAGAATACTTCTCTAGTCACCGGGGACATATCGAGAAGAAACTTGTGAGTATATTCTCTTTCCGTTTTCTCCAATTCCTTTTGGAAACCTCCTTTGATAAACTTTGGATTTGTTCCCTTTACGTCAACAACTTCGTTTATCCGTCTTGAAGAAAGTTGATTAAATCAGCGAGTTGATTCACTTTTTGTTGGTAACATCTATTCGTACTTGCTTGACAGCTTTAACAATCCTTGTTTTAGCCCGGGATAACCAAGTGTCTGTTGGTTTCTTCACATATTTGAATGTGGATTTGGTTGATCTTTTGGATGGTGGTGGTGAAGAATGAGAGAAGAGCGAGTCGATGATGAGATGAGATGTGAGGAGACTCGAGGGTCCTTAGGAGGATCAGAATTTTTCTCCTCGAACGAATTGGGTACTTGAGAAGAAAATCATCATAGTCATCTTTTCTAGTTTTAGTCTTTTGCACCTGAATCCTAGCTTCCTCTTCTGCTTTGGCATGAGCTGCAGCCTCTTCATCAGTCTTTTCTTTTCTCGAGACTTTTCTTTTTCTGGTTTCTCCGGGGGTTTTTGTTGTTGCTCAAAAGTGGTGGCACCAGTTCCCTTATCGGGTTAATTAACGCGTTAGGTTGGTGTAGATGAACTCCACCACTCGACCCTCCGGACCACCCATTTGATCCTTTGCAAATGCGTCGGCAATGTTTATATGCGAGTTCCTTCAACTTCCTTTCATATTCCTTTTGCTCATCTATTGGTTTCTTCTTGAGCTCATCATGTCCAATCACAGTCTTCCTTTACCTTTGTCAAATTTGGTGTTGGGGGTTGTGACAACTCGTAATTTCAGGTCATTTTACAAACTTTAAAAGTTTCACTATTTCATCATTTATCGTAAACTACGTTTAAAAGTATCAAATTCGTGTAATCTTAATGGTTTAGCTTTGAAATTCATGAACATATCATCAAGGACATTTCATATAGACTAGATTTAGTCTACATAACATTAATAACATCATTTCATATCGGTTCATGCATGGATTTGCATTTCTCATTAGTTTATTTTCCTAAAATAAACGCTATCGCAATCAATTATGTTGAACATTTGATCCGACACTTCCAAAATATTCCTAATATATTTTTATACTCATTTTAAGACTATAAAAATTATATTATTAATTTACCCGATGTTTTCAATTTATTTCGTATATAAATTGTTAAATTTATATAATTACGACGGTTTTCTTAAAAACAACACGATAATTATTATTTCATTCAAATTTTGTAAGAAATGTATTTTTATAATTTTAATGACTTCAATATATTTTATTTTGATCCGTTAAATTAATTAGTGCTAACGCTACCTACAAGCTCAAATGTGTACACAAGTTACTAATTATTCTTACATAACTACACTTTACTTCTACATATGTGTACTTAACTATGACAAAATGCATCTTTTTCTTTCATATTGGTCGACACAAAGATGACACACCTTTTCTTTCCAAAATATCTAATGACACCTATTCTTACATGCATAATATAATATCTACAAACTTCACATAGTTAACATTATGTCAAGTGTGAAACAAAACAAATATCCTCTCCTCTCCTCTCTCTCCATAACGGCCACTCTAAGAAACATGGAGGAATCCATAATTTTTTTCAAGATCAAGTATTATCAAGTCCTATTAGTGATCTATGTAAAGGTTTTGAAATAAAAACCTATAGATTAATAAGGTTTTCGTCACTTTCTTTCACATAATCATACAAGTAAGCATTTCATGATCATCATAATTCTTTCATATTCATTTTTATGTTATTTCATCATTTTTGCAAGAAATCATGCATGTTACATATGAGTTTATCCCATTTTTAATGTTTTTATTACTTATATTGAAATATGATCATCCTATAAATTATCCCTTGTAATATATCACTTTTGGTGATGTCTAGGAACCCATGACACCCTAAGAAGGTGTATGGTAGGATTAGAATAGCCTCGGAGTTGTTTTGAATTGGTTAGAATAGGTTTGGCGCGAGAAAAACTCATTTTGACAAGTTTAATTAAGGGTCTGTCCATATTTTTGAAATCTGGAAATTTCAACAGTTTGTAAAATATTTTGGGCTAGATATTCAGAAAATATACTTTAAAAAAAACGTGGGCAAGCGGGTTAAACGGAGTTATAACGAAGAAGTTATGAATTTTCCAAGTTTGACGACGAAAATTAATTGTTTCAGAAAATTCAGCATGCTGTCTCGACTTTTTACGAGTAAAAAATGAGTCTTAAGCGTTGTTAAATGTGTCGACTTATCAAAAATATATTAGTATATGTTATCACGATTCCGTGGATAAAAAGAACGTAGAAAACGGACTTATAACGACTAAGTTATTCACATTTTAAACAAGTTGCCGTAACTACCTTATTATAAGTAAAACTAATATATTTCTATTAGACAAATATTACGGCCACGAAGGACCATGTTGAGGGTCGTTTTTAACACGGATGTAATACTTTTTATAACATGATGTATTCTAGTAAAAGTAAGTTAAGCATATTTTTTCCAAAATGTCCGACCGTTTGTCAAGCGGAGTTGTAATGAATTATACACGGTCACTTAAACTTTGCGAAAACCACCTTAAATATTTTGGACAAAAGTACCACACTTTACCTATATGTTTCTCCGTGATCGAGACCTCTAGGATGAAAACTTAAACACTAAAACTTTGAGATAATGATACAAGCTTCCCAAAACCGTTGAGTTCGTTTCCTAACACTCGACGTGCACCATTTACGACTAGCTTTTCGAGGCCGTTTAGTCACTTTCATGAAATTTTCAACGACATTATTTTACGACGAAAAGTTATAATTTCATAATAAATCATTAAATGATTATCGTAGGGTCTCATTTCAACGTAAATACATGTAAAGTAATTTAAAAATGGTCAAGACATTATAAGATTATTTTTCGACGATAAGTGTTATTTTCAAAATTCACAAGTGGTATAGATATCATCCGAATTGCATGCATAACATTACATCATAACTTATTATGTATCATATCATTCATAATAGGTCAAGTTTAGAGATTCACGCTACATTTCGGTGTATCCACTTTTGTCATCATAATCATTGCAACAGGTGAGTTTTCATAGCCCCACTTTCAAATGTTTTGTACTATTTTGGGGAGATACACATGCTCAACTATTTTCATTTACTTTCATAAGTACTATAAACATTTAAGGATTAATGTGAGTTCCATAGCCCCATTTTCAATTGTTTTTATACTACTTTTGGGGGAGATACATGCTCATCAACTTTTATGACATTCATGATTATTTGCAACTATATGTTTATCTGAACTGAATGTTTAGTCATATTCTATATCATAAATCACGGAGCTAAATGTCTTGGTATAATCATTGAGCTAAATGTCTTGGTATAATCATTGAGCTAAATGTCTTGGTATTATCATTGAGCTAAATGTCTTGGTATAATCATTGAGCTAAATGTCTTGGTATTATCATTGAGCTAAATGTCTTGGTATTATCATTGAGCTAAATGTCTTGGTATAATCATTGAACTAAATGTCTTGGTATAATCATGAACTAATGGTCTTGGAATTATTTGAAACAACACTCATATGTGTTATATCAATTGAATATTGATACATTAAGTAATGTACTGTTATGTGAATTCATTTGACATCATGCATTTGAACATAAACTATACACATTTTGGGAATGGGTTGTGAACACACAAGCTGCAAGTTTTGTATGGGCGGAACTTGGAACTGAGTGGATTTGCAATGCCTTTGCTGCATGAACATTCTTTAAAGGCTTTACATTTCAACGCAAACTCTATGAACTCACTAAACCTTTGTGTTGACACTTTTAGCATGTTTTATCTCAGGTATCTAAGGCATTCACTTCATGGCATGCATGTGGATATATCATAGAGTCGTGGTGACGACGCGTCTCACTTGGGTTTTATGAACTTTAAAACATCGTTTGTCTTGTATCAAACTTAATTCCGCACATGTCTAATTTCATTTGGGACCTACACTTTGTAAACTTTGATTATTTTATTAAATCAAGCGATGTATTTTACAAACGACACATTAGGTAGTTCAATATAACTGTGATTGTGATGCTATGACAGTCAACCCCCAGGAATTCCATTCCGCTGCAAAACAGGTAATTTGGGGGTGTGACAGATTGGCATCAGAGCTTCAGTTATAGAGAACTAGGTTGCATCATTGACCCTAGACTATAACTACATCATCATAGCATCTCATCATTTCATCATAAGTGCATATTCACTTTGCATGCGGATTCATACGTACATTTTCAAGTTATTTACTTTCATTTCAAAATTGAATGTCACATAGATGCCTTCAAATACCCATCCCATCAAACTCACATCAGACACCAACGTGGAGAATGCCCTGTCATTCCCTAACACAATTTTAACATCAGTTGACTCAACACCGATAAAATCAAATGAGGAGACTGAACCCTTTTAGGAGGACGAAGTTGCACCTACACCATCACGATCACCATTGATTCACTGTAGGATCAGGACAAATTTTATCATTCTGTTGAGACAGATCATACCATTTGGTAGGACTTACAAGCTTAGTCCTAGTGGACCTATTAGTCATACATTTGATTTGCCGCTTGGGAAGCGTGCATGATTTGACACACCGTTATCATTTACCACTAAGACTACAGAAACTACAGAAACTACACTATTTTATAGATTTAAGGACTGTGAGAGTTTCAAAGCTGTTGTTTCTAGACAACCTACTACTCCTACACTTGAGGCATGATTAGACCACCGGCAGGAACCGATAATAAGTACCTTTCTAGCTAATGTAATCTTTATCAGTTATTATCTCCACGTTAATCACAACCTTTGTTTATTTCATTCCTATTCCAATTGCCCAATTTTCAATCATTTCGCGACAATACCTCACTATCTTACTAGGGGTTAGGCCAACTTTATTCTTGACCAATTAGGAGACTATTACCATTCTTTAAGGTTTCCCCGTGTATCCTACAAACCATTCAACAAATTATATTTCAAGTTACTTTGCTACTACTTTATAACATTATTTCAATTAATTTTATTTCAAGCTATTTTATCACCATCTTAGAAACGTTGTTTCATAAAGTTTTAAAACAAAGTTGTTTCGTTACCACCCTATCAATTGGCTTTCAGTCATTTTATCAACTATTTATTACCATCATGCGAAACGATTTTCATGTTACTCTGAAAAATTATTGAGTCATTATCTTACAAAACAAAACGTTGAATACCATCTAAAACTTCGGAGGAACATAATATCATTTCAAAAAAACCAAGCATCACATCAATTGTCCTCGATTATACATGGCCTGATCACCTATGTATAATTCAGGAAGAATTATGTCATGAAAGTAACAAGCATCATTTCAAATCTCTTAAAACAATCTTCACTCAAAAGAAAGGCTTTGTAATCAGATAAATTGTTCATAAACATTTTTTTTAACACTCTATAGAAGCCCACGCCATTCATCCCTCACTCAACCGATAAGTTAGAATTTGATGAGTTACCTTTTTAGGAAAGGCTTCCTATACCATCTATGAGGAGGATTCCTCGATACAAGAAAACAATGAAAGCATTCTAGGACTACCAACAAGGACTAGAAGTATATAGTAAGACGTTTCAAAACTCAACAAAAATCTTAAGACATCACGAGACATTCCGAAACACTATTTTGGACTAGAAGCCAAATTATATCATTTCAAAAAGTACTAGCAAGACCGAGTTATAAGATTTAGTACAAAGCGAATATACACTAAGCAACACTATAGGGAGAAACCAAGTCTTCTAACTGAGACTACAGAACATTTCACTAAACGTGGCTTCAACAATAGGTGAACTTCCCAAAAATGAGTTTCCCTTAAAGCAAAATTTGGTTAAATTAAGGTTATCAATATAAACTCCCTCTAAGGCATTGTGTTCTCTAGAAATTATGGACAACCTCACTTTCATATCAAGAGATGCAAAAGGTTTGAACATAACAGACAATCAATGATACTCCATCTACAAGTGAAATTAGAACAAACATTCTTCGACATAGTATAAGCTGATATCTATGTTTATGCTAGCATGATAACAATCTAAGTGATGAAATAATTTTAGAAGCACTCAATATCGGGACAGATCTTGAAAATCAATCACTACACCACATCACTTAAATATTTAAGGTTTTGTGACTTTACAACATTGAGCATGGAAACACTTCGATAATCAAACAATAAACATTTTAGTCATGGAGACTAAGCACCTTAGGCAAGTAAGACTCAAGTAATGACATTCTCTAGAACGAGAAACGCGAGGAATCACAACTGTTACCTATAATCTATTCTTGTCAATAAGGTCCTTTTCGACAGATTTAATATTTTGATATTTGGCACGAGACACGTGGTATCAATTCCAGTTGTACCTATTATAAGCTATTCGATTCACCTTAGACTGCTGCCAATCCTTTCAATCTTCCCATGGAATCTATTAGGACATGAGTACCACCTATTATCCTCAGCTCAATGGTTAGAGCGAGAGAACAATTCCAACATTAGAAGATATGCTCAAGGCATGTGTGATTTTCTAGAAATGATTAGGCAAATCATTCTTCATCGAACAAGTTGCTTTACAACAATAGTTATTATATGAACATATTGACAACACCAATTGAGGCACTCTATGGTCGAGGTGTCAATCACTTATTCACGGGTCAAAACCAGGAAAGTTTAACTCACAAGTCCATAAGTCATTCATGAAACAACAAAGTGATCGAACAGTTCAAAAATCAGTTACAAGTAACAACATATAGCTAGATAAGCTATGTCGATATACGACGCAAAATATTGGAAGTATGTTCCATAAGTCGCAAACCATTAGAATTTCAAGTTGGCAACAAATATATGTTCAACGTCCCGTCTTGGAAAGGCGCGGTACGATTCAGAAAACACTGGACGACCCAATGCGACTCAAATATCCTCACCTTTTCACAAGTAACATCGTAGAACATAACATGGACTGAATTCAGGGACTGAATTCCTTTTTGGTTGGGCGAATGTGACAACTCGTAATTTCAGGTCATTTTACAAACTTTAAAAGTTTCACTATTTCATCATTTATCGTAAACTACGTTTACGAGTATCAAATTCGCGTAATCTTAATGGTTTAGCTGCGAATTCATGAACATATCATCAAGGACATTTCATATAGACTAGATTTAGTCTACATAACATTAATAACATTATTTCATATCGGTTCATGCATGGATTTGCATTTCTCATTAAACGTTTATTTTCCTATTAAATAAACGCTATCGCGTAATCAATTATGTTGAACATTTGATCCGAAACTTCCAAAAATATTCCTAATATATTTTTATACTCATTTTAAGACTATAAAAATTATATTATTAATTTACCCGATGTTTTCAATTTATTTCGTATATAAATTGTTAAATTTATATAATTACGACGGTTTTCTTAAAAACAACACGATAATTATTATTTCATTCAAATTTTGTAAGAAATGTATTTTTATAATTTTTATGACTTCAATATATTTTATTTTGATCCGTTAAAATTAATTAGTTGCTAACGCTACCCTACAAGCTCAAATGTGTACACAAGTTACTAATTATTCTTACATAACTACACTTTACTTCTACATATGTGTACTTAACTATGACAAAATGCATCTAGCCTTTTTCTTTCATATTGGTCGACACAAAGATGACACACCTTTTCTTTCCAAAATATCTAATGACACCTATTCTTACATGCATAATATAATATCTACAAACTTCACATAGTTAACATTATGTCAAGTGTGAAACAAAACAAATATCCTCTCCTCTCCTCTCCTCCATAACCGGCCACTCTAAGAAACATGGAGGAATCCATAATTTTTTTCAAGATCAAGTATTATCAAGTCCTATTAGTGATCTATGTAAAGGTTTTGAAATAAAAACCTATAGATTAATAAGGTTTTCGTCACTTTCTTTCACATAATCATACAAGTAAGCATTTCATGATCATCATAATTCTTTCATATTCATTTTTATGTTATTTCATCATTTTTGCAAGAAATCATGCATGTTACATATGAGTTTATACTACTTTTAATGTTTTTATTACTTATATTGAAATATGATCATCCTATAAATTATCCCTTGTAATATATCACTTTTGGTGATGTCTAGGAACCCATGACACCCTAAGAAGGTGTATGGTAGGATTAGAATAGCTTCGGAGTTGTTTTGAATTGGTTAGAATAGGTTTGGCGCGAGAAAAACTCATTTTGACAAGTTTAATTAAGGGTCTGTCCATATTTTTGAAATCTGGAAATTTCGACAGTGTGTAAAAATATTTTGGGCTAGATATTCAGAAAATATACTTTAAAACGAAAACGTGGCCGCTTGAACGGGTTAAAACGGAGTTATAACGAAGAAGTTATGAATTTTCCAAGTTTGACGACGAAAATTAATTGTTTCAGAAAATTCAGCATGCTGTCTCGACTTTTTACGAGTAAAAAATGAGTCTTAAGCGTTGTTAAATGTGTCGACTTATCAAAAATATATTAGTATATGTTATCACGATTCCGTGGATATAAAGAACGTAGAAAACGGACTTATAACGACTAAGTTATTCACATTTTAAACAAGTTGCCGTAACTACTTTATTATAAGTAAAACTAATATATTTCTATTAGACAAATATTACGGCCACGAAGGACCATGTTGAGGGTCGTTTTTAACATGGATGTAATACTTTTTATAACATGATGTCTTCTAGTAAAAGTAAGTTCGCCAAGCATATTTTCCAAAATGTCCGACCGTTTGTCAAGCGGAGTTGTAATGAATTATATACGGTCACTTAAACTTTGCCAAAAACCACCCTTAAACAATATTTTGGACAAAAGTACCATACTTTACCTATATGTTTCTCCGTGATCGAGACCTCTAGGATGAAAACTTAAACACTAAAACTTTGAGATAATGATACAAGCTTCCCAAAACCGTTGAGTTCGTTTCCTAACACTCGACGTGCACCATTTGACGACTAGCTTTTCGAGGCCGTTTAGTCACTTTCATGAAATTTTCAACGACATTATTTTACGACGAAAAGTTATAATTTCATAATAAATCATTAAATGATTATCGTAGGGTATCATTTCAACGTAAATACATGTAAAGTAATTTAAAAATGGTCAAGACATTATAAGATTATTTTTCGACGATAAGTGTTATTTTCAAAAATTCACAAGTGGTATAGATATCATCCGAATTGCATGCATAACATTACATCATAACTTATTATGTATCATATCATTCATAATAGGTCAAGTTTAGAGATTCACGCTACATTTCGGTGTATCCACTTTTGTCATCATAATCATTGCAACAGGTGAGTTTTCATAGCCCCACTTTCAATTGTTTTGTACTATTTTGGGGGAGATACATGCTCAACTATTTTCATTTACTTTCATAAGTACTATAAACATTTAAGGATTACTGTGAGTTCCATAGCCCCATTTTCAATTGTTTTTATACTACTTTTGGGGGAGATACATGCTCATCAACTTTTATGACATTCATGATTATTTGCAACTATATGTTTATCTGAACTGAATGTTTAGTCATATTCTATATCATAAATCACGGAGCTAAATGTCTTGGTATAATCATTGAGCTAAATGTCTTGGTATAATCATTGAGCTAAATGTCTTGGTATTATCATTGAGCTAAATGTCTTGGTATAATCATTGAGCTAAATGTCTTGGTATTATCATTGAGCTAAATGTCTTGGTATTATCATTGAGCTAAATGTCTTGGTATTATCATTGAGCTAAATGTCTTGGTATAATCATTGAACTAAATGTCTTGGTATAATCATGAACTAATGGTCTTGGAATTATTTGAAACAACACTCATATGTGTTATATCAATTGAATATTGATACATTAAGTAATGTACTGTTATGTGAATTCATTTGACATCATGCATTTGAACATAAACTATACACATTTTGGCAATGGGTTGTGAACACACAAGCTGCAAGTTTTGTATGGGCGAAACTTGGAACTGAGTGGATTTGCAATGCCTTTGCTGCATGAACATTCTTTAAAGGCTTTACATTTCAACGCAAACTCTATGAACTCACTCAACCTTTGTGTTGACACTTTTAGCATGTTTTATCTTAGGTATCTAAGGCATTCACTTCATGGCATGCATGTGGACATATCATAGAGTCGTGGTGACGACGCGTCTCACTTGGGTTTTATGAACTTTAAAACGTCGTTTGTCTTGTATCAAACTTAATTCCGCACATTTCTAATTTCATTTGGGACCTACACTTTGTAAACTCTGATTATTTTATTAAATCAAGCGATGTATTTTACAAACGACACTTTAGGTCGTTCAATATAAGTGTGATTGTGATGCTATGACAGTCAACCCCCAGGAATTCCATTCCGCTGTAAAACAGGTAATTTAGGGGTGTGACAGAGGTTTAGCTACTGTTTGAGTAACGTCGGTTGCGGTTTCAGAGTAGAAGACCTCATCGTCTGATTCGGTTTCCTCAGAGCTTTCGTCCACTAGCTTTCTTGTCGGTTCAGGCTTAGGTAGGGAATAGGAACACTTCCTTAGAAGGAACTTTCCTTTTGAGTGGAGGTTTCCTCTTCGGGAACTTCCTTTGACTTTCTGTGCTTGCAACACTCCCTGCATTGCCTCTTCGGTTTCCTGGTAGGTGTACCAGAAGACTTATCATCGAGAGAACCAACTTTACCTTCATCAACTGCTACCAGATACCTTTTGTATGAGTAAAGCTGTTTGATTACATCAGAGAGAAGGTGGTCCGGCAGCACAGCACCTTGTTTCTTTGTTGTTGATTCCTTAAATATGACTGTTAGAGTGGGTTCATACAACATTTCATGATTGTTGGGGTCATTGAGTCTCTTGGGGATATCCGGGTTAAACGCAAGTGCTCTTTGGATCAACAGTTTGGTATATCTAATATAAGGGATTTTTTAGCCAAGCTTCTTGAGAAATGTCATCATATCGTCCCAAATCAGAGCTTCGACTTCAATGTGCTTCATGTTGACCAAAGCCCAAAAGATTTTCAGTTCCATGAGCTTGGGATGCTCATAGCCACTGTCACGACCAGAAACCGACTTGGTGATGATGATGTAGAGAGTTCTCCAAGGTTGAGGAATATTCTTAAGATCCACATGTGAATGCTTAGTGATTACTCTTGTGGCTTCGTCATAACCAATGTCGATTAGGAACTATAGAACAGTCTGTTCAGTTGGTGTGGCATTGAGTTCGGTTGGCTCGATGATTGGAATGAGAAGAACACCGTAAGTTGCAGGTGTGATGGTGACTTGTTTGTGGTTGAGAGTCACATCACGCATTCGTCCTTTGATCTTTTGCATATTCTAGAACGATGAATGTAGATCTGGAACAGTAGCAGAGTTGGAGAGCATGTTCGATAAGGATGATTCTTGAATATCCACAGCAATCAAGAAGAGGACTCGGCAGGTGAGAGTTTCAAAGTCAACACGAAGGTTGTTCTTTCCAATCTTCATCGGATAGCCATTTGGGAAGATATCAACAATGGTGAGAACATTTGGTGCATCCACATTCATTTGAGCGTCCATGTCATGATCTGAAATACATTTAGCCAAAGAACCAACATATCGAAAGACATTATGTTAGTCAACAGATGGTTTTATTGTCTAATTATTGAATGTGCAATGTTGATGATTGTTACGAGTCCAAAGTCACTTGTTTGTCCAATAGTCCAATGATGTCATGATAAGTTTCGTGAGTTAGTTAACTTTAAGTTTTAAAGTTCAGGTTATCACTTATTTTTCACAACATATAATACGTTTAAGCTTATTAGTGACATTATTGGTTTCGTGACGTTATGATTTATTTATTTACAAGTTTGCACGCGTAACAATTCATGATTAAGGTTAAACAAGGCTTAGGCAACAGGAGAGGTATACGCGTAAACGCAAGCTTATGCGTAGGATCCTGACTTACGCGTAAGAAATATTACGCGTAGGAAAAGGACCTTATGCGTAGGGCTTACGTAAGCGTATATAAACCTTACGCGTAAGGCTTACTCGTAAGAGTAGACCTTATGCGTAGATGTCACTGTTTACGCATATCCTTCATAGGATACGCGTAGTCATGTAGAACCTACGCGTAAATGCTACGTAAGATTTCTCACGCGCAACATGCTACGCATAAGGTGATCCTTATGCGTAGATGTCTAACAACCTTGATTCGATTTTCGTGTTGCAAACTGAAATAAATTATCATAGCATCAATATTAACACATACATTCATTCTATAACAGATCTAATCACAAATACTCATTCAAACATTTAGGCGTAGAACATATGTTATGCGTAGCCTAAAACCCTAAAGTTCAAGATTTACGCATATGAAATCTAGCCATAGGATTTGTACCAAACTGATTCTGGGAGGTCTTAGAGGCATAGTAAGTTGTCCTATCCAAGTTTTAACATCATATATGCCATGGATCAAAAATACCCAAATCGTATGAATATAAACCCTAAATTCCAATTAATGAATCATTAGCGTTACTGGGTGATATCTGGGCCTAGATATGATCAATTCAAGTTGACAACAACCTCCTACAACAATCTTTTTCACCAAAAACGTTCTCATTTGAAAATACCCAAATTGACTCATGAACCCTAATTTTGAAAAACGAACAATTCGTGTTTCTGGGTGGATTAAATTGATGAAAATGGTTTTAGTACATAGTTTTGAACATTTTAACACCATTACATCATTAAAAACACACACATGATGATCTTATGTTCTTATGCTTACGCGTAGAACATAAAGATCATCATATCACACGTTATAGCCATTGGATTTGCATAAAATTCAAAACCCTCGTTTAAAAATCGTGTTCCAAACACAGAAACACTTACAGATTTATGATCGAAACTTCGGATTAGCAGGTTCAATTTGGTAGGATTAGTTTGGTGTGTGTAATAAATGTGAAGTGTAAGTTAGGTGGAGAGTTTATTAGAAAATACTTTAAGCTTTTGACAGTATTAGTCCCTCCACCTTTTCCATTTTCATCCAATGCCTTTTAACTTCCATTTTGGTTACCAAACGAATGATTTTAGGAAAGAACTTTGACGACACTCCCCTGGACTTAGAAATAATGAAGTTTTATAAATTTCAGTCCGAGGAGTGTCATTGAACCAGAAAATTGACCACCATTATTAAAGAATCAACCGGGATAATGTCACATATTTTGAAACAGTTAAGTATTTATTTTTCTCCCCCTCAACGCTTGATCGGAAAAATACTGAATTTTAAAAGATTTGAGTGTTGACGGAAGAAATGTACTTGCCATGTTAAAAGAAATATAGATAGAAGAATATTTTTGTTGTTTTATAAGGTTTTATATTTTTGTATTTTGTTTTTGAAAAAAAAATATTTACAAAAGAGGTTTTGGTGTTTAACTGGTTTTTTAAGAATGTTTTAATAGTTCATCCAGTTCCTCTTGAGTCAAACACCGCATACCAATCCGGTGGACCAACTCATTAAACCTAGCAGGAGCTAAGGCTTTGGTGAGAAGATCTGCCAATTGGTATTCAGTACCCACAAAATATAATTCAACATTACCTTGTTCCACGTGGTCCTTGATGAAATGGTATCGAAGATCGATGTGCTTTGATTTGAATGTTGAGATTGCATGAGATATATAGCACTCCGATTGTCGCGTACATCGGGATTCGTCAAATACATAACCATAGTCCTTGAGTTGTGTTCTCATCCAAATGACTTGAGCACAACACGCCAACATGGCAACATATTCCTTCGGTTGAGGAGCGGTGATGTGCAATCCTGCTTCTTCGATTGCCATGACACTAGTTTATCACCAAGAAATTGTAAAGCTCCTGAAGTACTTTTACGTGAATCTAAGCATCTTGCGTGATCAGCGTCTGAAAGCGATTAGTTCAAAACCAGAATCCTTCGGATACGGATCCCAAATTAATGGTTCCCTTTATGTATCGGAGGATTCTTTTAGCCTCAGAGAGGTGGGTTTCAGTTGGTCTCGACTGATAACGGGAGCAAAGATAGACGGCAAAAACAATATCAGGTCTGCTAGCTGTTAGATACATGAGAGACACAATGATACTACGATATTTGGTAGGGTCCACCAATTTCCCTTGTAAATCAGCGTCTAGCTTCTTTGTATGAGCCATTGGTGTGGCATAGGTGTCACAGTTTGCATTCCAAATTTGTGTAACAATTCAAGGGCATATTTTGGTGACTCAAGAAAATACGACGGGGTGATTGATGGACTTGCATTCCAAGGAAGAATGTGAGTTCACCCATCATTGTCATTTCAAAATGTTTTGTCATAAGTTTTGCAAAAGCATTTGAGTATTTTAAATGTGTTGACCCAAAAATGATGTCATCTACATAAATTTGAACGATTAAGATGTGAACCCCGTGATATTGTATAAAGAGTGTAGGGTCGACCGAACCTTTGGTAAAATTATTGGCAATAAGGAAGGATGATAACTTATCGTACCACGCCCGAGGGGCTTGTTTGAGACCGTAGAGAGCTTTCTTCAGTTTATATACATGATTAGGGAACTCTGGATCAATGAATCCTTCTGGCTGGCTTACATAGACCGTTTCTTTCAGTTGTCCATTGAGAAAAGAAGTTTTGACATCCATTTGAAAGACCGTGATGTTCATGTGAGCTGCAAATGCCAGAAAAATCGAACGATCTCAACCGAGCAACCGGAGCAAATGATTCTTCAAAGTTAATACCCTTTTCCTATCTATAACCCTTAGCCACGGACTGACTTGTTTCTAATTACGATTCCTTCAGCATCCAATTTGTTTTTCCAAATCCATTTGAGACCAATGACGAAGACCCTTATTGGTCTTTCAACCATTTCCATACTTCAAGGCGTTTGAATTGGTTGAGTTCTTTCTGCATGGATTCAATCTAGTTGTCCTTTGTCATTGCGTCTTTAATGTTTTTAGGCTCAGATTGGCAGACGGTGAGTGCATAAATGCAATGTTCACCATCTGTGTGAAGACGTTGTCTCGTTACGGCTGGTTGATTCGGGTTGCCAATAATATTCTCAAGGGGATGGTCTTTTGTCCAACGATGTGTGGAAGGTTGACATTGATTTACATTATGCAGATTTTGAGGATTCAAATGGCTTGTAGATGATTTTGCAACATCAGGTGCAGATTTCATTGGCGAGCGGGTTAAAGAACGCATTTGGATCAAAATATGCAGGTGTGGTTACATCATTAGAACATCATCAGCTGGTTGCGTCGTTGGAGCAGGTTTGTTCAACTGTTGTTGTAGAGTCAACTGGTGGTACTTCTTCAACAGAAATTGTTGTAGCAGGTGTATCATGTATAGGAGTATTATCAAGTTGAGCAGCAGAAACAACGGATACACCTGGAGCACGTTCATCAATATCGTCACTGAACAGAGGAGTAAATAGTCTTTCCATTTGTTGACGAGTAAGGCGAGGGCTTGTTGGTGATGATGGGGTTTGGGGGAAAGTTTAAGCGGTTGTGACCGGGTTCCAAGCTGTTATACTCAGAAAACATTTCTGTAAGCTCATCAAAATTAGCATGAATCGTTTCCATAACCTGCTTTGTACGGCGATTCAGATCCGGTAACCTTTAGGATTCTCACAATATCAATAAAAACTCAATGTCAGCTTTTGATTTGAGCTTTCCAAAGTCATCACGATCATTATTCGGATAGCAAAGAGATCCAAAGACATGAAAGTGTTTGAGATTAGGTTTACGGTTGTGGAGAAGCTCAAATGGTGTTTTGTTGTGGCGTTTTGTAATCATTGGCGGTTCTAGTGTAGCATGCAGTTGAGACGGCTTGACCCACAAGTAATCTAGAAGTTTAGCATTGATTAACATCGTTCTAGGAGCTTCCACTAACGTACGGTTTCGTCTTTCAACAACTCCGTTTTGTTCTGGTGTGCGAGCAATGGATGTTTGATGCTCAATTCCCACTTTCTCATAATATTCCCAAAGAGTTTGATTCACAAATTCAGTTCGTTTGTCTGTTCGAATTTGTCTGATTGTTCGGAGCTGAATTTGAATTTTCGTGAGAAAGGTGATGATCATCTGTGGAGCTTGATCTTTACTGCGAAGAAAGTAAACCCCAAGTCCATCTTGAGTAGTCATCAACAATTACCAAGATGTAGCGTTTGCCATTAATCATCTGCAAGCGCATCGGGCCACACAAATCCATGTGAAGAAGATGTAGCACATGTTTGAGATCTGTGTTCCACCTTTGAAGGAAAATGAGCATGAGTGATTTTTCCTTGTTCACAAGCTGAGCATAGGTGATCTTTAGAATACGGAATCGGAGACCTTCAACAAGTTTGTGTCGTGCAAGATTGGTGATGGTTTGAAAGTTTAGATGTGAAGGCAGCGGTGCCATAGCCAAGATTTTGTAGATGTAGCCTTTGTGAGTAAACAAATGGGAGATGAAGCGATCATGTCTTGCATGGAGATAGTGTAGAGACTGGATGGCGTTGGCGGACATAAGATCATTTCCTTATAGATCACGAATGAAACAAGTTTTCTTCCTGAAAGCTACTTCCAAGTCTCCATCACAAAATTGACCAACTGAGAATAGATTGTGACCGAGGCCTTCCACATAATAAACCCTTCTAATTTTGATGTTGCCATTAATGTAATCTCCGTAGCCCATGATAGATGCGAAGTGATCATTCTGAATCTGACGGTGCCAATGAACTTTGAAACAAAGTTTGATAACAGTTTAAGATTGCTTGTCATATGTCGGAAAATCCGCTATCAACAATCAAAGGATGATCGTATCACCTGCATTGAACACAGACACAGGATGGAATAGAAGTAGATGTGGAACCCGAGTGTTAGAGGGTTCCAAAGCGATATAGTATAAATACACACATCAATGATTTTAGGCATCCATTTAAATCCTAGTGTATTATGTATCCATTTCTGCATCTCCAACTAGTCCTAGCTTTAGTCTTAGTGAATGCACTAGGTGGTACTACAATCCTTGGAGGTGATACTGGAACTACAGGGACATCAATTCGTTTCTTAGAATCTAAAGAAGGCGGTTTGCCAAGCACAGACTTAGAAGCATTAGTGGGCCTAGAGGTATTTCGAATCTTAGGATTCCGTAAACGTGACAAGATAGCCTTAGCAACACATTTATCATGACAATCAGAAACATACTTTTACGACAAATAACACAAGATGCGTCATCTGAATATCAAAAGTACTTAAAGGTTCAACATTAGTTACAACACTTTTTCCATTACATTTGCCAGTCGCAATATCTAAAGTGGGTGCAACTGGAGTCTTATTCAAAGTCCTACGGTGTTCTTCTACTTCAACATTCTTTATTTGTCTTTTCTTAGGTCGCAACTTCCTATTCTTCCTTGTATTGCTCCTAAGCTGTGAAGTGCGGACGTTTGTAAAAGAGGCAACTAGTCATGTTTCAGTAGAGGGAAGCACATTAGTAACTTGTGTTTTGTCAGTAGGTATTCTGGGGACATGATTTCTAAGTGTTACAGGTGCAACCCTCTTAATGATGCTAGGCTGAACTTGTTCATACGTTCCTAACATTTCCCTTAACTTAAAAATAGTGTGCACCAGCTCTTGATTTTTAGAACGAAGATTTCCAGAAAAATTCATAATTTCTTTGGTGTATGCAAGATAATGATCAAGTTCGTTTGATGCTTCATCACGATCTTTTGAGTAAATCAAATATGACACTATATTCCTTTTTAACTTTTGCAAGTTCTTGTTCATATTTTGAGATTTGACACTTAAAAGACACGTTTTGATCATCCAGGTGCTCAATTTTAGGATCAGAAGATTTTGCATGCCAGGCGATTTTGTTTTGAAAAGCAAGTTGTTGATGTGAATATCTTTTGACACCAATTAAGACGACGTTTTGCATAGGAAAGTTTGTTTGACAATCGTTCACTTTCAACTTTTAAAGACTCGAGTTGAAGCACATTGTCAGTATTCTCAACAATTTCAACGGTATCAACAGAATCGAGAGATATGATCGGATGCATATGCAACAGTTGTAATAACACAAGATTATTGATATCGCACAGATAACATTTTCAAGAGTCGATCAACATCTTTTCTCAACAGTTTCATTTTACGTTTAGTATTAGAAATTGATGTTTCTTTTCTCAGCTGTTTTCATGAGACCAAGTTCCTTGTGAAAATCCCTTTCCCAATATAGTGCACAATTTTTCAAATTTTGAACATGGGGTAAAATTATTTTTTGAAAAATGTCTCTTTGTTCTCGTGCCAATGGCGAGTGAAAATGTTCAACTTTTATTTCATACTGAAATTCAATCTTACGTTCCAAAAGTTTGATGTCAGATAAGAAAGTGTCAAAATATTTGATAACACGACAACTTTCGGCTTTAGTTTTTACTTCACTAACTGAAGGTAAAGGACCATTAATTTGTGTACCATTGTGTTGGGGACTAACTTCAGAAACTGGTGTGACAACCAAAGGTGTGTTTAAAGTATCTTGTTGTGTGACAAAAGTTACAGCTTTTGAATAATTAAATGGTTTGTTATAAACGATATTTTCCATTTTGACCGACTCGTCATGCATAATTCCTCCATGCGATTATATTCCACAATCATAATTGAATCATCAATTCGTGTTACGCACTGTAAACTTGAGGATTTGGTTTGAATGCTCTGTTAGAAAACTTAGGTTTGTAATCAGCAAGATTCGGACCCTATCCATTTGGATTTGGTTTAAAAGTAAACTTTTGAATAGTTGTGATTGACTCACCATGTTTATAAACGACATTTCGAAACTCTTTGATGTTGTGTTGTAAGTCGACAATTTCTTCAAGATAGTTATCTATTCGTTTCGGTGGAATGCTTTGTTTGTACTCGGAGAACTGTTTTGACAAGTTAACAACTCAGCCTTGGTTTTTTGATTTTCCAAAGTAAGAGCGTTAAGTTGTTGTTTATGTTTATGTTCATGTTTCAGTTGTTCTATTTGAGACAACAAAGCATTCTTCGATCGGCTAGATCACGTATCTGTCGTTCTAAAGATTTTTCGTTTTGATAAGATTTAAGCGACTTCAAAACCTTTCCCGTTTTCTTGAGTTTTGAAAACTTGATTTGTCGAATTAAGCAATCGTTATCCCTGTTAACAGTGCATTTTTTCTTTTAGTTTTGAATTGACATCATGATAATGTTCCTTCGGGATTGTTGGTCTTTAACTAAGGTCCGGAGCTTAAATTCTGGATCAAACGTAGATCATTTTGTTCAGTGAGTCAACATGTCATTGTTTAGATCCTCAAATATAACGGAGTCAACTTGATCATCAATGGTAACCATAAGGTCATCTTGATCATCAAATATAACTACGGGGTCTAGTTGATGATCATCATAATGAGATGTAGAAGGCTCATGTTGAACACTCTGATCTATGTCGGATCAGATGATGTTGGCGATATCAGTTCATTAATGATAATTGTGTTAGAATTACGGAGACAAGCGTCAATGTCATACACACTATACATTGTCACTCATGTAGAGCTTGCATTTGTGCCATCAACATCACGATGCATTGGCACGCAAGTCCTCCATATCATCAAGAACTGCATCGCCATAAAGCTCATTCCTTGTTGGTAAGAGTTCCACACTTCATCCTAAGAGCCAAGAGCAAAGCCTCTTTGAAATAAGCATTGCCTCTTGTCCTCGGTTTAGGACATGCATTAGCCAGATGACCCTTCATTCAGTTATAGCATCGAAGATTAACCCCATTCTGGCATTTCCCTGTTCAACCACTTGAGCCCTTTCTTTGGTGCGGAGCACCGTATAATTCCTTCCCATAGCATTTAACCTGACCTCCTCCCATCTGCGACCATAACCACGGTTTTGAACTTCAACGCGTCCATTGTTCTATGACCTAATTCCTTGTATTAGATGAAGAACGAATGCGATTGTTGGATTTGTTTGTATTACGGCCAAATGCTTTAGCAATCATAACAAATCCTTGTTGTAATTCATCGAAGGCATGGTCCTCATCACTTCACTGTAAAGAGCTTGAGCAATGTTGTTGTTGTATAGAACCAACTGATTTTGTTGAGGTTGTTTTGTGTGGATCATAAGGTGTGATAGTTGCAGTTGGTTGAGGAGCGGGTTGAGGAGCTTGTTGAGGAGGAATATTTGTTTGAGCGCATAAAGCAAGTTGTTGATCATCGAGTGAAGGTGAAACAGTTTGTCCACGGATAATCCTTTCCTTATCAACTTCTTTTTGAGGCTTGAGATAATCATACAACAATCCGTAGGTAGCATGATGCATATTCTTCGCTTGAGGAGAAAATGACATACTTTTCCCATTCGGACCAAGACTACTTAGGAACTTTGTGTTGACAGCAATTCGTGGCATGATGATATTGTGTTTGTCCAAATCATTAATGATGTCTGAAAAGCGATGATGATATGACTCTAATGTCTCTCCCGGTTCAATCATGAAGTGTTCATAAGCCAAGTAGATTTTGGATTCCATGTCTTCCAGATTGAGTGTTGTGCCTTCCATAAGAAGATGAATATGTTCCCACACACTTTTGCATCTTTTGAGCATCAACACTTGAAGGATTGGATTTGGTAGTCCTTAAAGGATGTATTGCATTGCAAGTTCGTCGGCTTCAAAGTGTAGAAGTTGGTCACCCGTGAGGTCTGCAGATAGCAATGTTGGTGACTGCATCTCTTGGTGGATTGGCATCGGATGCTGATGTGTGACAGTAGTAGGCATCTGAAATGGACCTTCCATAATGACCTTCTTTAAGAACTTTCCATGAGGCTTCTTTAGATCACAAAACCTAAAGAACCTAATAACCCATTGATCATAATTCCACAGGTGAGCATTGGAGGTCTATCAAGTGAGCCAACTTCATGAATTGATTGTTGGCTACTTAAGGCTTCACACATCTTGCCAAACCATGGCGGTTCCTTCATAGTATTCCTGGATGGATGTTGATTGTAGAAGTTTGTGTAAGGTTGTACTTGAAGACTTGGTGGTGGTTGAACCATTAGAGGTTGTGGAGTTCTGCAAGTTGTGGAGTATGTTGTTGATTAAATTGTTGTTGATAAATCTGTTGTTGATGATTCAATTGTTGATGTTGTGGACTTAGTTGTTGTTGTTGTTGTTGATTATAAGTGTAAGGAAAATAGCTAGAGTATGGTGGTTGTGACATGTTGAAAACTTGTGTTGTTAAATGGATCTTTGTAGTCGAATGAACCGTTGTTGATGAAGTATCCTTAGGCGTAGAAATCACAGAAAGGCAAAGTACCACTTATGCGTAAAAACACCAAAGATACGTAACGGCAATGATTCGCGTAGGATTAGCTTCTGCGTAAGAGATGAGAAAATACAAAAGTTATCGTAAAAGAGGAGTTAAGCTAGAAACCTTAGGCGTAGGATTACCTTATGCGTAAGACAAAGCTTAGGCGTAAGATGAATATTATGCGTAAAAGTCTCTGCGTAAGCTTTAGCTTATGCGTAATTTTAGGGTTTTACCCAAGCGTCTTTTACACTATCACGGTGCAAAAGATATCAAAATTCGGCGTTTTTGGGCTTATCCAAGCAAGAAAAATCTGAGTAAGCCACGCGAAGATCAAACCAAGGACAAGTTACGCGTAGTTTAGGGTTTTCCGTAGAGCTACTTGTAAAAATGACTTTTGCCCAAAGATGTTTCTAAACCAGATTTTTGTGATGAAATATCTTTAATATCACCAAAATAACACAAAAGTGTGATCAAAAGAGTCTAAAAGCGGTTATGCGTAGAACGAAACCCTCGTACAAAAACTAGCTTAAAAACAATGATCCACGCATAAAGTTTGAAACTTTTGCCAAAACAGTTATTTTACACCTTAAAACGTTGAAAGTACAAGAATCTTGGATTAAAAAGTGTAAAAAATGAGTTTTTAAGTGAATCAAAGTTCTAACCAACGAACCGTATGTTTTACGCGTAGGACTAAAACCCACTTCAAAAACAATACGTTCACCCAACTATTTGGCGAATGATACCCTTGTTAGGTCACCATATATGTAACACAAGCATCAATATGTAGAAATAAGAAAGAGATGAAGGCGGATGAACAATAACACACACAAACACACCGTTATGATATGGAAAGGTTACGCGTAGGAGTATGAAAGTGAAATGAATTGAACAACCAACCCTCAAGTGAGGGTTATTACAAGGTATTTATAGGAGAGGGAGCTAGGGCAACACTCCTAGTCCCTTCCTTTCTTTAATGGACTTGGGCCTGGGCATGGGCCTTCTACATAAGCCTAAGGCTAATTACTAACATAAAGGCCATATTAAGCTAACTATTACAATTGAATCACTAACACTTGAATTAAGGTTTAGGAGTGATTCCAACAAAACCAATTGAAAAATCATTTGTAAAATCAATCAAGGTACTTGTGATATAAAATCAAAGCCTTTTGTACCTTAATTGTTTTTTATCATTTAGAATTCTCCCCTCAACATGTGCATATGATTTGAAATTGTTTAGCACATGGAGACAAGAGTTCTTTGAAATAATTTCTTGATCACAAATTTCGTGGAAAAAGCCATTTGATTTTCTTGGTAAATTCTCCCCCTCAAAATGTGCATTGGTTATTTGAAATCATTTAGCACATAGAGGAAAGAGGTTTTTGAAGTACTTCCACGATTGCCAATAGAAACCATTAGAAAATCAATCAAGTTACTTTAGGTTGAAACATATAAATCTTTGTACCTTGATAGTTTATTTTCTTTAGAAATACTCCCCCTCAATATGTGCTTGAGATTGGCGTTTAGCACATTTGGGAAAGTAGCCCGCACTTTTGAATCAAATCGATCATCATTTATCAGATTTCATAATTAAATTACAAATTCTCCCCCGATCAAAAATATCAAACCCTATGAGATTTTGGATCCCAAGTGATTTAATTAGGTTTAGAAAACATGGGAGAACTTGTGGCCTGGTTTAAATACGCATCTTGTTTTTGGATAAATGCTCCTCCTCAATCATGTGCATCATGTATATGAAATCGTTTGGCACATGGAGGCAGGAGTGCCTTTTAAAGGACTAAAAGCATTTGAGATTTAAATCACGATCTCTCCCCGATCAAAAATTTCAAACCTTTTGAGATTTGTGATCCCAATTGATTTAATTTATTTAGAAAAGTTTGGGGAAAGACGTGGCCTGATTTAATTTTGAAAATTGATACGATAAGGATCATTTTTAGACAATAAAGATTGTTAGTATCAGGTATGATAGTTTTAAGAGATCTTTAAGTAAAATAAAACAATTTCACAATCAAACAAGAATAGAAAAAATTTCATTTTGAAAGATCTTTGAGTTTTAAAAGAAAATCATACCATGACATAACATTAAATCTTTAGATCACCACATATTTTGTACAAACAGACTTGATAGATGAAATATCGTTTGAAAATATTTTTTTTAATCAATGACCGTAGTCGTTGATTGGGTGACTTATATTTAAAATGAAGTCCGGTTGATTTCCAAAATTTGAGTTCAATTTATTTTCAAAACAATATTTTTCCATTTTCAAGACAATATTTTTCAAAAATTGTTTCAAAAAGGTATCATCACTATTATCCCACGCACACTATAGTTGTGTGGATAAGCTGCTTTTGTTGTTGTTCTTTGAAGGTTGGAATAAAACCGTCGCGATCTGATGATACCTCGGCGTTGCATTTGCCATGCCAACTCTCCATAGAGGTCCAATTAAGCTCCATTTCTTTATTTTTTGACCTAAGAAATAGTTGCCCTTTCCTTTCGGCATCCAAACATCTTCTATTGTGGGATCCGGATCGGGGTATTCTTATTAACCATGTTATCGCATACGTTAGTCAACACAAACAGATATATGGTGGTGACAACACCAACAGCAATCGACTAATAGAATTCAATCCAACATATCAATCAGATCATGTAATGAATGGGAATAATGTGTTCATCAAACTCTAATCATCTAATCCTAACAATCATATTCTAGATTCCTAGTCCTTCAACATATGCAAACATCTTTTTCTGTTAGGCACGTAGGATAATTAGATAAGCCCGTTAGATGATATAGATTTGAAAACATTCTTCCCCTAAATCAATGACTCATTTCATAAAAGTTCAGCAATTTGAAATCATTGATTGAGTTTTGCAAATTTGTGAAAATTCGATTGATTGATTTTCAAGCAACTCAATTTTCCACCATTTAGAAACACAACAAATATTTTTCTAAAGAATTTTAGACGGAAAACCATTTGTGTAGGAACAGCAGTCCTTCGACATACTTTCCTCATTTTGATTTAGGATAAGTGCATGAAATTTTTAAAATTTTTGAAAATTGGTAGCGCACTTTCCTTTCTTTAAAGAGCGGGTTGCTATAAAATAATAGCAAACCATTAGTTAAGCACGGTTCTGATGCTGAAATAACGCAAGCCATATTAAGAGACATGTTTGAAAAGAAATATTTACACCCTCTGCTCGAAACTTCATCTATGGTCCCGTGCTATTATTGAGTGACATTTCTAAGACCATAGATGTTATTGATACCAGAAGACATGTCTCGAGAAAACAATATTTTTGGTATTTTTCAAATTTTCTAATTTTTATGGGTTTTTGTTGGTTTTATATTTTTCTATTTTCTTTTGATGGTTTTATATTTTTGTATTTTGTTTTTGATAAATATTTACAAAGATAGAGTGGATGATATAGTTTAAGAAAGATGATGATACGAGTACCGAGATAAGGATATCGAACAGCCCGTTGTAGAAGATAGAAGTCATCATCTCTTAAACATTCACCACCAAAGCTTCTGAGGCTCCAGAATTAGAGAATTTGAACCATCTGAAAGTGAGACTTTGGCAGCTTCCCCCCAAACCAAAAATCCTTTAGTTGGCGATTTGAAGCTCTATTTCAAGCTTGCCTTAGCTAGGTGCACAAAAGAAGCAACGTATCCCCACACATAATCTTCTCATATATCTTTTTTCTATACGTCACAGGCGATCCATACCAAAAGGTGTCAAGAGACAAATTCCCCAGTAGTTGAATTGATGCAGCGGTCTTTGGAATAAAGCTCAGAACCGAATACACATATACACAAGGACAGAACCTTATAACATGAAGTAGCGATTAAGTCAATATCCAAAGAATAACCCCGATGTATACTTTTCTCTCCCCCTGAAGAAAGTGTATGAAGCTCAAGAACCGAAGTACCCGAATGCCCAAAGAGAGAATAACCGATAACATTGAAGTAGCATGCTGAATCACTAATTAAGCTCTCAAGTGAAAAGCAAGACCGTCCCCAATGTACACATCTTTCTCCCACGTGATGATTGCGATAACATCGAAATCATCACACATTGTACTTCTTTTATCTTGAAACTAACTCTTCCATCTCTTCCCCCACATAGTTGGAATAAGAACACTAAATGCTATGAGTCAAACATTGAGTTTCTCTGCGGTAATGACATTAGTCTTCTCGGGATATCTTCAATCACTTAGAAGTATTAAGCTCATCAAGTTTACTCGCGTTTAGATCGTGTCTCCTTCCCCCTTGCTGGTTTTGATACTTGAGTCAGCAACACATATCATCCATGTACTAGAAATATTTTGAGAAGACCATTAGCTCAAATATATCTGTGAGAATCAACTTGCTGAAGAAACAATGTGAGCAATCTAATTAGGGATTAAATCGGCTTTCACTCTCCCCCAATTAGTGCTATCCCCTAAACTAACAAAGATTTCAAGTGATCTTCTTAGTCTGGATTAAGAAGAAGTCTTTAGATCATTAAATGCAATACGTCTTTAGTCTTCTAACATGTAGCAGAAAATGTAGAACATACTATAGACTCGACCTTCTTCTAAATTGTCCGTTTGGGGAATAGACAGTTAACATCTTCTTCTCACCAAATGCATTCCCGTTAACATGTATATAGCAAATCCCCTTAACTCAAATCCCACCGAATCAAACAAGAACATAAAGATGTTCATCAATGAAATCAGCCCCAGCTGGAAGCACTTTGTCATTAATCATGTCGACCTTGAGAAGATGTCAACCAACGGCTCTTAGAAGAAACTCCATGTAAAGATGACCCGATAAGAAAAAGCTCGGTTCTTACATGAGTTAGGAGCCGTATGACCATATATTCTCATAAGTCAATCAACCATGCAGAATTATCATACTTCTCTCCCCTCAAAATTGCATCTGAGAGATGTCATTCTTGATTAAACAAGTGAAAATCATCCAAATGTATTCTATTCACACTTCTCCCCTCAAAGGTAGCAAATGATGTCGCCATCGTCATTATAATCGAGCAAGTGGAATAAGATAACAATCATCGGAAGTCCGGTTCACTTGATAACTGAAAGCGCTTGGAAAAAGCATGAAGCATGTTGATGAAAATGGTCATAAATAAGAATATTTCTCTTCTTAGAAGATAAAGCGCCTGAAGTGTACACTTTTCTTTTCTTTGAGGAACGAGGCTTGATGTTGTGTTCAAGCGTCATTATCTCTCTTTTGACATCTCTTGGCAAAACTTGTAATCAACCCCATTATCGTTTAGTAGACTCTTTGTCGTGACAGCTGATGGAGAAAACCCAATATGATGAATTTAACCCTGAAGTGAATTAACCCGAACTCGTGACTTAAACTTGCACATATGTAACAAAGAGCGGTGCCGAGATTTCATGCCCCTTTGAATCCCTAAGTACTCTATACTCTTCATCCAACCAACCATCAAGTATAAGACGTACATCACCTCTTGAACATCCACAATTTAATGTGACACTGAACACTACAACGTAACTCCTTAAAGTGATAGTTATTTTGTGGTGGTAAGAGCCCAATTCCCCAAGTGGTAAAAAGAAAAGGAAAAATCACCCAAAAATAACTAGATTTCCAAGTCTTCGTTTTTGAAAATATTGAAAGCTCGAACAAGGATCTCGAAGAATCTTCATCCAACCATCCCGATACCTTCAGATACTAAGTACACTTGCCCGTGATATTTCACTTCAACCTCAAATAGATAATCTTGAATTAATACCGTTTGTCACATCTTGTGGTTTAAAGCTCAAATCTAGCCTCCTTTGGCGTTTTAAGTGAACTATGATAATGGTTTTCATCCCGACCATGGTTGAAAGCATAACCCCGTAAACCATGTATTAACCAAACTGCCAAGAGACAATCGAACAAACACCCAATTCATGAAGTACACTTTATCCCTCCTTCAAAGTAGAAACGTAGCACCAGCATCGAGATACATTTCCATTCTCCAGAATGGTTCCATCATTACGGGATTTTACAATTCTATGGTTTAAACCGAGAGATAATTTCTTTCGCGGGATTTTACAAAACCAAGAATAAACCGCAAGATAGATCTGGAAATGCACATTACTTTAACTGGGATGTTTTCATTGTCACGGGATTTTACAAGTCTATGATTTAAACCGAGAAATAGATTCTTTCGATGGATTTTACAAAATCAAGACTAAACCGTAAACAATGTTAGTTTGAACGTGTTATGACAACTTTGGTTTCGATGAATATCGTGTTAGGGAACATCAGCGGTTCATGCGATTCTTCTCCATCATCAACAATTCTTTACCCATATGTAGACAACTTCACAAACCATACTAAGTCAAGTAGTATACACTACTTCCCCTTGGAGGTTGACCGTAACATCAAAGTACACGCGTTCTCCCCATGATGGTTTGAACTTTGGAAGTATCATAACGTATGACCATTTTACGAAGTTCTTGTCATAAGCAAACATCTTGAAAAATCATGAATGACGTTTAAAGATTCTTGAAAGATTTTTCTTAGACTGTGAAGTATCATAGACATTCTGTAGCGTCGAATATCCCATGAGAATTGCTGATCACATCTCAACCAATCAACCCTTTGGTAAACACATCATTCACGAATTCTGTCATTTATTGCTTTACTACTTGGTGAAGTAAACTTGATATACCAAACGTGAACATGAAGTAGAATTCCCTAGATTTGTTACTTAAGCTTGTACTAATCCTTGTGAAAATGAAACGGTGTACCCAATGTACAAAACCTCTTGACGAATCCTCAACTGCGTGAGACACCGAAGTGATAGTTTTGTTGTGGGTTAAGCGAAAAAGAATCACAAAAGTAACTAAATAGCCAAGTCTTTATCACACTCTATAAATGCGCAAACAAGTCATCTTCGCGGAATGGTAGAAAGAAAAGAAAACGAAATAAGTAAAGCGCCGGAAAACCTCACTTCAATTCCAAATAAGAAATACCGATCACAAACAACTCCGTAGTCAACTTTGTGCAAACATCAATTCAAGCCGTGGCATAATAACCTTTGTGAATATGTATAAACCAAGGTATTAACCCGCATAACACAACAAACTTCAGCATCAACCCAAATTTCATCATCATTAAATCTCTTTAACAAATCTCATCAAATCCAAACTCATAATCACATCTCATAATTAAATTCACATAACTCAACAAGTCTCATTATTAAGTCTCATCATCATCTCACAATTTGCATGTCTCAAATCAAATCTCATAACAAATCTCATTAACAAAACACATCAATTCGCCAGGCATATCGTCAAACTGTATTAGCTCAGTCCAATCATCCGATCCAAAATAATCCAATAATTATCCTGGTCCAATCCAAATCCTATTAAGATCCAACCCATCAGTACTATTTCGGATTCTCAACCAAAGTCCAACATCCAAGTCTAAGTCAAATATTGTATACCCGGTATGACATGTAATGAGAAAGACGTAATACCCAGTCATAAACATAGTAAACAACCACTTTAGGACATTTCCATATATAATCCCTTCTCACCCGATTCAATTACTTAAGAGTAAAAATGTGATATCGGGTCATTTACAAGCGTAATACATGTAGACATGTAGACTTATTTTATCTCAAATGATTATAACACATACATGCGTAATATATTTGTATCACTAATCACATTTGTTAAGCACTTGTAGTGTTATTACTTGAAGGCCCATTACACCCGAATTTAACCAAGACAAAACCCAATGTTCATTCACATTTCACGGCCCATGAATAATATCGAATCCACTTCCAAATTACCCTAAAATTTAGGATATTAATACTCACCTTCTCACATATCACCAAACCCTAAACGTATACTTATTTGCCCCCATCCATATCTAAACACTTCTCAAACCCTAAAATCTCAATATACCGCCCCCTCTCTCCTTCACGTATCATCTCGGAAAAGCGACAAGTAATTGTGACCTTCTCATGGGCACCACTTAATCTTGTCTAGCCACAGGGATGGCTTGATACATGGGAGACACTTAGAGATCAAACCAAGTGATTGAAGGTAAGTATTATTAACGCTTGTTCACCATAAACGACCTCAAGAAAAGGATTTAACAAGTATTGTTAAAATCATTTCTCAAGTCGTATAAAATTCAGAATAAGTGATTTCATTAATCCTTTTGTGAACAGACGAAACAAAAGGAATGAGAGGATAACGAAAATTGTTATCACTCTAATCCTTGGGTTCGTATAACGAGAAAAAAGTAATACTTCTCATAGATCGATGAAGAGTCATTTGAAATGTGTTTTTGGCCATTGGTCTTGTCATAATTTATAACACATGAAAAGCGATGACTAAGATCTTTGAAACATTTTGGTAAATTTTTGAAGTTTCCCTTTAGATTTTCTTTACTTTAACTACCCATGGATCTATGAAGATTATAGTTTCGTGTGTTTTGACCATGAATGGTCTAGATGAGTCTTTAATAAACCACGAAATAATATCTGAGATTTGTTGTTGTGAGATTGATTTTAGATTAAAAAAATGAGAGTTGAGCCTTGATGTTGGTATGATGTTTGGTTTTGTTTAAGATGAGAACATCTTGCTGTTTGAATTACAAATCATTCGAGTCTTGTTTGAATTAGTCTTGTTGTTACGAGTCTTTGATGTTGGTTTGAGATCGTGACACTTGTGATTCTTGAATGAATATCCAAACAGTTGTAGACTAATTGTAGTAGTAGATAGTGATACAAACTGTAGTGATAATGTTGATGTTTATAGTCTCGATTGATGTATTTTGATGTAGTTTGTTTATGATTGATGGTTGAAATTTGAAGTATGTAGATAAGAATCTGTTGAGTCAGTTGAATGTAGTTGTTGTTTATGTTTTCGTGTTTTGTGATAAACTGCAGTCCATGTGACAAGTAGTTTACAAACCGCATCACATTCAGTCATGACAAAACGCATATTCATTTGACAAAAATCATCCTTCTGTTGTCAAATCGCATACTTCCTTAAAACAAACCGCACAATTGCATTTATTGATAAACCGCATATCATTCTTTTATCAAAACGCATCCTGTTATCACAAATGCTTCTCAAACCGCATTTTCAACAAAACGCATCCTTTTCAAAACTGACAAACCGCATTGTTTTCAAACATCATCAAACCGCATGCAAACTTTATCAAACCGCTCTTGACTTTTGGTGACAAAACGCATCCTTGAACCGATAAACGCATCAAGATTAGCGTCAACACGCATCGACTTTTGTTGACAAACCGCATTATAGCACAAACCTCTTTACGAACATCGAATCTGGACAATTTGTAAAGACAAACCGCATAGTTCTTTAGGATCAAACTCGACAAACCGCATAAGAAAACTTGTACAAACTGTGGAAAACTAGAAGGGGGTTGAATAGTTTTACCAATTTAAAATTTCCTTTTAAATATTTAGATCGACTTATGTCAATCTATTTGATTGTTTATGTTGGACGTTGATAGATAGATATATATACATGTAATGAAATATAAAGAGTAAGAAGCACATCACCACGACACAAGTTATTTATAGTGGTTCGGCTACAAGGACACCTTCCTTGCCCTACTCCACTCCCGAGTCACCTACTCGAGAGTTCGTAAGCACTACACCAACTCCTTGTGGCCTTCACAATGTCGCTTAACCTTTTTCGGTACAAAGCTAAATACGAGTTCTTTCACACCAAGGCGAACCACACCTAACACAACGTCGCCTACCCTTTATATGGTGCTAGGCTAACCACCGAGTTCTATCACACCTTAGGAGAACTAATCCTATCACAACAACACTAACCCTTTATTAGGTACTAGGCTAAGCACCTAGTTTCATTATTATGGAGGAACTACTACCCTTCACAACACAACACCTAATATCAAGGAGATCCTCTCCTTGTTACAACACCATCAAGGATATCACCATCCTTGGAAATAAACAAATACTTATAAGTATAACGATGCACCTCATCGACTATACGACCTAGGCATTCTTCCCAAATGCTACTTGATTTGATTCTTGGCATCCTTCACTAATGCCTTTGACACAACGCTTGGCACCCTTCACTAATGCCTTCGTCTTGACACCTATAGCATTCTTCACTAATGCTCATGACACAAACGATAAGCACCTTTCACTAATGCTTTCGTCTTGACACTTTCGGCATCCTTCACTAATGCCTTCAACCCAACATCTTATGGAGAAAGGAAGAACTATCAACAAGAGAACCTTAGTTGTCTTGATGATGACGGCAGGCAACTCATGGACTTGAGCTTGCACGTCTTCAATAAGTGGTGATCTCTCCTTTAAGAGGAACCTAGAAGATCACATAAAACAAAAGACAAACTACATAGATCTCTAGGATGCGAGGTGAGAGAGATATAAAACTTGGAGAGAGTATACGTGCAGTGGTGAGCTAAAAGGAAAGAAATGGCTCACTATTTATAGGAAAATTCTCTCACTTCCCCGGATCCCACGGATCCCTTCCACTAAGGATCCGGCTAGCACAAAGCCGGGGATCCGTGGAACGCTCCTCTTTGCCCATGGGTATTTTGGTTATGGGTCATGGGTTGATCCATGGATCTTTGGCTAGATACAATGTATCTCTTGAGTGCTCACCAAGGGCTCAATGTATCTAGACATTCTCTTGAATGCTCACCAAGGGTTCAATGTATCTAGACATTGGGTATGGGTCAATACCATGGGTTATGGATATTATCCATATATGATATAAGCATGATGTCATGCAATAGGTTATGGGTCATGGGCTTTGGGTTATACCCAACTACATTCAATGTATTTGCCCAATGGGTTATGATACTTAAGTTACTACACATTTATATTACCCAATATACTACATACTAGTTATGTGTATATTTTACCCAAATATGTAAACACTAGTTGTTGTACATATGTAATATTAAATCATAAAATCATTTATACTTGTTTTAGTGTTTTATGTGAAAATGTGAATATGTTAGAAACTATTAGTTCAAACCATTTACATATTTTATTTGTTTCGTTAAAATGATTTTACGTTTGTTATCGACAAAACATTAGAAGATCGTAAAATATAAATAAACGTTTTTACAACTTATTTGTATTAATAATCTCCCCCTTTTTGTTGATGACAAAACATAAAATTATTTTAAGGAAAATCTAAAATTAGTAAAAGTTTGAATTTGTAGTTTTACTTTCTTCTCCCCCTTTTTGTCGAAACAAAAGAGCCTTGAAAAAGCAACACATTGTTTTAAGAAAAACATGTGAAAGAAATAAAGAGGTAGAGATCAAGTAGCGGAAAGGATCTCGTCTTTACTCCCCTTGACGAGTCCATCCCTAGGTAAGGCGTCAAAGTAATACTAATCTAGTTTGTTTGCAACTAAGTTTGCAAAGATTTCGATAAGTGAATGTGCTCCCCTGATGATTGCAATTTTGCAAAGGGATGTCGAGAAATGTAATCCTAATATTGCAAGTAATTTGCAAAGTATTGTTTTGACACAAAGCTCCCCCTAGCTTTGGGTGTCAAAGGCTTCAAGTGTAGATTGAATAACTACAAAACAAAGGTTAGAAAACAAGTATAATGCACAATTTCCTGCATATGTGATCCAAGTTAGTAGAAAAATAGTTTTCCGTCTCACGGATCCCACGGTTCCCTCCTAGTAGGGATCCGTCTAGGCAATTTCGAGGGATCCGTATAGCTGATGATTAAATTCAGCAATGGTAATGTAACAAGTAATGTTAACATCAAAATGAGATATGTATTCAACCAACAAACATATACTCAATGCAATATGGCAAGTAAACTATCATTCAATAAAACATAAGAGATGATCAACAAATCTCTAAAAACTAAGAGAATGATTTAGCCATATTCTACTAATACTAATAAGTGACCAAAGCTTTAGAAGCAACAATGTGCTTGAGTCTAGGGATGAGTAGACTTGTTGATTTGGTCCAATCTTTCAAGAAGATGATTAAACATGAAATGCAACTCATTTCGTACTTCTTGAACAAGTCCTTGGTTGATTAGACAATTAGAGCAATTATTGTCTTGATTAGGAGCAAGGATGTTTGAGGAGGTTCTACAAGGAATGAGAGTGGTGGTAATGGAAATTCCTCCATATGATCAAGTCCTTGGTGGTTCCTTGTTTCCAACGATGGACTAATTGGTGATGTAGGTGGTTCCTATTTTAATGAGAAAGTTGGTGAATGGGAAGTTCTCGGTGGTGAATGCTCTAATGAATAGAGAGAGGCTCATAAGGAGTGTAGTCCATGCTCTAGGAATGAAGGTTTAGACGTTTTGCTAGAACTAGATACGTTTGGTTTAGAGCTCGATGATCCCTTTTCTAACCTAAGAGGTTTAATGCTAATTATTGCGGTTCTCTTGGCAATTGTTGATTGGGTTTGTTGAGGTGAGATTCTAGCACTATTATCTCTTACGGATGATGATTGGTGGATGGGAAGTCCTACCATTTTGTGGGTTTAACGGAGATATGATTCGGTTGAGGAAATTTAGTACAACATGAGCAAGTTTCTTGGGTGGTTCTTGGTTGGATGAGTTAGCTTTAAGATTTCCCTCATTGTGAAATGACTAAGGAAAAGGTTTCTAAATCAAAAGGAATTATGTTGTGTTTGATGACTAAGGGATTCTAGCAAGATGACTTATAAAGGGGAGGATTTAGCAAGTGCATTCAAGACTTAAGTCTCTAATATCCTTTGGAATGTGATGATTAGTATGCACAAGAGTCAACTTCAGAGATTTAATTAGGATGAGGTGGAGTGTTCAAGTTAGCAAGATGAGCTTGAAATGATTGTTCGAGCATGAGTTGACATAAATCTGTCACCCGGATCCCACGGTTCCCACCAATGGGGGATCCGTCTAGGCTAATCCTAGGGATCCGGCTCTCAGCAGCTAGGAAAGGATAGAAGTGATGTTTGAAAGGTCTAAATCCTATACCTTTTTGAATGTTTCAGTTCTCTTAAGTGTCTTTAAATGGAAGGGTACTTAAATGTTCAAGGGCAATTAGTGATGTAGCTAATGATTGCCTTATATGAAAGAAATTGGAACTTTCGTGAGTACCAATGAATGAACAAAGATGACACTAAAATCTTGAGAATGTCAAATGGAGCTAGAAGATCCTAGTGATCAGATAGTGACTTAGGATAATGTCTTGGATAAGATCCTAGAGGTTTTAAGGTGGAAGAACTAGAATTTGATCCATTTCGACAATTTTGAGGTGGAGATGATTATGATCAATTTTGCCATAATCGAAAATTTTCTAGGTCTAGATGTGAGGGATCATGTGAGAAATAATGAGTGATCTAGAGGGCGGAAGAGTAATGAGTTTAGGTGAAACGATAGATCGAAAAGCACTTTGAGTGTGATCCTTAATGAGCTATGAGTGAGTGTGAAGATTACTAAGCTTGAGAGGACTTAACATCCTAAAGTATTAAGTTCAGCTAGTGTGAAGTAATCTAGGAACATGGTTTGAGGTGTAAAGGATTGAAACTCCACTTCTATTTTCCGGATCCACCGGATCCTTCACTTGAGGATTGAATGGTTAAAACTAGGGATCCGGCATTTGGAGACGATTTACTTAACAATAGCGTTTGTTCTAAGTATGGGAAGCTTTAGAGGCTAATGATCTCTT
>OU343217.1:179614287-179718473 GCA_910596185.1 Chrysanthemum makinoi | reverse complement strand
TACATAACATTAATAACATCATTTCATATCGGTTCATGCATGGATTTGCATTTCTCATTAAGTTTATTTTCTATAAATAAACTTATTTGTCAGCATCAATTATGTTTGAACATTTGATCGAAACTTCCAAAATATTCCTAATATATTTTTATACTCATTTTAAGACTATAAAAATTATATTATTAATTTACAGATGTTTTCAATTTATTTTGTATATAAATTGTTAAATTTATATAATTACGACGGTTTTCTTAAAAACAACACGATAATTATTATTTCATTCAAATTTTGTAAGAAATGTATTTTATAATTTTTATGACTTCAATATATTTTATTTTGATCCGTTAAAATTAATTGGTTGCTAATTTACCCTACAAGCTCAAATGTGTACACAAGTTACTAATTATTCTTACATAACTACACTTTACTTCTACATATGTGTACTTAACTATGACAAAATGCATCTAGCATTTTTCTTTCATATTAATTCGACACAAAGATGACACACCTTTTCTTTCCAAAATATCTAATGACACCTATTCTTACATGCATAATATAATATCTACAAACTTCACATAGTTAACATTATGTCAAGTGTGAAACAAAACAAATATCCTCTCCTCTCCTCTCCTCCATAACCGGCCACTCTAAGAAACATGGAGGAATCCATAATTTTTTTCAAGATCAAGTATTATCAAGTCCTATTAGTGATCTATGTAAAGGTTTTGAAATAAAAACCTATAGATTAATAAGGTTTTCGTCACTTTCTTTCACATAATCATACAAGTAAGCATTTCATGATCATCATAATTCTTTCATATTCATTTTTATGTTATTTCATCATTTTTGCAAGAAATCATGCATGTTACATATGAGTTTATACCACTTTTAATGTTTTTATTACTTATATTGAAATATGATCATCCTATAAATTATCCCTTGTAATATATCACTTTTGGTGATGTCTAAGAACTCATGACACCCTAAGAAGGTGTATGGTAGGATTAGAATAGCTTCGGAGTTGTTTTGAATTGGTTAGAATAGGTTTGGCGCGAGAAAAACTCATTTTGACAAGTTTAATTAAGGGTCTGTCCATATTTTTGAAATCTGGAAATTTCGACAGTGTGTAAAAATATTTTGGGCTAGATATTCAGAAAATATACTTTAAAAAGCAGCGTGGCGCTTGAGCGGGTTAAAGCGGAGTTATAACGAAGAAGTTATGAATTTTCCAAGTTTGACGACGAAAATTAATTGTTTCAGAAAATTCAGCATGCTGTCTCGACTTTTTACGAGTAAAAAGTGAGTCTTAAGCGTTGTTAAATGTGTCGACTTATCAAAAATATATTAGTATATGTTATCACGATTCGTGGATATAAAGCGGTAGAAAGCGGACTTATAACGACTAAGTTATTCACATTTTAAACAAGTTGCCGTAACTACTTTATTATAAGTAAAACTAATATATTTCTATTAGACAAATATTACAGCCACGAAGGACCATGTTGAGGGTCGTTTTTAACATGGATGTAATACTTTTTATAACATGATGTCTTCTAGTAAAGTAAGTTCGCCAAGCATATTTTCCAAAATGTCCGACCGTTTGTCAAGCGGAGTTGTAATGAATTATATACGGTCACTTAAACTTTGCCGAAAACCACCCTTAAACAATATTTTGGACAAAAGTACCACACTTTACCTATATGTTTCTCCGTGATCGAGACCTCTAGGATGAAAACTTAAACACTAAAACTTTGAGATAATGATACAAGCTTCCCAAAACCGTTGAGTTGTTTCCTAACACTCGGCGTGCACCATTTGCTTGACTAGCTTTTCGAGGCTGTTTAGTCACTTTCATGCAAATTTCAACGACATTATTTTACGACGAAAAGTTATAATTTCATAATAAATCATTAAATGATTATCGTAGGGTATCATTTCAACGTAAATACATGTAAAGTAATTTAAAAATGGTCAAGACATTATAAGATTATTTTTCGACGATAAGTGTTATTTTCAAAAATTCACAAGTGGTATAGATATCATCCAAATTGCATGCATAACATTACATCATAACTTATTATGTATCATATCATTCATAATAGGTCAAGTTTAGAGATTCACGCTACATTTCGTTGTATCCACTTTGTCATCATAATCATTGCAACGGTGAGTTTTCATAGCCCCACTTTCAATTGTTTTGTACTATTTTTGGGGGAGATACATGCTCAACTATTTTCATTTACTTTCATAAGTACTATAAACATTTAAGGATTATTGTGAGTTTCCATAGCCCCATTTTCAATTGTTTTTATACTACTTTTAGGGGAGATACATGCTCATCAACTTTTATGACATTCATGATTATTTGCAACTATATGTTTATCTGAATTGAATGTTTAGTCATATTCTATATCATAAATCACGGAGCTAAATATCTTGGTATAATCATTGAGCTAAATGTCTTGGTATAATCATTGAGCTAAATGTCTTGGTATTATCATTGAGCTAAATGTCTTGGTATAATCATTGAGCTAAATGTCTTGGTATTATCATTGACCTAAATGTCTTGGTATTATCATTGAGCTAAATGTCTTGGTATTATCATTGAGCTAAATGTCTTGGTATAATCATTGAACTAAATGTCTTGGTATAATCATGAACTAATGGTCTTGGAATTATTTGAAACAACACTCATATGTGTTATATCAATTGAATATTGATACATTAAGTAATGTACTGTTATGTGAATTCATTTGACATCATGCATTTGAACATAAACTATACACATTTTGGCAATGGGTTGTGAACACACAGGTTGCAAGTTTTGTATGGGCGAAACTTGGAACTGAGTGGATTTGCAATGCCTTTGCTGCATGAACATTCTTTAAAGGCTTTACATTTCAACGCAAACTCTATGAACTCACTCAACCTTTGTGTTGACACTTTTAGCATGTTTTATCTTAGGTATCTAAGGCATTCACTTCATGGCATGCATGTGGACATATCATAGAGTCGTGGTGACGACGCGTCTCACTTGGGTTTTATGAACTTTAAAACGTCGTTTGTCTTGTATCAAACTTAATTCCGCACATTTCTAATTTCATTTGGGACCTACACTTTGTAAACTCTGATTATTTTATTAAATCAAGCGATGTATTTTACAAACGACACTTTAGGTCGTTCAATATAAGTGTGATTGTGATGCTATGACAGTCAACCCCCAGGAATTCCATTCCGCTGTAAAACAGGTAATTTAGGGGTGTGACAGAGGTTTAGCTACTGTTTGAGTAACGTCGGTTGCGGTTTCAGAGTAGAAGACCTCATCGTCTGATTCGGTTTCCTCAGAGCTTTCGTCCACTAGCTTTCTTGGCGGTTCAGGCTTAGGTACGGGAATAGGAACAGCTTCCTTAGAAGGAACTTTCCTTTTGAGTGGAGGTTTCCTCTTCGGGAACTTCCTTTGACTTTCTGTGCTTGCAACACTCCCTGCATTGCCTCTTCTGGTTTTCCTGGTAGGTGTACCAGAAGACTTATCATCGAGAGAACCAACTTTACCTTCATCAACTGCTACCAGATACCTTTTGTATGAGTAAAGCTGTTTGATTACATCAGAGAGAAGGTGGTCCGAAGCACAGACCTTGTTTCTTTGTTGTTGATTCCTTAAATATGACTGTTAGAGTGGGTTCATACAACATTTCATGATTGTTGGGGTCATTGAGTCTCTTGGGGATATCCGGGTTAAACGCAAGTGCTCTTTGGATCAACAGTTTGGTATATCTAATATAAGGATTTTTAGCCAAGCTTCTTGAGAAATGTCATCATATCGTCCCAAATCAGAGCTTCGACTTCAATGTGCTTCATGTTGACCAAAGCCCAAAAGATTTTCAGTTCCATGAGCTTGGGATGCTCATAGCCACTGTCACGACCAGAAACCGACTTGGTGATGATGATGTAGAGAGTTCTCCAAGGTTGAGGAATATTCTTAAGATCCACATGTGAATGCTTAGTGATTACTCTTGTGGCTTCGTCATAACCAATGTCGATTAGGAACTATAGAACAGTCTGTTCAGTTGGTGTGGCATTGAGTTCGGTTGGCTCGATGATTGGAATGAGAAGAACAGCCCGTAAGTCTGCAGGTGTGATGGTGACTTGTTTGTGGTTGAGAGTCACTGTCACAGCATTCTGTCCTTTGATCTTTTGCATTGTATTCTAGAACTGATGAATGTAGATCTCTGGAACAGTAGCAGAGTTGGAGAGCATGTTCTGATAAGGATGATTCTTCAGAATATCCACAGCAATCAAGAAAGAGGACTCGAAGCGGTGAGAGTTTCAAAGTCAACACGAAAGTTGTTCTTTCCAATCTTCATCGGATAGCCATTTGGGAAGATATCAGCAATGGTGAGAACATTTGGTGCATCCACATTCATTTGAGCGTCCATGTCATGATCTGAAATACATTTAGCCAAAAGAACCAACATATCGAAAGACATTATGTTAGTCAACAGATGGTTTTATTGTCTAATTATTGAATGTGCAATGTTGATGATTGTTACGAGTCCAAAGTCACTTGTTTGTCCAATAGTCCAATGATGTCGTGATAAGTTTCGTGAGTTAGTTAACTTTAAGTTTTAAAGTTCAGGTTATCACTTATTTTTCACAACATATTAAACGTTTAAGCTTATTAGTGACATTATTGGTTTCGTGACGTTATGATTTATTTATTTACAAGTTTGCACGCGTAACAATTCATGATTAAGGTTAAACAAGGCTTAGGCGTAGAAATGGCAGCTTATGCGTAAACAGGAGAGGTATACGCGTAAACGCAAGCTTATGCGTAGGATCCTGACTTACGCGTAAGAAATATTACGCGTAGGAAAAGGAGACCTTATGCGTAGGGCTTACGCGTAAGCGTATATAAACCTTACGCGTAAGGCTTACTCGTAAGAGTAGACCTTATGCGTAGATGTCACTGTTTACGCATATCCTTCAGAGGATACGCGTAGTCCCTTATGTAGAACCTTACGCGTAAATGCTACGCGTAAGATTTCTCTTACGCATAACATGCTACGCATAAGGTGATCCTTATGCGTAGATGTCTAACAACCTTGATTCTGATTTTTACGTGTTGCAAACCTGAAATAAAATTATCATAGCATCAATATTAACACATACATTCATTCTATAACAGATCTAATCACAAATACTCATTCAAACATTTAGGCGTAGAACATATGTTATGCGTAGCCTAAAACCCTAAAGTTCAAGATTTACGCATATGAAATCTAGCCATAGGATTTGTACCAAACTGATTCTGGGAGGTCTTAGAGGCATAGTAAGTTGTCCTATCCAAGTTTTAACATCATATATGCCATGGATCAAAAATACCCAAATCGTATGAATATAAACCCTAAATTCCAATTAATGAATCATTAGCGTTACTGGGTGATATCTGGGCCTAGATATGATCAATTCAAGTTGACAACAACCTCCTACAACAATCTTTTTCACCAAAAACGTTCTCATTTGAAAATACCCAAATCGAGTCATGAACCTAATTTTGAAAAACAAACAATTCGTGTTTCTGGGTGGATTAAATTGATGAAAATGGTTTTAGTACATAGTTTTGAACATTTTAACACCATTACATCATTAAAAACACACACATGATGATCTTATGTTCTTATGCTTACGCGTAGAACATAAAGATCATCATATCACACGTTATAGCCATTGGATTTGCATAAAATTCAAAACCCTCGTTTAAAAATCGTGTTCCAAACACAGAAACACTTACAGATTTATGATCGAAACTTCGGATTAGCAGGTTCAATTTTAGGCGTAGGATTAGTTTGGTGTGTGTAATAAATGTGAAGTGTAAGTTAGGTGGAGAGTTTATTAGAAAATACTTTAAGCTTTTGACAGTATTAGTCCCTCCACCTTTTCCATTTTCATCCAATGCCTTTTAACTTCCATTTTGGTTACCAAACGAAAGATTTTAGGAAAGAACTTTGACGACACTCCCCCTCGGCTTAAGAAATAATGAAGTTTTATAAATTTCAGTCCGAGGAGTGTCAGTGAACCAGAAAATTGACCACCATTATTAAAGAATCAACCGGGATAATGTCACATATTTTGAAACAGTTAAGTATTTATTTTTCTCCCCCTCAACGCTTGATCGGAAAAATACTGAATTTTAAAAGATTTGAGTGTTGACGGAAGAAATGTACTTGCCATGTTAAAAGAAATATAGATAGAAGAATATTTTTGTTGTTTTATAAGGTTTTATATTTTTGTATTTTGTTTTTGAAAAAAAAATATTTACAAAAGAGGTTTTGGTGTTTAACTGGTTTTTTAAGAATGTTTTAATAGTTCATCCAGTTCCTCTTGAGTCAAACACCGCATACCAATCCGGTGGACCAACTCATTAAACCTAGCAGGAGCTAAGGCTTTGGTGAGAAGATCTGCCAATTGGTATTCAGTACCCACAAAATATAATTCAACATTACCTTGTTCCACGTGGTCCTTGATGAAATGGTATCGAAGATCGATGTGCTTTGATTTCGAATGTTGAACTGAATTGCATGAGATCGCAATAGCACTCCGATTGTCGCAGTACATCGGGATTCTGTCAAATACATAACCATAGTCCTTGAGTTGTGTTCTCATCCAAATGACTTGAGCACAACACGCCGACATGGCAACATATTCTGCTTCGGTTGAGGACAGTGATGTGCAATCCTGCTTCTTCGATTGCCATGACACTAGTTTATCACCAAGAAATTGTAAAGCTCCTGAAGTACTTTTACGTGAATCTAAGCATCCTGCGTGATCAGCGTCTGAAAAAGCGATTAGTTCAAAACCAGAATCCTTCGGATACCAGATCCCCAAATTAATGGTTCCCTTTATGTATCGGAGGATTCTTTTAGCCTCAGAGAGGTGGGTTTCAGTTGGTCTCGACTGATACCGGGAGCAAAGATAGACGGCAAAAAAAATATCAGGTCTGCTAGCTGTTAGATACATGAGAGACACAATGATACTACGATATTTGGTAGGGTCCACCAATTTCCCTTGTAAATCAGCGTCTAGCTTCTTTGTATGAGCCATTGGTGTGGCATAGGTGTCACAGTTTTGCATTCCAAATTTGTGTAACAATTCAAGGGCATATTTTGACTGACTCAAGAAAATACCACGGGGTGATTGATGGACTTGCATTCCAAGGAAGAATGTGAGTTCACCCATCATTGTCATTTCAAAATGTTTTGTCATAAGTTTTGCAAAAGCATTTGAGTATTTTAAATGTGTTGACCCAAAAATGATGTCATCTACATAAATTTGAACGATTAAGATGTGAACCCCGTGATATTGTATAAAGAGTGTAGGGTCGACCGAACCTTTGGTAAAATTATTGGCAATAAGGAAGGATGATAACTTATCGTACCACGCCCGAGGGGCTTGTTTGAGACCGTAGAGAGCTTTCTTCGTTTATATACATGATTAGGGAACTCGGATCAATGAATCCTTAAGGCTGGCTTACATAGACCGTTTCTTTGGTTGTCCATTGAAAAAAGCAGTTTTGACATCCATTTGAAAGACCGTGATGTTCATGTGAGCCGCAAATGCCAGAAAAATCCGAACAGTCTCAAGACGAGCAACCGGAGCAAATGATTCTTCAAAGTCAATACCCTCTTCATGTCTATAACCCTTAGCCACCAGACGTGACTTGTTTCTAATTACGGTTCCTTCAGCATCCAATTTGTTTTCCAAATCCATTTTAGACCAATGACGAAGACCCCTGTTGGTCTTTCAACCATTTCCCATACTTCAAGGCGTTTGAATTGGTTGAGTTCTTCCTGCATGGATTCAATCTAGCTGTCCTTTGTCATTGCGTCTTTAATGTTTTTAGGCTCAGATTGGCAGACAGTGAGTGCATAAATGCAATGTTCACCATCTGTGTGAAGACGTTGTCTCGTTATGACTGGTTGATTCGGGTTGCCAATAATATTCTCAAGGGGATGGTCTTTTGTCCAACGATGTGTGGAAGGTTGACATTGATTTACATTATGCAGATTTTGAGGATTCAAATGGCTTGTAGATGATTTTGCAACATCAGGTGCAGCAGTTTCATTGGCGAACGGGTTAAAGAACGCATTTGGATCAAAATATGCAGGTGTGGTTACATCATTCAGAACATCATCAACTGGTTCTGCGTCGTTGGAAGCAGTTTGTTCAACTGTTGTTGTAGAGTCAACTGGTGGTACTTCTTCAACAGAAATTGTTGTAGCAGGTGTATCATGTATAGGAGTATTATCAAGTTGAGCAGCAGAAACAACGGATACACCTGGAGCACGTTCATCAATATCGTCACTGAACAGAGGAGAAAATAGTCTTTCCATTTGTTGACGAGTAAGCTGAGGGCTTGTTTCAGCTGATGATGGGGTTTGGGGGAAGTGTAAGCGGTTGTGACCGGGTTCCAAGCTGTTATACTCAGAAAACATTTCTGTAAGCTCATCAAAATTAGCATGAATCGTTTCCATAACCTGCTTTGTACGACGATTCCAGATCCGGTAACCTTTAGGATTCTCACAATATCCAATAAAAACTCCAATGTCAGCTTTTGATTTGAGCTTTCCAAAGTCATCACGATCATTATTCGGATAGCAAAGAGATCCAAAGACATGAAAGTGTTTGAGATTCGGTTTACGGTTGTGGAGAAGCTCAAATGGTGTTTTGTTGTGGCGTTTTGTAATCATTGAGCGGTTCGAGTGTAGCATGCGTTGAGACAGCTTGACCCACAAGTAATCTAGAAGTTTAGCATTGATTAACATCGTTCTAGGAGCTTCCACTAACGTACGGTTTCGTCTTTCAACAACTCCGTTTTGTTCTGGTGTGCGAGCAATGGATGTTTGATGCTCAATTCCCACTTTCTCATAATATTCCCAAAGAGTTTGATTCACAAATTCAGTTCGTTTGTCTGTTCGAATTTGTCTGACGGTGTTCCAGAGCTGAATTTGAATTTTCGTGAGAAAGGTGATGATCATCTGTGGAGCTTGATCTTTACTGCGAAGAAAGTAAACCCCAAGTCCATCTTGAGTAGTCATCAACAATTACCAAGATGTAGCGTTTGCCATTAATCATCTGCAAGCGCATCGGGCCACACAAATCCATGTGAAGAAGATGTAGCACATGCTGAGATCTGTGTTCCACCTTTGAAGGAAAATGAGCATGAGTGATTTTTCCTTGTTCACAAGCTGAGCATAGGTGATCTTTAGAATACCGGAATCGCGGGAGACCTTCAACAAGTTTGTGTCGTGCAAGATTGGTGATGGTTTGAAAGTTTAGATGTGAAAGACGACGGTGCCATAACCAAGATTTTGTAGATGTAGCCTTTGAGAGTAAACAAATGGGAGATGAAGCGATCATGTCTTGCATGGAGATAGTGTAGAGACTGGATGGCGTTGGCAGACATAAGATCATTTCCTTATAGATCACGAATGAAACAAGTTTTCATCCTGAAAGCTACTTCCAAGTCTCCATCACAAAATTGACCAACTGAGAATAGATTGTGACGGAGGCCTTCCACATAATAAACCCTTCTAATTTTGATGTTGCCATTAATGTAATATCCGTAGCCCATGATAGCTGCGAAGTGATCATTCCTGAATCTGACAGTGCCAATGAACTTTGAAACAAAATTTGATAACAGTTTAAGGTTGCCTGTCATATGTCAGGAAAATCCGCTATCAACAATCCAAAGGATGATCTGTATCACCTGCATTAGACACAGACGACACAGATGGAATAGAAGTAGATGTGGAACCCGAAGTGTTAGAGGGTTCCAAAGCAGTTATAGTATAAATACACACATCAATGATTTTAGGCATCCATTTAAATCCTAGTGTATTATGTATCCATTTCTGCCATCTCCAACTAGTCTTAGTTTTAGTCTTAGTGAATGTGCTAGGTGGTACTACAATCCTTGGAGGTGATACTGGAACTACAGGGACATCAATTCGTTTCTTAGAATCTAAAGAAGGCGGTTTGCCAAGCACAGACTTAGAAGCATTAGTGGGCCTAGAGGTATTCCGAATCTTAGGATTCCGTAACCGTGACAAGATAGCCTTAGCAACACATTTATCATGACAATCAGAACGCATACTTTTACGACAAATAACACAAGATGCATCATACTGAATATCAAAAGTACTTAAAGGTTCAACATTAGTTACAACACTTTTTCCATTACATTTGCGGGCCTAATATCTAAAGTGGGTGAAACAGGAGTCTTATTCAAAGTCCTACGGTGTTCTTCTACTTCAACATTCTTTATTTGTCTTTTCTTAGGTCGCAACTTCCTATTCTTCCTTGTATTGCTCCTAAGCTGTGAAGTGCGGACGTTTGTAAAAGAGGCAACTAGTCATGTTTCAGTAGAGGGAAGCACATTAGTAACTTGTGTTTTGTCAGTAGGTATTCTGGGGACATGATTTCTAAGTGTTACAGGTGCAACCCTCTTAATGATGCTAGGCTGAACTTGTTCATACGTTCCTAACATTTCCCTTAACTTAAAAATAGTGTGCACCAGCTCTTGATTTTTAGAACGAAGATTTCCAGAAAAATTCATAATTTCTTTGGTGTATGCAAGATAATGATCAAGTTCGTTTGATGCTTCATCACGAGTCTGTTTGAGTAAATCAAATATGACACTATATTCCTTTTTAACTTTTGCAAGTTCTTGTTCATATTTTGAGATTTGACACTTAAAAGACACGTTTTGATCATCCAGTTGCTCAATTTTAGGATCAGAAGATTTTGCACGCAACTGGGCGATTTTGTTTTGAAAAGCAAGTTGTTGATCGTGAATATCTTTTTGACACCAATTAAGACGATGTTTTGCATAGGAAAGTTCGTTTGACAATCGTTCATTTTAAACTTTTAAAGACTCGAGTTGAAGCACATTGTCAGTATTCTCAACAATTTCAACGGTATCAACAGAATCAGCAGAGATATGATCAGATGCATATGCAACAGATTGTAATAACACAAGATTATTGATATCAGCACAGATAACATTTTCCAAGAGTCGATCAACATCTTTTCTCAATAATTTCTTTTTGCGTTTAGTATTTGAAATTGATGTTTCTGTTTGCTCGAAAACTGTTTTCATGAGACCAAGTTCCTTGTGAAAATCCCTTTCCCAATATAGTGCACAATTTTTCAAATTTTTGACATGGGGTAAAATTATTTTCTGAAAAATGTCTCTTTGTTCTCGTGCCAATGGCGAGTGAAAATGTTCAACTTTTATTTCATACTGAAATTCAATCTTACGTTCCAAAAGTTTGATGTCAGATAAGAAAGTGTCAAAATATTTGATAACACGACAACTTTCGGCTTTAGTTTTTACTTCACTAACTGAAGGTAAAGGACCATTAATTTGTGTACCATTGTGTTGGGGACTAACTTCAGAAACTGGTGTGACAACCAAAGGTGTGTTTAAAGTATCTTGTTGTGTGACAAAAGTTACAGCTTTTGAATAATTAAATGGTTTGTTATAAACGATATTTTCCATTTTTGACCGACTCTCGTCATCTGCATCGAATTCCTCCATGCGATTATATTCCACAACAGTCATAATTGAATCATCAATTCGATGTTCTGCACTGTAAACTTCAGGATTTGGTTTGAATGCTCTGTTAGAAAACTTAGGTTTGTAATCAGCAAGATTCGGACCCTATCCATTTGGATTTGGTTTAAAAGTAAACTTTTGAATAGTTGTGATTGACTCACCATGTTTATAAACGACATTTCGAAACTCTTTGATGTTGTGTTGTAAGTCGACAATTTCTTCAAGATAGTTATCTATTCGTTTCGTGGAATGCTGTTTGTACTCAGAGAACTGTTTTTGACAAGTTAACAACTCAGCCTTGGTTTTTTGATTTTCCAAAGTAAGAGCGTTAAGTTGTTGTTTATGTTTATGTTCATGTTTCAGTTGTTCTATTTGAGACAACAAAGCATTCTTCGATGCGGCTAGATCACGTATCTGTCGTTCTAAAGATTTTTCGTTTTGATAAGATTTAGCAAAAGCGACTTCAAAACCTTTTTCCCGTTTTTCTTGAGTTTTGAAAACTTCGATTTGTCGAATTAAGCAATCGTTATCCCTGGTTAACAGTGCATTTTTTTCTTTTAGTTTTGAATTGACATCATGATAATGTTCCACTCGGGATTGTTGGTCTTTAACTAAGGTCCGGAGCTTAAATTCTGGATCAAACGTAGAATCATTTTGTTCAACGTGAGTCTCAACATTGTCATTGTTTAGATCCTCAAGTATAACCACGGAGTCAACTTGATCATCAATGGTAACCATAAGGTCATCTTGATCATCAAATATAACTACGGGGTCTAGTTGATGATCATCAGAATGAGATGTAGAAGGCTCATGTTGAACACTCTGATCTATGTCAGATGCAGATGTTGGCGGAGATATCAGTTCATTAATGATAATTGTGTGTTCAGGTACCAGAGACAAGCCGTCAATGTCATACACTATACCTGTGTCACTCATGTGTAGAGCTTGCATTTGTGCCATCAACATCACTGATGCATTGGCCTGCAAGTCCTCCATATCATCATCAGAATCTGCATCTGCCATAAAGCTCTGTTCCTTGTTGGTAAGAGTTCCACCAGCTTCATCCTTAAGAGCCAAGAGCAAAGCCTCTTTGAAATAAGCATTGCCTCTTGTCCTCGGTTTAGGACATGCATTAGCCAGATGACCCTTCTCATTACAGTTATAGCATCGAAGACCATTAACCCCATTCTGAGCATTTCCCTGTTCAACCACTTGAGCCCTTTGCTGGTGCGGAGCACCCATGTAATTCCTTCCCATAGCATTTAACCCTTGACCTCCTCCCATCTGACGACCATAACCACGGTTTTGAACTTCAACGCGTCCATTGTTCACAACAGCCTAATTCCTTGTATTAGATGAAGAACGAATGTGATTGTTGGATTTGTTTGTATAACGGCCAAATGCTTTAGCAATCATAACAAATCCTTGTTGCAATTCATCGAAGGCATCGGAGTCCTCATCAGCTTCACTGTAAAGAGCTTGAGCAATGTTGTTGTTGTATAGAACCAACTGATTTTGTTGAGGTTGTTTCTGTGACGGATCATAAGGTGTGATAGTTGCAGTTGGTTGAGGAGCGGGTTGAGGAGCTTGTTGAGGAGGAATATTTGTTTGAGCCCACAAAGCAAGTTGTTGATCATCCGGAAGTGAAGGTGAAACAGTTTGTCCACGGATAATCCTTTCCTTATCAACTTCTTTTTGATGAGGCTTCAGATAATCATACAACAATCCGTAGGTAGCATGATGCATATTCTTCGCTTGACGGAGAAAAATGACATACTTTTCCCATTCTGGACCAAGACTACTTAGGAACTTTGTGTTGACAGCAATTCGTGGCATGATGATATTGTGTTTGTCCAAATCATTAATGATGTCTGAAAAGCGATGATGATATGACTCTAATGTCTCTCCTGGTTCAATCATGAAGTGTTCATAAGCCAAGTAGATTTTGGATTCCATGTCTTCCTGATTGAGTGTTGTGCCTTCCATAAGAAGATGAATATGTTCCCACATCGCTCTTGCATTTTTTGAGCATCAACACTTCGAAGGATTGGATTTGGTAGTCCTAAAAGGATGTATTGCATTGCAAGTTCGTCGGCTTCAAAGTGTAGAAGTTGATCACCCGTGAGGTATGCAACAGTAGCAATGTTGGTGACTGCATCTCTTGGTGGATTGGCATCTGGATCTGCGGGTGTGACAGTAGTAGGCATCTGAAATGGACCTTCCATAATGACCTTCTTTAAGAACTTTCCATGAGGCTTCTTTAGATCACAAAACCTAAAGAACCTAATTACCCATTGATCATAATTCCCTGGAGTGAGCATTGGAGGTCTATCAAGTGAGCCAGCTTCATGAATTGATTGTTGGCTACTTAAAGCTTCACACATCTTGCCAAACCATGCCGGTTCCTTCATAGTATTCCTGGATGGATGTTGATTGTAGAAGTTTGTGTAAGGTTGTACTTGAAGACTTGGTGGTGGTTGAACCATTAGAGGTTGTGGAGTTGCTGCAAGTTGTGGAGTATGTTGTTGATTAAATTGTTGTTGATAAATCTGTTGTTGATGATTCAATTGTTGATGTTGTGGACTTAGTTGTTGTTGTTGTTGTTGATTATAAGTGTAAGGAAAATAGCTAGAGTATGGTGGTTGTGACATGTTGAAAACTTGTGTTGTTAAATGGATCTTTGTAGTCGAATGAACCGTTGTTGATGAAGTATCCTTAGGCGTAGAAATCACAGAAGAGCAAAGTACCACTTAAGCGTAAAAACACCAAAGATACGCGTAACAGCAATAGTTACGCGTAGGATTAGCTTACGCGTAAGAGATGAGAAAATACAAAAGTTATGCGTAAACAGAGAGTTAAGCGTAGAAACCTTAGGCGTAGGATTACCTTATGCGTAAGACAAAGCTTAGGCGTAAGATGAATCTTATGCGTAAAAAGTCTACGCGTAAGCTTTAGCTTATGCGTAATTTTAGGGTTTTACCCAAACGCTCTTTTACACTATCACAGTGCAAAAGATATCAAAATTCGAAGCGTTTTCAGGCTTATCCAAGCAAGAAAAATACTGAGTAAGCCACGAAACTGAAGATCAAACCAAGGACAAGTTACGCGTAGTTTTAGGGTTTTACTACGCGTAGAGCTACTTGTAAAAATGACTTTTGCCCAAAGATGTTTCTAAACCAGATTTTTGTGATGAAATATCTTTAATATCACCAAAATAACACAAAAGTGTGAAACTTGATGATCCAAAGAGTCTAAAACGGTTATGCGTAGAACGAAACCCTCGTACAAAAACTAGCTTAAAAACAATGATCCATGCGTAAAGTTTGAAACTTTTTGCCAAAAACAGTTATTTTACACCTTAAAACGTTGAAAGTACAAGAATCTTGGATTAAAAAGTGTAAAAAATGAGTTTTTAAGCGAATCAAAGTTCTAACCAACGAACCGTATGTTTTACGCGTAGGACCAAAACCCACTTCAAAAACAATACGTTCACCCAACTATTTGGCGAATGATACCACTGTTAGGTCACCATATATGTAACACAAGCATCAATATGTAGAAATAAGAAAGAGATGAAGGCGGATGAACAATAACACACACAAACACACACGTATGATATGGAAAGGTTACGCGTAGGAGTATGAAAGTGAAATGAATTGAACAACCAACCCTCAAGTGAGGGTTATTACAAGGTATTTATAGGAGAGGGAGCTAGGGCAACACTCCTAGTCCCTTCCTTTCATTAATGGACTTGGGCCTAGGCTTATGGGCCTTCTACATAAGCCTAAGGCTAATTACTAACATAAAGGCCATATTAAGCTAACTATTACAATTGAATCACTAACACTTGAATTAAGGTTTAGGAGTGATTCCAACAAAACCAATTGAAAAATCATTTGTAAAATCAATCAAGGTACTTGTGATATAAAATCAAAGCCTTTTGTACCTTAATTGTTTTTTATCATTTAGAAATTCTCCCCCTCAACATGTGCATATGATTTGAAATTGTTTAGCACATGGAGACAAGAGTTCTTTGAAATAATTTCTTGATCACAAATTTCGTGGAAAAAGCCATTTGATTTTCTTGGTAAATTCTCCCCCTCAAAATGTGCATTGGTTATTTGAAATCATTTAACACATAGAGGAAAGAGGTTATTGAAGTACTTCCACGATCATACTGCCATATAGGAAACCATTAGAAAATCAATCAAGGTACTTTATGTTGAAACATATAAATCTTTGTACCTTGATAGTTTATTTTCTTTTGAAATGCTCCCCCTCAATATGTGCTTCGAGATTCGAAAGCGTTTAGCACATTTGGGAAAGTAGCCCGCACTTTTGAATCAAATCGATCATCATTTATCAGATTTCATAATTAAATTACAAATTCTCCCCCGATCAAAAATATCAAACCATTTGAGATTTTGGATCCCAAGTGATTTAATTAGGTTTAGAAAATATGGGAGAATATGTGGCCTAGTTTAAATACTCATCTTGTTTTTGGATAAATGCTCCTCCTCAATCATGTGCATCATGTATATGAAATCGTTTGGCACATGGAGGCCGGAGTGCCTATAAAGGACTAAAACAGATTTGAGATTTAAATCACGATCTCTCCCCCGATCAAAAATTTCAAACCTTTTGAGATTTGTGATCCCAATTGATTTAATTTATTTAGAAAAGTTTGGGGAAAGACGTGGCCTGATTTAATTTTGAAAATTGACTGATAAGGACCAATTTTAGACAATAAAGATTGTTAGTGTCAGGTATGATAGTTTTAAGAGATCTTTAAGTAAAATAAAACAATTTCACAATCAAACAAGAATAGAAAAAAATTCATTTTGAAAGATCTTTGAGTTTTAAAGAAAATCATACCATGACATAACATTAAATCTTTAGATCACCACATATTTTGTACAAACAGACTTGATAGATGAAATATCGTTTGAAAATATTTTTTTTAATCAATGACCGTAGTCGTTGATTGGGTGACTTATATTTAAAATGAAGTCCGGTTGATTTCCAAAATTTGAGTTCAGTTTATTTTCAAAACAATATTTTTCCATTTTCAAGACAATATTTTTCAAAAATTGTTTCAAAAAGGTATCATCACTATTATCCCTGCACACATATACGTTATGTGGATAAGCTGCTTTTGTTGTTGTTGCTGAAGGTTGGAATAAAACCGTCTGCTGATGCAGTGATACCTCTGACGTTGCATTTGCCATGCCAACTCTCCATAGAGGTCCAATTAAGCTCCATTTCTTTATTTTTTGACCTAAGAAATAGTTGCCCTTTCCTTTCGGCATCCAAACATCTTCTATTGTGGGATCCGGATCGGGAACATTCTTATTAACCATGTTATCTGCATACGTTAGTCAACACAAACAGATATATGGTGGTCGACAACACCAAACAGCAATCGACTAATAGAATTCAATCCAACATATCAATCAGATCATGTAATGAATGGGAATAATGTGTTCATCAAACTCTAATCATCTAATCCTAACAATCATATTCTAGATTCCTAGTCCTTCAACATATGCAAACATCTTTTTCTGTTAGGCACGTAGGATAATTAGATAAGCCCGTTAGATGATATAGATTTGAAAACATTCTTCCCCTAAATCAATGACTCATTTCATAAAAAGTTTCAGCCAAGCTGAAATCATTGATTGAGTTTTGCAAATTTGTGAAAATTCTGATTCTGATTGATTTTCAAGCAACTCAATTTTCCACCATTTAGAAACACAACAAATATTTTTCTAAAGAATTTTAGACGGAAAACCATTTGTGTAGGAACAGCAGTCCTTCGACATACTTTCCTCATTTTGATTTAGGATAAGTGCATGAAATTTTTAAAATTTTTGAAAATTGGTTTAGCGCAGCACTTTCCTTTCTTTAAAGAGCGGGTTGCTATCTGAAATAATAGCAAACCATTAGTTAAGCACGGGTTACAGTCTGAAATAACTGCAAGCCATATTAAGAGACATGTTTCGAAAAGAAATATTTACACCTCCTGCTCGAACTTCATCTATGGTCCCGTGCTATTATTGAGTGACATTTCTAAGACCATAGATGTTATTGATACCAGAAGACATGTCTCGAGAAAACAATATTTTTGGTATTTTTCAAATTTTCTAATTTTTATGGGTTTTTGTTGGTTTTATAATTTTCTATTTTCTTTTGATGGTTTTATATTTTCGTATTTTGGTTTTTGATAAATATTTACAAAGATAGAGTGGATGATATAGTTTAAGAAAGATGATGATACGAGTACCGAGATAAGGATATCGAACAGCCCCGTTGTAGAAGATAGAAGTCATCATCTCTTAAACATTCACCACCAAAGCTTTCGAGGCTCCAGAATTGAGAGAATTTGAACCATCTGAAAGTGAGACTTTGGCAGCTTCCCCCCAAACCGAAAATCCTTTCGTTGAGCAGATTTGAAGCTCTATTTCAAGCTTGCCTTAGCTAGGTGCACAAAGAAGCAACGTATCATCCCACACATAAAACAATCTTCTCATATATCTTTTCTACTAACGTCTGAAGCGATCCATACCAAAAGGTGTCAAGAGACAAATTCCCCCAAGTAGTTGAATTGATGCCGCCAGTCTTTTGGAATAAAGCTCAAGAACCCGAATACACATATACACAAAGACAGAGAACCTTATAACATCGAAGTAGCAGATTAAGTCCAATATCCAAAGAATAACCCCGATGTATACTTTCTCTCCCCTGAAGAAAGTGTATGAAGCTCAAGAACCCGAAGTACCCGAATGCCCAAAGAGAGAATAACCGATAACATTGAAGTAGCATGCTGAATCACTAATTAAGCTCTCAAGTGAAACAGCAGAGCGTCCCCAATGTACACAATCTTTCTCCCCTGATGATTGCGATAACATCGAAATCATCACACACTTGTGTACTTCTTTTATCTTCAGAAACTAACTCTTCCATCTCTTCCCCCACATAGTTGGAATAAGAACACTAAATGCTATGAGTCAAACATTGAGTTTCTCTACGGTAATGACATTAGTCTTCCCGGGATATCTTCAATCACTTAGAAGTATTAAGCTCATCAAGTTTGCTCGCGTTTAGATGCGTGTCTCCTTCCCCTTGCTGGTTTTGATACTTCAGAATCAGCAACACATTATCATCCCATGTACTAGAAATATTTTGAGAAGACCATTAGCTCAAATATATCTGTGAGAATCAACTTGCTGAAGAAACAATGTGAGCAATCTAATTAGGGATTAAATCTGGCTTTTCACTCTCCCCCAATTAGTGCTATCCCCTAAACTAACAAAGATTTCAAGTGATCTTCTTAGTCTGGATTAAGAAGAAGTCTTTAGATCATTAAATGCAATACGTCTTTAGTCTTCTAACATGTAGCAGAAAATGTAGAATAGACTGTAGACTCGACCTTCTTCTAAATTGTCCGTTTGGGGAATAGAAAGTTAACATCTTCTTCTCACCAAATGCATTCCCGTTAACTTATATATATCAAATCCCCTTAACTCAAATCCCTCCCAATCAAACGAGAACAGAAAGATGTTCATCAATGAAATCAGCCCCACAACTGGAAGCACTTTGTCATTAATCATGTCAGCCCTTGAGAAGATGTCAACCAACGGCTCTTAGAGGAAACTCCATGTAAAGATGACCCGATAAGAAGAAGCTCGGTTCTTACATGAGTTAGGAGCCGTATGACCATATATTCTCATAAGTCAATCAACCATGCAGAATTATCATACTTCTTCTCCCCCTCAAGAATTGCATACAGAGATGTCATTCTTGATTAAACAAGTGAATATTATCCAAATGTAGTCTATTCACACTTCTCCCCCTCAAAGGTAGCAAATGATGTCGCCATCGTCATTATAATCGAGCAAGTGGAATAAGATAACAATCATCGGAAGTCCGGTTCACTTGATAACTGAAAGCGCTTGGAAAAAGCATGAAGCATGTTGATGAAAATGGTCATAAATAAGAATATTTCTCTTCTTCCGAAGATAAAGCGCACTGAAGTGTACACTTTTCTTTTCTTTGAGGAACGAGGCTTGAACTGTTGTGTTCAAACGTCATTATCTCTCTCTTTTCAGCATCTCTTGGCAAAACTTGTAATCAACCCCATTATCGTTTAGTAGACTCTTTGTCGTGACAGCTGATGGAGAAAACCCAATATGATGAATTTAACCCTGAAGTGAATTAACCCGAACTCGTGACTTAAACTTGCACATATGTAACAAAGAGCGGTGCCGAGATTTCATGCCCCTTTGAATCCCTAAGTACTCTATACTCTTCATCCAACCAACCATCAAGTATAAGACGTACATCACCTCTTGAACATCCACAATTTAATGTGACACTGAGCACTACAACGTAACTCCTTAAAGTGATAGTTATTTTGTGGTGGTAAGAGACCAATTCCCCCAAGTGGTAAAAAGAAAAGGAAAAATCACCCAAAAATAACTAGATTTCCAAGTCTTCGTTTTTGAAAATATTGAAAGCTCGAACAAGGATCTCGAAGAATCTTCATCCAACCATCCCCGATACCTTCAGATACTAAGTACACTTGCCCATGACATTTCACTTCAACCTCAAATAGATAATACTGAATTAATACCGTTGTCACATCTTGTGGTTTAAAGCTCAAATCTAGCCTCCTTTGACGTTTTAAGTGAACTATGATAATGGTTTCATCCCGACCATGGTTGAAAGCACATAACCCCGTAAAACCATGTATTAACCAAACTGCCAAGAAGACAATCCGAACAAACACCCAATTCATGAAGTACACCCTTTATCCCTCCTTCAAAGTAGAAACCGTAGCACCAGCATCAGAGATACATTTCCATTCTCCAGAATGGTTCCATCATTACGGGATTTTACAATTCTATGGTTTAAACCGAGAAATAGTTTCTTTCGCGGGATTTTACAAAACCAAGAATAAACCGCAAGATAGATCTGGAAATGCACATTACTTTAACCGGGATGTTTTCATTGTCACGGGATTTTACAAGTCTATGATTTAAACCGAGAAATAGATTCTTTCGTGGGATTTTACAAAATCAAGACTAAACCGTAAACAATGTTAGTTTGAACGTGTTATGACAACTTTGGTTTCGATGAATATCTGTGTTAGGGGAACATGCAGCGGTTCATCAGCGATTCTTCTCCATCATCAACAATTCTTTACCCATATGTAGACAACTTCACAAACCATACTAAGTCAAGTAGTATACACTACTTCCCCCTGAAGGTTGACCGTAACATCAAAGTACACGTTTCTCCCCCATGATGGTTTCGAACTTTCGGAAGTATCATAACGTGTATGACCATTTGCACGAGAAGTTCTTGTCATAAGCAAACATCTTGAAAAATCATGAATGACGTTTAAAGATTCTTGAAAGATTTTTCTTAGACTGTGAAGTATCATAGACATTCTGTAGCGTCGAATATCCCATGAGAATTGCTGATCACATCTCAACCAATCAACCCTTTGGTAAACACATCATTCACGAATTCTGTCGGCTATTGCTGTTACTACTTGGTGAAGTAAACTTGATATACCAAACGTGAACATGAAGTAGAATTCCCTAGATTTGTTACTTAAGCTTGTACTAATCCTTGTGAAAAGAAATGGTGTACCCAATGTACAAAACCTCTTGACGAATCCTCAACTGCGTGAGACACCGAAGTGATAGTTTTGTTGTGGGTTAAGCGAAAAAGAATCACAAAAGTAACTAAATAGCCAAGTCTTTATCACACTCTATAAATGCGCAAACAAGTCATCTTCGCGGAATGGTAGAAAGAAAGAAGACGAAATAAGTAAACGCGCCCGGAAAACCTCACTTCAATTCCAAATAAGAAATACCGATCACAAACAACTCCGTAGTCAACTTTGTGCAAACATCAATTCAAGCCGTGGCATAATAACCTTTGTGAATATGTATAAACCAAGGTATTAACCCGCATAACACAACAAACTTCAGCATCAACCCAAATTTCATCATCATTAAATCTCTTTAACAAATCTCATCAAATCCAAACTCATAATCACATCTCATAATTAAATTCACATAACTCAACAAGTCTCATTATTAAGTCTCATCATCATCTCACAATTTGCATGTCTCAAATCAAATCTCATAACAAATCTCATTAACAAAACACATCAATTCGCCAGGCATATCGTCAAACTGTATTAGCTCAGTCCAATCATCCGATCCAAAATAATCCAATAATTATCCTGGTCCAATCCAAATCCTATTAAGATCCAACCCATCAGTACTATTTCGGATTCTCAACCAAAGTCCAACATCCAAGTCTAAGTCAAATATTGTATACCCGGTATGACATGTAATGAGAAAGACGTAATACCCAGTCATAAACATAGTAAACAACCACTTTAGGACATTTCCATATATAATCCCTTCTCACCCGATTCAATTACTTAAGAGTAAAAATGTGATATCCAGGTCATTTACAAGCGTAATACATGTAGACATGTAGACTTATTTTATCTCAAATGATTATAACACATACATGCGTAATATATTTGTATCACTAATCACATTTGTTAAGCACTTGTAGTGTTATTACTTGAAGGCCCATTACACCCGAATTTAACCAAGACAAAACCCAATGTTCATTCACATTTCACGGCCCATGAATAATATCAGATCCACTTCCAAATTACCCTAAAATTTAGGATATTAATACTCACCTTCTCACATATCACCAAACCCTAAACGTATACTTATTTGCCCCCATCCATATCTAAACACTTCTCAAACCCTAAAATCTCTCCAATATACCACGCCCCCTCTCTCCTTCACGTATCATCTCAGAAAAACGACAAGTAATTGTGACCTTCTCATGGGCACCACTTAATCTTGTCTAGCCACAGGGATGGCATAAGACATGGGAGACACTTAGAGATCAAACCAAGTGGTTGTAGGTAAGTATTATTAACGCTTGTTCACCTTAAACGACCTCAAGAAAAAGGATTTAACAAGTATTGTTAAAATCATTTCTCAGTTCGTATAAAATTCAGAATAACTGATTTCGTTTATCCTTTTGTGAACATAGACGAAACAAAAGGAATGAGAGGATAACGAAAATTGTTATCACTCTAATCCTTGGGTTCGTATAACAGAAAGAAGTAATACTTCTCATAGATCGATGAAGAGTCATTTGAAATGTGTTTTTGGCCATTGGTCTTGTCATAATTTATAACACATGAAAAGCGATGACTAAGATCTTTGAAACAGATTTGGTAAATTTTTGAGAAGTTTCCCTTTAGATTTTCTTTACTTTAACTACCCATGGATCTATGAAGATTATAGTTTCGTGTGTTTTGACCATGAATGGTCTAGATGAGTCTTTAATAAACCACGAAATAATATCTGAGATTTGTTGTTGTGAGATTGATTTTAGATTAAAAAAATGAGAGTTGAGCCTTGATGTTGGTATGATGTTTGGTTTTGTTTAAGATGAGAACATCTTGCTGTTTGAATTACAAATCATTCGAGTCTTGTTTGAATTCGAGTCTTGTTGTTACACGAGTCTTTGATGTTGGTTTGAGATCGTGACACTTGTGATTCTTGAATGAATATCCAAACAGTTGTAGACTAATTGTAGTAGTAGATAGTGATACAAACTGTAGTGATAATGTTGATGTTTATAGTCTCGATTGATGTATTTTGATGTAGTTTGTTTATGATTGATGGTTGAAATTTGAAGTATGTAGATAAGAATCTGTTGAGTCAGTTGAATGTAGTTGTTGTTTATGTTTCTGATGTTTTGTGATAAACCGCAGTCCATGTGACAAGTAGTTTACAAACCGCATCACATTCAGTCATGACAAAACGCATATTCATTTGACAAAAATCATCCTTCTGTTGTCAAATCGCATACTTCCTTAAAACAAACCGCACAATTGCATTTATTGATAAACCGCATATCATTCTTTTATCAAAACGCATCCTGTTATCACAAATCGCTTTCTCAAACCGCATTTTCAACAAAACGCATCCTTTTCAAAACTGACAAACCGCATTGTTTTCAAACATCATCAAACCGCATGCAAACTTTATCAAACCGCTCTTGACTTTTGGTGACAAAACGCATCCTTGAACTGATAAACCGCATCCAAGATTAGCGTCAACACGCATCTGACTTTTGTTGACAAACCGCATTATAGCACAAACCTCTTTCTGAACATCGAATCTGGACAATTTGTAAAGACAAACCGCATAGTTCTTTAGGATCAAACTGACAAACCGCACATAAGAAAACTTGTACAAACTGTGGAAAACTAGAAGGGGGGGTTGAATAGTTTTACCAATTTAAAATTTCCTTTTAAATATTTAGATCGACTTATGTCAATCTATTTGATTGTTTATGTTGGACGTTGATAGATAGATATATAAACGTGTAATGAAATATAAAGAGTAAGAAGCACATCACCACGACACAAGTTATTTATAGTGGTTCGGCTACAAGGACACCTTCCTTGCCCTACTCCACTCCCCGAGTCACCTACTCGAGAGTTCGTAAGCACTACACCAACTCCTTGTGGCGGAGAAGCCTTCACAACGTCGCTTAACCTTTTTCCGGTACAAAGCTAAATACCGAGTTCTTTCACACCAAGGCGAACCACACCTAACACAACGTCGCCTACCCTTTATACGGTGCTAGGCTAACCACCGAGTTCTATCACACCTTAGGAGAACTAATCCTATCACAACAACACTAACCCTTTATTAGGTACTAGGCTAAGCACCTAGTTTCATTATTATGGAGGAACTACTACCCTTCACAACACAACACCTAATATCAAGGAGATCCTCTCCTTGTTACAACACCATCAAGGATATCACCATCCTTGGAAATAAACAAATACTTATAAGTATAACGATGCACCTCATCGACTATACGACCTAGGCATTCTTCCCAAATGCTACTTGATTTGATTCTTCGGCATCCTTCACTAATGCCTTTGACACAACGCTTGGCACCCTTCACTAATGCCTTCGTCTTGACACCTATAGCATTCTTCACTAATGCTCATGACACAAACGATAAGCACCTTTCACTAATGCTTTCGTCTTGACACTTTCGGCATCCTTCACTAATGCCTTCAACCCAACATCTTATGGAGAAAGGAAGAACTATCAACAAGAGAACCTTAGTTGTCTTGATGATGACGAAGCTTGGCAACTCATGGACTTGAGCTTGCACGTCTTCAATAAGTGGTGATCTCTCCTTTAAGAGGAACCTAGAAGATCACATAAAAACAAAAGACAAACTACATAGATCTCTAGGATCTGAGGTGAGAGAGATATAAAACTTGGAGAGAGTATACGTGCAGTGGTGAGCTAAAAGGAAAGAAATGGCTCACTATTTATAGGGAAAATTCTCTACTGTTCCCCGGATCCCACGGATCCCTTCCACTTGGGATCCGGCTAGCACAAAGCCGGGGATCCGTGGAACGCTCCTCTTTGCCCATGGGTATTTTGGTTATGGGTCATGGGTTGATCCATGGATCTTTGGCTAGATACAATGTATCTCTTGAGTGCTCACCAAGGGCTCAATGTATCTAGACATTCTCTTGAATGCTCACCAAGGGTTCAATGTATCTAGACATTGGGTATGGGTCAATACCATGGGTTATGGATATTATCCATATATGATATAAGCATGATGTCATGCAATAGGTTATGGGTCATGGGCTTTGGGTTATACCCAACTACATTCAATGTATTTGCCCAATGGGTTATGATACTTAAGTTACTACACATTTATATTACCCAATATACTACATACTAGTTATGTGTATATTTTACCCAAATATGTAAACACTAGTTGTTGTACATATGTAATATTAAATCATAAAATCATTTATACTTGTTTTAGTGTTTTATGTGAAAATGTGAATATGTTAGAAACTATTAGTTCAAACCATTTACATATTTTATTTGTTTCGTTAAAATGATTTTACGTTTGTTATCGACAAAACATTAGAAGATCGTAAAATATAAATAAACGTTTTTACAACTTATTTGTATTAATAATCTCCCCCTTTTTGTTGATGACAAAACATAAAATTATTTTAAGGAAAATCTAAAATTCGTAAAAGTTTGAATTTGTAGTTTTTACTTTCTTCTCCCCCTTTTTGTCGAAACAAAAAGAGCCTTGAAAGAAAGCAACACATTGTTTTTAAGAAAAACATGTGAAAGAAATAAAAAGAGGTAGAGATCAAGTAACGGGAAAGGATCTCGTCTTTACTCCCCCTTGACGAGTCCATCCCTAGGTAAGGGCGTCAAGAAAGTAATACTAATCTAGTTTGTTTGCAACTAAGTTTGCAAAAGATTTCGTCTAAGTGACGAATGTGCTCCCCCTTGATGATTGCAATTTTGCAAAGGGATGTCGAGAAATGTAATCCTAATATTGCAAGTAATTTGCAAAGTATTGTTTTGACACAAAGCTCCCCCTAGCTTTGGGTGTCAAAGGCTTCAAGTGTAGATTGAATAACTACAAAACAAAGGTTAGAAAACAAGTATAATGCACAATTTCCTGCATATGTGATCCAAGTTAGTAGAAAAATAGTTTTCTGTCTCACAGATCCCACGGTTCCCTCCTAGTAGGGATCCGTCTAGGCAATTTCGAGGGATCCGTATAGCTGATGATTAAATTCAGCAATGGTAATGTAACAAGTAATGTTAACATCAAAATGAGATATGTATTCAACCAACAAACATATACTCAATGCAATATGGCAAGTAAACTATCATTCAATAAAACATAAGAGATGATCAACAAATCTCTAAAAACTAAGAGAATGATTTAGCCATATTCTACTAATACTAATAAGTGACCAAAGCTTAAGAAGCAACAATGTGCTTGAGTCTAGGGATGAGTAGACTTGTTGATTTGGTCCAATCTTTCAAGAAGATGATTAAACATGAAATGCAACTCATTTCGTACTTCTTGAACAAGTCCTTGGGTGATTAGACAATTAGAGCAATTATTGTCTTGATTAGGAACAGGATGTTTTGAGGAGGTTCTACAAGGAATGAGAGTGGTGGTAATGGAAATTCCTCCATATGATCAAGTCCTTGGTGGTTCCTTGTTTCCAACGATGGACTAATTGGTGATGTAGGTGGTTCCTATTTTAATGAGAAAGTTGGTGAATGGGAAGTTCTCGGTGGTGAATGCTCTAATGAATAGAGAGAGGCTCAGTAAAGGAGTGTAGTCCATGCTCTAGGAATGAAGGTTTAGACGTTTTGCTAGAACTAGGTACGTTTGGTTTAGAGCTCGATGATCCCTTTTCTAACCTAAGAGGTTTAATGCTAATTATTGCGGTTCTCTTGGCAATTGTTGATTGGGTTTGTTGAGGTGAGATTCTAGCACTATTATCTCTTACGGATGATGATTCGGTGGATGGGAAGTCCTACCATTTGTGGGTTTAACCGGAGATGATTCGGTTGAGGAAATTTCGTGTACAACATGAGCAAGTTTCTTGGGTGGTTCTTGGTTGGATGAGTTAGCACTAGGAGCTTCCCTCATTATGAAATGACTAAGGAAAAGGTTTCTAAATGCTGAGAATTATGTTGTGTTTAATGACTAAGGGATTCTAGCAAGATGACTTATAAAGGGAAGGATTTAGCAAGTGCATTCAAGACTTAAGTCTCTAATATCCTTTGGAATGTGATGATTAGCATGCACAAGAGTCAACTTCAGAGATTTAATTAGGATGAGGTGGAGTGTTCAAGTTAGCAAGATGAGCTTGAAATGATTGTTCGAGCAAGAGTTGACATAAATCTGTCACCCGGATCCTACGGTTCCCACCAATGGGGGATCCGTCTAGGCTAATCCTAGGGATCCGGCTCTCAGCAGCTAGGAAAGGATAGAAGTGATGTTTGAAAGGTCTAAATCCTATACCTTTTTGAATGTTTCAGTTCTCTTAAGTGTCTTTAAATGGAAGGGTACTTAAATGTTCAAGGGCAATGAGTGATGTAGCTAATGATTGCCTTATATGAAAGAAATTGGAACTTTCGTGAGTACCAATGAATGAACAAAGATGACACTAAAATCTTGAGAATGTCAAATGGAGCTAGAAGATCCTAGTGATCAGATAGTGACTTAGGATAATGTCTTGGATAAGATCCTAGAGGTTTTAAGGTGGAAGAACTAGAATTTGATCCATTTCGACCAATTTTGAGGTAAGGATGATTATGATCAATTTTGCCATAATCGAAAGTTTTCTAGGTCTAGATGTGAGGGATTATGTGAGAAATAATGAGTGATCTAGAGAGCGGAAGAGTAATGAGTTTAGGTGAAACGATAGATCGAAAAGCACTTTGAGTGTGATCCTTAATGAGCTATGAGTGAGTGTGAAGCTTACTAAGCTTGAGAAGGACTTAAGACATCCTAAAGTATTAAGTTCAGCTAGTGTGAAGTAATCTAGGAACATGGTTTGAGGTGTAAAGGATTGAAACTCCACTTCTATTTTCCCGGATCCCACGGATCCTTCACTTGAGGGATTCAGATAGTTACAAACTAGGGATCCGGCATTTGGGACAGTTTTACTTAACAATAAGCGTTTGTTCTAAGTATCGAACTTAGAAGCTAATGATCTCTACAGTAAGCATACATGTATACAAGTAAAACATACTAAGATCATGTAGAAATAGCACATAAGCAATTAAATGAGATCTAGCTCACAAGTAACACATAGGTTTATCAAACTTAACAACCGCTATTCAAGAAGCTCAAAATAGATTTACGATCTAGATTAGTAAATCGTTTGTATTAATAATGGCGTGCAGAGTAGATGATGGTGTTCAAGACAGTAGGGTTTTTTTTTTTGCCAATGGAAGCAATGAACTATGTATAGTCATTACGGATGGTGATTTTCATACAATGAACTTCGTCCATGAAGTCATGTAGCTCTTCTCGATCAAAGCAAGATAATCGCTTGATGAGGCAAGTGGTTGTGATTATCTAAAAGAAAAATTAATTTTACAACTTTTTTGATTAGTAATCCTAAGACAATGCAAAGTATTTCCATTGTAAACTTACTTTAGGAAAACATAGGAGTATAAATTTCCCAAGTGAGAGAATGAATATGAGACTGTTACTAGCGGTGCTCAATTACGGCTAAACACGACCATTTTTACGGGTGATTCCACATACCCAACTTCTATCAAGGAAGCAATTCAACCGTTAGGTCAAATTGAGTTTCTAGTGCAATAAGTTCTCCAGTATTCATTCTCAAGTTAGGAAAATTTATATTCCTACAATGGCCTATCGAAGAGTAACAATGATGATACTTTGCTTCGTTTAATATTATACTTGAGACAACTAAGGTGGCGAAGGCGTCATGTTAAAAATAAGTTTAAAAGTTGTCCATATGGTAAACAACAAAAAATGGTTGGATGAGCTAGTTCAACATATGTTGTTGGAAAGCTTTGAGTTTGGACTTTCGGATATGAACAATTATATTTGCGTTGCAAAATAATTTACTTGAGTATATCGGATGAAATAATCAAGTTTTCAATCCTACTATGAAGCTTGGAGAGCGATCATGAAAAGGAAAATGGGAGAGTACATCATCAACACAAGTGTAGGTTATGATCCGATGTACATTCTTGTTGTTTTTAGAAAACGATAAAAGAACAAAAGAAATCATATAAGCACATAAAACATTTATGTTGCACACATGACAAACTCAATCAAAAATCCATTTAGTGTGTTATATGTTTTAAACATTTTTCAACCTATATGACTTATCTAAGTATCTAAACTAACATTTTTGACACAACTAGATGTTATCCCAAACACTCCTTCAAATAGCACATTCATTAGTAGAACATTACTAAATCGACAAACAAGAGAATGAATAGCAAGGTAAGGAAACCACATATGTTATTCAATCAAACAAGCACACAAGCTATTTGAGATAAGCAAATAATCAAGTAATGCAAAGAAGACAATTTATCATTTAGCATAGCATACGAAAGTTCTTTTCATCGCTTTGTGTTAAATATAAACATGTATACCAAGCTTGATTAGTTTCTTTTATATTTATAAATATGATCAAAACTTTAATTTCAATAGAGGACACATTGTTATTCAAAAGCGAAAACATTCGTCTCCAATTAGATCAAAAGTTTGTGCAAAAGTTATGACCGAAAAATGACTTTCTATTATAAATCAATGATTCTGTAAATTATTGTTTTGAATCAGTTTATGAAATCATTTTTAAATGAAAGTAGACTCAAATACCTTTAAAACGATAGGTGGCACGACTTCTAACGACTTACGGTTAAAAAGTTATGAATTTTTGAAATTCAGACAAAAAATGTCTTCTGTACCACGGATCCCACGGATCCCTTGCTTGAGGGATCCGTCCAGTGTAACCTGAGGGATCCGCGGATCTGACACAGAATTACAAAAATGTACGTTTTGACCTGACGAAAAGGTTTAGTCTTTGTAGACTTTTTAGTGAAGTTATATTACCCATTTTTACCTTTATCCAAGCTTGATTAACAAGATATCTAACAACAAAACTTCAAAAAAAAAAATTACTAAAACACTTTTCATATTATGCTTATTATAAGATAGAAGCATATATCACCATTTTGTCCACAAGCAATTTAGCACGTTTTTGACAAAAAATTGTAACTAAGAAAACATACCTTTGTTGTATTCCCTTTTTATGGTTTTAGAAACCATAGGCGCGAAATACTTCATGATCTTCTAAGATACCCAAATCCTTTGCTATATTCCCTTTTTATGGTTTTAGAAACCATAGACGCGAAATACTTCATGATCTTCTAAGATACCCAAATCCTAGTATGAAGAACTCTCAAAGGAAAAAAAATTAGAATGATCTATCACTATCCAACATATGATGATTTCTAAAAACATGACTCTTTGTTTTAAGAAATTCCCTTCTTTGTAGTTGTCAAACATACACGGATCGTATCAAGTTTTCAAAGTACAATATACTATAAAAAACTTGGTAACGAAGCTCTGATGCCAATTGTGGAAAACTAGAAGGGGGGGTTGAATAGTTTTACCAATTTAAAACTTCCTTTTAAATATTTAGATCGACTTATGTCAATCTATTTGATTGTTTATGTTGGACGTTGATAGATAGATATATAAACGTGTAATGAAATATAAAGATTAAGAAGCACATCACCACGACACAAGTTATTTATAGTGGTTCGGCTACAAGGACACCTTCCTTGCCCTACTCCACTCCCCGAGTCACCTACTCGAGAGTTCGTAAGCACCACACCAACTCCTTGTGGCGGAGAAGCCTTCACAACGTCACTTAACCTTTTTCCGGTACAAAGCTAAATACCGAGTTCTTTCACACCAAGGCGAACCACACCTAACACAACGTCGCCTACCCTTTATACGGTGCTAGGCTAACCACCGAGTTCTTTCACACCTTAGGAGAACTAATCCTATCACAACGTCGCCTACCCTTTATTAGGTACTAGGCTAAGCACCTAGTTCCATTACTATGGAGGAACTACTACCCTTCACAACACAACACCTAATATCAAGGAGATCCTCTCCTTGTTACAACACCATCAAGGATATCACCATCCTTGGAAATAAACAAATACTTATAAGTATAACGATGCACCTCATCGACTATAGGACTTAGGCATTCTTCCCAAATGCTACTTGATTTGATTCTTCAGCATCCTTCACTAATGCCTTTGACACAACGCTTGGCATCCTTCACTAATGCCTTTGTCTTGATACCTATAGCATTCTTCACAAATGCTCTTGACACGAACGATAAGCACCTTTCACTAATGCTTTCGTCTTGACACTTTCGGCATCCTTCACTAATGCCTTCAACCCAACATCTTATGGAGAAAGGAAGAACTATCAACAAGAGAACCTTAGTTGTCTTGATGATGACGAAGCTTGGCAACTCATGGACTTGAGCTTGCACTTCTTCAAGAAGTGGTGATCTCTCCTTTAAGAGAAACCTAGAAGATCACACAAAAACAAAAGACAAACTACATAGATCTCTAGGATCTGAGGTTAGAGAGATATAAAACTTGGAGATAGTATATGTGCAGTGGTGAGCTAAAAGGAAAGAAATGGCTCACTATTTATAGAGAAAATTCTCTACTGTTCCCCGGATCCCACGGATCCCTTCCACTTGGGATCCGGCTAGCACAAAGTCGGGGATCCGTGGAACGCTCCTCTTTGCCCATGGGTATTTTGGTTATGGGTCATGGGTTGATCCATGGATCTTTGGCTAGATACAATTATCTCTTGAGTGCTCACCAAGGGTTCAATGTATCTAGACATTCTCTTGAGTGCTCACCAAGGGTTCAATGTATCTAGACATTAGGTATGGGTCAATACCATGGGTTATGGATATTATCCATATATGATATAAGCATGATGTCATGCAATGGTTTATAGGTCAAGCTCCATGGGTCATGGGTTTTGGGTTGTACCCAACTACATTCAATGTATTTTCCCAATGGGTTATGATACTTAAGTTTTTACCCGTTTATATTACCCAATATACTACATACTAGTTATATGTATATTTTACCCAAATATGTAAACACTAGTTATTGTACATATGTAATATTAAATCATAAAATCACTTATACTTGTTTTAGTGTTTTATGTGAAAATGTGAATATGTTAGAAACTATTAGTTCAAACCATTTACATATTTTATTTGTTTCGTAAATCGACAAAACATTAGAAGATCGTAAAATATAAATAAACGTTTTTACGGCTTATTTGTATTAACACAAACTACAGATTTAGAACCGTCCACTAAATTGCTCAAACATCTTAAAGTCAGTAAGAACCATATCTAAAACATCAAAACACATATGAATGACCTCGACACAGTTTAGCAACAATAACTGTAACTAACCGTTTTAACAAAATTCTTCATAGACTAACATCAAACCATATCAAGCCTAGTATATAATGTTAATCAACCAACAAGACTCAAATCGCATCCAAGCAAGACCGCACAAACCGCATCTTATAAAATCGAACAAACCGCATTCAAAACCATACGAATTATCAAAACAACATAACCATGGCTCTGATACCAAATGTTAGGATCACACTTTTTATGTTGTTTGATGATTCGGGTGGTCTAGGATTATGATGAAACAAGAGTGCCATGTTTAGAGAGATGAAGAGAGTAGAGAGGGAATTCTAGAGAGAGTTAAAACAAAAATGTGAAGGTTAGATTAAGAAGTTCCACCCCTTCCAAAGATGGAAGGGTATTTATAGTTACAGACACTACGTCCTGCTGTCTGATTGTAGATCAGGCATACAGTGGGTAAAGACCCGTCCTTCCTCCACGGTGTTACTCTAAACTAATAACTAAGCTAATAACAAACTAATTAACAACTAAATCACGTAAATAACGATATGTCTACGAGCTAACTTATGCTAGATTATATTTGGGGTGACCGACTCTTCACTATGGAATTTCTAATTCCTAACAGATGTCATTTCAAATTAGAAAAAAAAATTAGCTATGATCCACCTGCTATCTCTACACATATATTATTAGGTTTTGATAATTACATACCGAATCATATAGCCAACTGGCGTTCTTGGCATCCCTGGCCAATAATCCTAGCTAGAATTGGAGATTAGCAGTCGTACCTTCGCTGCCCCATGGGAAGCGAAATAACTGTTGGTCCTCCTCTTTCTTAATCTTCTTTTGACTGTCAATCCACAACTGTATGATTGGGTGGACAAAGGCTCTATACTTTGTAGAGTTAGCATTACGTTTGAGACTCTGCATTGTCATATGCAAAAATAATAATAATAAATTAAAAACAAATAACCTAAATAATTGCAATTAACATTAAGAAGAACAAAAATATGATACTAAATACCTCTTTCCAAGGTCGGAGTGAGATTTCTTTCCCATTAGGTCCAATGACCTTCGGAATATCAAGTTTAACATGTCCCTTTTGACGCTTTCTTAAAACTCTTGTAGTAGTTTCTGGCTGCTGCATATATGGGGAATGGAAGACCCTGCTCAACTTCTTTTCTTGTTGAAATGGGACTCGTACAGTTGTGACCTTATTTTCATCACAGTTGAAATTCTGAAAACCCATGACATTAACAGGGCTGGTAATTACCTGAAAAAAGAATAAAAGTCGAATTGCGTGAATGACCATTTCGCTTAAATTTTAATTAGATTACGTGTTTAGCGTGTATTTACCGGACTGAAATCAGACTCTAACTTTTGCTCACTCGTCATGCACTTCATCGGAACATCTTGCTCAGTGTCTCCTACCTTCACTAGAATGGGTTTACCAGACTGAAAGGAATAAAATTCGAATTGCGTGAATGTCCATCACGGTCAAATTTTAATTAGATTGCATGTTTAGCATGTATTTACCTCACTGAAAGCAGACTCTAACTTTTGCTCACTAGTTAGGTCCTTCATCGAAACATCTTCCTCGGTGTCTCCTACCTTCACTGGCACATCTATCTCATCATTCATCACGGGCACATGTTGCTCATCATCAAAATATAGCAAATCCTGAAAAACAGTTAAAATTGATTGAATGTGTGTATTGGTTTGTAAAATGATTAAATTAACCTGTTCGACGTATATTTACCGTATTAAAAGGAGACTCTGGGTTTTGTGGATCATTTTTCACTTCTTACATTGGAACATGTTGATCATCATTCATCACGGGAACATCCTAAAAAACAGTCAACATTGCGTGACGAGTGAGTTGGTTATAATTTGAATATATTAACCTGTTCAACGTATATTTACCGTATTAAAAGGAGACAATGAGTGTTGTTGATCATTCATCATTTCCTTCACTGGAACATGTTGCTCATCCTTCTCAACATCAATTTGTTTATCATCCTGATAAAATGGGCGTGTAAAAAGGCCAAATTTTAGGTATGCATTAACTCATAAAATAAACAAAATAACATGTTATATATTACCTGACAATCTGTCGGATCTTCAGGTGAGCCAAAAAGGTTGCCTATTACTTCTTGAACCTCTTGTGTGGACAGATCTTCTTGCAAATTTTGATTGGCATTCATGTCAGTTGACTACAAAAAAGATAAAAATATACATATTCTTGAAAGCAATCAACATACGTAAACCATATATTATATGATACAAAAACAGATATATGATACAAATACTATTGTAAACAACAAACCTTTGAATCATGATGCACACCCATATTCTCTTCATTTTTAGATGATGTCTGTAAAATACAATTATGTTAAATAATTGGTTTACTAATTAAGGTGACTAAATAAAGAAAAAACTGAAGAAAAAAAACATATAAGTTAAATAATTGGTTCTATTATACATAACACTTACAGAAAAGTACAAACAACACATTCATACAAACAACTATCTAAACACATAACAACTATCTAACAACTATACAAAAGTCTAATATACTAATAAACAGAACAATCTGGATGAGTAAGTAGAAGAAGTGATTCGTTGAAGAAGCTCATGAATAAGGACCCTGCATCTGCTTCAACACCAAGATTAATAATTTCTTGAGACCAAACTTGGAATACTTCAAGTGTGTGATCCATTTGGTAGGGCTTATCAGCGTCAAAAACTGGATATCCGATATTCGTAAATCCAAGTAATTTTAATAACTGGGGAGTGAAAATGTTAAATAGTGTTTTAACGGATTGTAGTTTGTTAAAAGGACCCAACGTTATCTCCCATATATAGAACGTGTGCCACTGATCTCCTATCATGCTCCCAAAAATAACAAGAGACTCCCTTAGGTTTGAAATATAGAAAGGTACGGGAAGCCGAACTTGTAAGCTGTCAGGTATATCTATGACAGAAAATTTGTAGCTAACCAAATCAAAGGACACAATCATATAACGTTTATGAGAAGTAACACCATCAACACCAAAAATCCTTTCAGAAGCCGCCCAATAAATAAAATTACCAATAACCACCTAACTTGACCGTTTAAGTCGTATTGATTGACGAGGAAGATGTTCGTTTTCTAACTTCTTCCATCGCTGGGAGCTCAATGTAAATACTAAAACATTCAACGGTCCATGTCCATGAACCGGATAGGAAATCCTTAGAATGGTAGGGTCAAAAGTGTCAGGATTCACACCAAAACCCACTGAAACTTTATGAGACTCGTATTGACTTGACCAATCAGGGAGTACTATAGCAACTGATTTTCTTATTGATGGGTTCCAAAGAACAGCCATCTTAAAAGAATCAGAAAAACATATCAAACCATGAGAGCTGCCAATTGGGGTAAGATTCAAATATCTTAGATTTGTATGGCGAATTACGTGAGGAAGAGTTGGAAGAAAGCTACGTTGTTGGGACAAATTACCATTTTGGTCAAAAAAAACATATAAATTTTGACTCAACAAAATCCTTCTTATACCCTACAAGGAAAGAACACGGCTGAGTCGAGCGAACACCGAAACCGATAAGGAAGTTGGGGCCGTCAATAACAGACTTCCATGTCCTTGAAACGGTTCTAAACTGAAGTAAAAATTTGACAGGAAGTTTGTTAATGATTTGCATTTGAATTTCAAACGGTATGTTGTCAGACATTTGTTTAGAAAGAAGGAAATTAGAACTTAAGTGAAATAATGGGGAGGTAAAAATGAGTTGAGTAACAAGTAGTGTCATAATAATGAACTAAAGAAGTCTTTAAATACTTTACTCTTACTAGTGTCATAAATGCTAGTGTACTAATGAACTAAATACATATCCTAATGTGTTCCTCACAAGTCAACCACCATAAAAAATAACACATATATAAAAAACAAAAAAAATGTTTCAAAGGGTTAAAAAGTAATACAACATTTAACGCTGCTGCAATGTCGGGTGGATCACCAATCTGCTCGCTCACCCCATCAGTCTTGAAATGCAGGATAAACTTTTTGAGTCCATCAATCTACTTTTGCATACTAGCCATCTTAGCTACTAGGGTTCATCTAGGAGGCATGTCATCCATATTCGCCATGTCACTAACACCATCTGGCTTCAAATGTTTGAGCATTTCACGAAGTCCATTAATCTGTTGTTGCATACTATGCATTTGACCAACAAGGCTTACTCTAGATGGCATATGTGCATCAATATGAGGCATGACTTGATCCACATACCTACGCACCTCTGTACGGATATGTGTCGATCGATGAACTTCAGTACGGACAACAGAAGATCTTTTACGTACTTTCATCTTCACCCGTTGAGCTGATGTACTAACTGTTGGTGTATCGTCGGCTGGACTAGGTGGTGCATCATTAAAAGACCTTGTTGGCTTAAACTTCCTAATGTAGTATATACTCGAAATCCACCAAAGCTTATTTTTCTCGACATCTGTGTATAAAAAATTATTATCCACTAAACCATGCTCTTGAAAACAAAATAATAATCATATTGAATTCTTATAAAAGCGTATATTATCACCTGTAGGCATGAGGCGAACAATCTGATTACTAAAGAAAAGAATATCATAATCTGTCTTATCAAACTTATGTCCGTCATCCCATGCAGGTGCTCTAGGGATCACACTATCATCTTTAAACCACCAGTTTGTAGAATTGGGGAGGGTTTCCAAAAGCCAAATCTGAAAAAATTATAATATAAACATCACTAGAATAAAATGATTCTAGTAGTTAAACAAATAAATGAACACTTATTCTAGAGCTCAGAACACCAAAATCAACATCAGCTTATTAGTTTTACACTATTTAAATACTCATTGCAAGAATTATACTAACCTTCAGAGCAAACGCAAATCCACACAGAGTATATGTGGCGGTGTATTATTTTCCCTTGGTAGCAATTTCAAACAAGTGTCTGTCTCTAACCTTCTAAACCACATTGATACCATGTGGTGAAACTCAACCCAAATATACTCGCCCCATGGAAATGAATTCCATGCATAAAAGTCATCTACTAAACACAGAATCTCGTCGGAAATGATACATCTTTCCTGTTTGCCCATGAAAATGTTCTCTAAAATTATCAAAAGGCAAAGGCGTACAGCATCATCATTGGAAAGCTCAGAAAACTCATATGGATCATTAAGAATCAGTAAAAGTTGCTCGGTCTTTATGTTAGTTATTTTGGCATGTCGTCTTTCTTTAAGAAAACCTAAGATACGCTTACCAAAAGCATATTCACGATCCTTTAAATGAGCCATGGAAATGTCACCAAGTCGAAACCCTAATGCAGCAAGAAAACCTAAGATACATTGGAGTATTTTATATCATGATTTTCCACTTCTCGTTCATGTTGTAGTAAATAATACAGCAAGTGATTATCATGGTCATTGGTTTTTAAGTTTATCAATTGGCCAAAAACTGTGCTCTTAAAAAGGTTAAGACAGTCAAGAGATTCTGGGTTCGAGCTCAACCTTTGCTTTATTGTTTTAAGGAAATGCAACTTCGTTCTAGTACTAACCTTGGCAGGATACACCTATACACCAAAAAAATTGAAAGGGGAATTTATATTTAGAATTAAGACAGTAAAAATAAGCAGATTACAAAGGTCAAAAGATAAGTTTTCCTTAAAAAAAACTTCTGAACCTTAAAACAGCACTAATGAACCTTAAAATAAGCCCTACCAAACAAAATCAAACCCGTAATAAGCACAAATAAAACCTAAAAACCTTAATAATCACTTCTTAATAGGCTCTACTGAAACAATAACATCAAAACAACAATGAAGGTTGAAATAAGTAGTAGTGACCATCAATTAGCAATTTAAAACCAAATCAAACCCGTAATAAGCACTACTGAAACTGATAAACGGTAATAAGCACTTCTTAATTAACTGTACGGCAACAATAACACCATAACCACAATGTAACCTAGCATAAGCAAACCCTAAACAAAAAATAATCAAAAACACATAAAGAAAACACCTAATCTTTTAAAAAAAATCATAAATACAATGTAAATAAGACTATTTTAATTACTTGTCTAGCAGCCATGATCAAGAACGGATCTAGTGTGTGACTCCGAGTGTGTGTGTCTATGGGTTGTGTTTGCCTTGTGTGTAAACGTCCCAATTGATTAGTGTGTGACTGCAGTGTGTTAGTCCTGGGATGCGATGATCAAGAACGGATCGACAACCCAAATGATCAGTGTGTTTGTGTGTATCTGCAGTGTGTTTGTGAGTGCTATTTTTTTTTATTTTTTTTTTTTGTGAAAAGAAAATTAAAAAAAATATTGAAATGTTAAAAAGTTTATTTAAAAAAGTAAAAGTAATTTTAAAAAGAAAGTACACACAATCTAAGCAAAAGATTGTGTGTAATTTCTCATGCTTCTTTTTACTTTTTCAAAGCAAAAAATACGCCGTCAGTTGAGCAGCCCCCAGTCGAGCGTCGTCATTTGAACATTGACTTTTATTAAAAGACAGAAAGAGGGTACAATCAATTAGATTTGGTGCAGATTTTGTAGGCCATTGTACTTTTAATAAAAAAAGTACAAAGGGGTGGACACTTGGCATTAAATAAGTGGAGTTGAGCTGTTGAGCAGTCGAGCATGACCAAAATAGGAAAAGACATAAAAAAGTGATCATGTAATGGATCATGCTTAAGTTTTTGGCTTATTTAGAGAATTTTTTCTCTTCTTAATATTGTCATAAGAGAGACCTCACACAATAAGAAGAAATGAAGAATACCAAATAAATACATCGGTTACTATTCTTAAACTGACTTATCATTTTAGAATAAGTTTATTAAGAATAGAGTAGAGTTATTGTAAAACAGTCCCTTAAAGTAAAAAATGTAGGACACAATAAGATATTGCCACGTTTACAAAGCTTTCAAGGGTAAAATGGGTATATCCACTTTATTCTATACTTTGCCATTTTTGAATTTCAAGTCCTGCTACCCTTTTTTAGGATGAAATTGAATACTTCATCATATTAAGATTGCATTGCATCATCAAACTGCATCATAATTCTATTGCATCAAAGGTGTTGTTCTGTTTCATTTTGGATATTCGTCCATTATTTGCATCATAGCACTGTCTTCGTCATCATGTTCATTGATCATCATCGTCATAAATTCCACATCATTGATCATTAGCATCATCTATATCGATCATATATCATCATCATTATTTTTGAATCATCAAATCGCTAGCATCATTGTCATTGATCATTAGCAGCAGCATCATCATCGTCGTCGATCATCAACTCATCATCAACGTTTCACTATCATTTTAATCCACTATGAGCATCATCGTTAATCATCATCGTATGGATATTAGCATCATCAATTCCATCACCTTCGTTTTGGAAGTGACATTTGCGAAGAAAGACGCTAATTGAAACTATATATAAAAATAAAAACGAAAAAATATTAATCTATTGAATCTGTAAACGTGAAACTAAACCCACATAAAACCAAATTCGAAGAGAACAAAAAATAATTCAAAGAAGAGGAATCACGTGAATTTGTAAATGAGTAAATTTAGAAAAACCTTATTAAGAGATGCAAATGCGGATTCTTAGAAACAAGAATCACATAAATAATCAATATCATCGACTATATGGTTTATTCCTTTGATAATTTGATGGAGAAGTTGTTTAAGAAAAACCCATGATTGTCGGTCAAATTAAATATGCCATAAAAATGTTAAGATAAAAAGACTCATGTACCCTTTTGATATTGGTTTTTAGATGCACGCCCACAATTAAAACTTCAAGTAATTACAAAAATGTCACATGTATTATGAATCGTTGATTTCCACATCCGACGGTTGTGATCTTGTCCTACCTTTTTCACATTAAAAAGTTGTTTTACTTGAACTCTTGCCATTAAGAATATTATGTTTATTAAGATACTATTTTTCTAAATTTTAACTACTTCACATGTTTATAAGATTAAAAATGGGAGTATAAGATTAAAATTGGGTGTATCATCTTCCTTTATTTGTTCTCAGTACGTATAAATTATTTGTGTGTCGAGTTTTGATCATTTTGCATATTGTACAAAGTTCTTTTCATAAATTCATAATTAACTTATAATTCCAACTAACTCGATATAAAAAATATTTGTCTTATGTTTAAAACTAATATTCTAAATGATACGTTTTAAATTATTTCCATACCAAAGTGTCAATTGATTTTATTCACGTATCTTACAACTTTGGTTCATAAAATCTCTGCACAACAAACTATGCAAAAATTAAGAACATCGACTTGAAAAATAGTATGATCTTTTAGGAATAGTTTTGAATTCAATTTTAATTGAAACAATGGTTTTTTATTGTTTGGCCGTCTAATTTTTACGTTTGAGTCCACCGTCATATAAACACAATCAGGTTAAGCTTACAATATTTTGGGAAACTCGGCATGGTCACATTAGAGTTGTTATTATCAAGAAGAATTAGAACTTGGGTAGTCACAAGACTTTTACCGCTAGATCACACATGAGTAGTTTTTAGTTCTATTTGTTAATGTTAATTATATTGACGGGTCTTATATATTACGAATCTAAAGGTCGTACAATCATGTTAATTAGTTTGTGCACATAATCCTTTTCGTACTTCAACCTAATACAACTTATCAAAAACAAATCGCTACATTATTCCAATGACGATAGGCTTAAAATCATTCAACTTTTACATGATCTTTTCTTTATGTATACGACATTCTCTAATAACAATAATTAATCTTTGAGACTAATCACTTCTTTTTGCATTAGAATTAATCTCTTTATCAATTTATAATTTTACAAACTATGTCATTTTTCTTGATATATATTTACCATAGTGCAAGCTTCTTTGTGCTTACATTATGCTTTCGATAGTAATTTTATAACAGTGGCCGAGTTCATACAAGTTTTTTGTCTCTATTTTATATGAAACTTTGGATTTATGTATGTGTTACCTGGCTTAGAAGGGGCAACTCTAAGCAATTTACTTTTGAATAGGTCGACACAATATTTATTTTCTGTAAGTTCATTATAAATTAGCTTAAAAGGATGTTAGTCAGATGGTCTAATTTTGAATTACTAACATAATAGTATGTTCTAATCTAATAATGAACACATCAAGTAGCTACTGGATATCCCTTCGACAAGTACAGTTAAACGGGTCAACTTTACCGAATCCAATTTTGAATAGTTACTCATGTCATCAATCCAATGTGTCTAATTATGTGAAAGTTGTGTGTAAAAAGAGTTTAATTCAAAGAGCACAATGAGTTGCTTCCAATTATTTTCACTTTGATTAATGCATAGTTTTACGTGTTTAATGTAATTTGGATTTCATCCTTTCACTAATATATTTTAATTTTTTTTTGTTTGCCCCGAAGAATGTTAGTATGCATTTAACAATTCATCATTTAACTTGATACTCTCGCATTCTTATAGAATAATACTAGTTATAATACATGTGCACGCACGGGGTTTTAACAAAAAAAATTAGTTATATATTAGTACATAATATTGTGAGTTTAAATTCTTAGCCTGTCAACATATGGAACTCATTATCACAGTGAGTTTGTGCGTAACTCGCACTTTTATGGTCTAAGACATAAGTCAATTGCGCATGACGCCACTGTCATACTATCTTAATACCATATGCAAGAGTGAACTTAGTTGCTTTTATGACATTTAAGAACTGTTTTTTCTCTGTTAGAAAACAGCCTCACACTTTGTGCTCACAAACCAAGAGTCCAAGACAAAGGCCATACATGGAAACACAAAATATAATTATAACAACGGTTCATCTTTCTTGTGTTGCCATTGATTCACTTGATCTCTTTGCTTTCTAAACCTGAGAATTTCATGCATACCCGTATCAATTTTTTTATAACTTGTATTAGTGACTACATTATCATGTGAATTACACATAACAATGAGAAAAGTGGCATTAAGCATTGTTCCAACACACATGAAAACACTACTAGAATATCCTAAATTTGAGTTACTGAGATTACCTCGTTGTATCAATCAGTTTTCATATCAAAATAGCCGTCTCCATTGCCATGCCCTTGATCATGCCCGATCATATTCGCTCCATTCCATAAATAAGGAATGTAAAATAAAATACCTTGAACAAAATTATCTATTACAGTATTAGGTAAAAAAAAGCTATAAAGCCATGTAAACTATTGTTGCAAGTCATGAGTGTATGCGAATCGGGCTAAAGTGGTCAAATGTGTTTAAAAAACCTAAAGAGCAGCATCATCTACTCATACCATGTATTATTCTCCATGCATTTTTTGCAATGTCCTGAGAGTTGACATGGAAGTTTAGAGCATTTCGCAATAATGATAAATAAATAGAGAAGCTGATACTGATATTGCAGTATCAAGTATTTAACCAAGATGGCCATTTGCTTCCTTATCAAGTGAGAAACCTTTGGTAATTGCCTACATGGGATTTGCAATCCATATTTTACAACATATAAACCCACAGAAAATGCCAACGTACTTTTACATATGTTGCATAACAGTAAAAAATCATTTAACATCAACATAAAAATTCATAGTTTTCCCCTTTCCTCTTGCATAGTGTATTAACTAGAATGCTGCTTAATGAGATTAAATCTAATTTCTACATAATAAATAATATAAAGCCTTCCAAAAATCCTCAAAAACAGATATCTTTTATAGACACAAATGGGTTCATTTGAAAACACATCTTTTACAGACACAACAAAAATGTCCAAACTATGACAGAATTACATGACTGACTAAAAGGTTGCGGTCATGCGGATCAAGAATAATACCTTTTCTACGAAGTGGGCTCCCAAGTGCTGATATGCCTTTTCATAATCTCTTTGACTGCCCATTAATCATCTGCATTAGTTGGTCCGCAATTAGCATTTGAAACACTCATGTTGCTATCTGGATCATTTGCAATATTAACAATGGACAGATAAAAACAACATATTGTAGCCATTTTATCAACATATTCCCTTGACAACTACTCTATTATGACCATAGATCTTGATCATTAAAACACATTAATTATACGGTTAAGTGTTAACTAAGTAGTTATATTTATATATTGTAGAGGTGGCAATTTGTGCCCAAAATCAAAAAAATATGCTAAATGGGCAAACTTTTAAAAGATTTGGGCACATTTGGGCTCTCTCCTTTTTTTGAAATGGGCATATATTGCCCATTTAGAAATTAAATGGGCATAATGGGCACATGTTTTTCTCGAATATTATATTGTTTTTAAAGAAAAGCTTATATTTAATTTTTTAAATATAAATGAGATGTTACGTTCAATGAATTTATTTCGTCGTTTTGGTCTTTATAAAAGCCATTCGTATAACATGAACACATTCGTATAACATGAACCCATTTGGCCCGTGCCCGTTTAGCCCGCACCCGTTTGGCCCATAGCCCGTTTGGCCCAGCTTCTCATCTACCTAAGTAGTCTAATTCAAATAAAAAAAAAACATCATATCCATTGTACTCGGGTTCATCAAATGCATAGATAACAAAGATTGCTAAAAAAAATATACCTTCTTATCAATGTTAGTGCATTAGATGGTTCTTGCACACACTTTCCAAAATAACATGTATAGTTTTCAATTACCCGTGGAACAATGGAATCCCACTTTGCGACGTGTAATTAGATTGAACATTTAATACTATTTTAAGAACCATTTTCACCGAGTTAATTGTTATTTCATCACCAACATATGGTGAATTAGTTGCAGCTAATGCAAATTAAGCAACTGCAGAGAGGATTCCATTATGTCCATTATTACAAACTAATAATAGAGTAGGTTAAAAGGCGAATTAGAATCAAGCGGATAAACGTATCATACACCAATGGTTCACACAAGTCCAATGTTCCCAAAGCCTTCCCACGACAAACCTAGTCTAAAATATCAGATTAAATAAACATGACATACACTTTTGGTGGTGTTTGGCGACATGAAAGCTAACATTCAACTTGGAACCAAAAATTTATTTTTAAGGTGTGTTGGGTAGCTCGAGTTTCACATGTCAAACTGATTTCTCCAATACTTGGTCATTAATGTAGCTCATCACGTGCTTGAGCCAAGCTCTAATTAAATATAGGATCTTTCAAACATGGGCATAGTCACATACCATAAAACCATACAATTGCTAAACAACAGTTCACAACATCCATATATTTTAACCCAATCAATCTTTTATTAAAAGCCATTATTGATAGTTTGAGTGCATCTAGTATTAACTTTCCGAGGAATTGTCAACCTTAGATAATATTTTTTAGAAGCACATACAAAAAGAAAAACAATCAGATGGACAGAATGCCACTATCATACTTTCAGTTTTAAGGAATACTGTAACACATAGCAACGGCAAACGCTACCTAGAGACCACATATGGTCCTTCGGTCAGAAACCGAAAGACCTGGAACACAACCGAAAGGCTCTCCGATAGACACTCCGGCAGGCTACCGCCGAAGGGCGAGTTGACCTGACAGTACCTTTGGCACCTTGCCTGGACGCAATTCGTCTCATTCTCCTGAATGTCAGAAAGTACACCAGAGACAGTGTCAGGGACAGTGTCAGTCCTGACGACACCAGTGGTCCCATAAAGTACAACGGTCTCAGGGACCAGATAGTGACATCAGGTAGTATAAATACGCATACAGTAGTTGGAGACAAAGGTATCATTTTCTACACACACACATTTATACTATACCTTTCGGTAAAACACATACTTACTCTCACGCCGGAGTCGGGTCCTGGGATAACACCCGGGGCGAGACTAACGCGTTGTTCATCTTAGCAGGTATCTAGAAGGCTTATTCCTAAGGCTGAAAGATAGCTGCGACAACCCACAAAAAAATACTTCGACATTGGCGCCATCCGTGGGACCCAAATTCAATCTGCTAGAGCTATAGAATGTCGGGTTCGACACCATCTGAAGTCTCCGGAAGGGTAGAAGGAAGTTCCACACCGTTGACGAGAGAGCAGTTAGAAGGGTATGTGACAGCTCTCAAGTCAATGATAAAAGAGCACAACAACCGGAGGGACACCGTTGAGCCAATACGATTGGATTTTGAAGACGAAGCGGCTCTTGATAAGGGTGGGTCGGCGGATAAGAAGAAAGAAATAGTCACGGGGAGTAAGGTGAAAGACGAAGACCTGGAAAAGCCCTTCAAGGAAGTCTCGAAATCTCCATTCAGTAGGCGAATCATCGAGTTCTCCGCTCCGGAGCATAAGATGCCCACCCACATCAAGCTATACGATGGGTCAACGGATCCTCAAGATCATCTCAACAGGTTCACAGGGGCTGCAGGGCATGGAGAATGGCCAATGCCCGTGTGGTGCCGCATGTTTCAGCAAACTTTGGACGGAAAGGCCAGGGGATGGTTTGATGGACTCACACCGGGGAGCATAGACGAATGGGCAGCCTTCAGGGATCAGTTTGAGACTCGTTTCTCCTTGCACAAAGCTTGTGTCAAGGACCCTACCGAGATCACCAAAATAGTGAGGAAGGCTAACGAGTCGCTGCCGGAATTCAAAGAAAGATGGACCACAGAGACAGGATTCATACAAGGAGCTCCGGAGATCATGAGAATCTCTTCGTTCATGAATGGGTGTAAGTGTCCCGAGTTAGCCAAGCGGTTCGCCGATACGATCCCTAAAACCGTAGAAGAGATGATGACTAGGGTCGACGACTTTGTGAGATCAGAAGCGGCCTTCGCCAGCACCGAACTGCCCCGAGGAGAACATTATGATACGACAAGAAGAGCCTCGACAGGACCATTCCGGAAGGATGAAAGAGCCGCCAGGAACCACTATGGAGGGGACAGGAGGAATGAAGGACGTTACAGCTATTCAGGGAAGGACAGGGGTAGCACACACCGACACGGTGATCGGCCAGCGCCTTATTTGCCCCATCGCGGCGATCACTCGAATCGAAGCACCCCCCGCCTAACCTTGGACTCGCTCACTAAACCTCCAAAGGAAATCCTGGCCACAGAACACCAGTTACGCCTGCCTCCTCCAAAACCGATGCGCGACCCATCCCGCAGGGAAAACCAAGACAGGTACTGTGATTATCATGGGGAAAAAGGGCATTACACGAATGACTGTTATCAGCTCAAGAGACAATTAGAGCTGGCATTAGAATCGGGAAAGCTGAATCATCTGGTCAAGGATCTAAGACAGAAGGGAAGGAGAGAAACCCCAAAGCATGACGCAGGAGTCAAAGACAAGGTCATCAACATGATCCGAACCCGGCCCGAACGTAGGAAAAGGAAGTCGTCGGAACAAGGGGAAAGATGGATGAATGTCCCCATAACGTTCCCTCCTCTCCCCGACGGAGATGTATCGGACGACCCCCTCATAGTAGAAGCTACGATGGAAGGGTACCTAGTCAGGAGAGTCTTTGTAGACGAAGGAGCCTCGGTGGAGGTGATGTTCGAACACTGCTCCAACAACTTGCCCCCGGAGGTAAGAGCTCGAATGAAGCAAACACAGACAGATCTGCTGGGGTTTGCCGGACAGGTGACTCGTCCACTGGGGAAGATCGAACTAGATGTGTCATTCGGAGATGAGGGGTTGTACAGGAAGGTCAGGATGAAGTTCACAGTCATTCGGGCACCATCACCATACAACGTCATCTTAGGAAGGACCGGATTAAAGATCCTGCGAGCCATACCCTCTACGGTCCATTCCATGATGAAATTCCCAACCCCCCAAGGAATTGCCACATTGGTCACTCGTTCCGTCATCATTTCGGAATGTAGGAGATTGGAAAGATTGCAGACTACTGTTCCAAAGCAGGATAAGGAAGAAACAAGCACAGGAGAGGTGGGTCTAACGGAGGAAGTGACGATCAACCCGGCCTTCCCGGAACAAGCAGTAACAATAGGAGGTGCGCTATCTGCTGAGGGCAAAAGGCGCCTCAAAGAGCTGTTACAAAGGAACCTCGACATATTCGCATGGGAACCAGCGGATATGACAGGAGTCCCCAGAGGGATCATTGAGCACACTCTGAATGCCAACCCTTCAATAGATCCGGTATGTCAAAAACGCCGAATGTTGGCGGCGGACCGGAGCCAGGAAGTCACAAAGGAAGTAGAAGAATGGGTCAAGGCTGGCATTGTCAGGCCGGTGAAATACCCTACCTGGATATCCAACCCTGTTATGGTAAAGAAGTGTGATGGCAGCTGGCGTATGTGTATTGACTTCAAGAACATCAATTCCGCCTGCCCAAAAGACTATTACCCCTTACCAGAGATCGACTGGAAGATCGAGTCGGTTATGGGGTACAAGTACAAATGTTTCTTGGATGCTTATAAAGGGTATCACCAGGTGCAGATGGCAAGGGAAGACGAAGAAAAAACAGCATTCTACACTGAGCAAGGAACCTACTGTTACACCAAGATGCCATTCGGTTTGAAGAACGCCGGAGCCACCTATCAACGGATGATAGACGCCGCCTTTCAATCACAGATAGGGAGGAACCTCGAGGCATACGTGGATGACATGGTCATCAAGAGCAGGGAAGAGCAGGGGATGCTGGCGGATATAGCGGAAACATTCGATAACCTTCGGAAGATCAACATGAAGCTAAATCCTAAAAAATGCTCCTTCGGAATGGAGGAAGGAAAATTCCTAGGGTATATGGTAACCTCAGAAGGAATTCGGGCAAACCCAAAGAAGACGAAGGCGATAAGGGACATTCAATCGCCGAAGACACTCAAAGAGATGCAGAGCCTCAGCGGCAAATTGGCGGCGCTCAATCGTTTCTTGGCTCGTTCAGCTGAAAGATCCTTACCATTCTTCGAAACACTCAAGAACATCACTAAGGAGAATAAGGAGGAGTATCGATGGACGGAAGAGGCAGAGTCGGCATTCCAAGAAATGAAAAAGCTGATAACGGACCTTCCCTCACTAACCACGCCAACGGTAAAAGAAACACTGTATGTGTATCTAGCGGCCGCGGAGGAAGCGGTCAGCGCGGTTCTCCTCACAGAGAGAGAAGGAAAACAATTACCAGTCCGTTATGTAAGTCGAACGCTCAACGAAGCCGAGAGGAACTATGCCCCGATCGAGAAACTAGCACTGTGTCTGTTGCACATGTCAAGAAGGCTCCGGAGATACTTCAAAGCACACCCTATCAAGGTAATCACGGACCAACCAATAAAGCAGATCCTCAATAAGCCGGAAGCGTCCGGGAAGTTGGCTAAATACTCGGTGGAGCTGGGTGCATACAACATAACCTACGAGCCCCGGAACGCAATCAAAGGTCAAGTGTTAGCAGACTTCCTGTCGGAAGCTCCCATCGGAGAAAGAAACGACAAGTACTTCAGTCAGCCGGCGATGAAGAAGAAGGGGGAGGAGAAATGGCTTTTGTATACGGACGGAGCATCCAATAATAAAGGCTCCGGAGCGGGTCTCGTACTAATCAATCCAGAGGGAATGGAGTTCACTTACGCCATCCGACTTGAGTTCGACAGCACCAATAACGAGGCCGAATACGAAGCCCTACTGGCGGGGCTAAGGATGGCGGAGAGTATGCAGGTCCGTAATCTTGAAGTTCGGGTGGACTCTAAGTTGGTGGCTAATCAGATAAATGGGGATTATGTGGCCAGTCACAAAAGTATGATCAAATACCTAGCAAAAGCAAAGGAGTACATAGCTAGCTTTGAAAACTTCAGCATCCGGAACATCCCTAGGGGTCAGAATCAAAAGGCCGATGTCCTCAGTAAGCTAGCCACGGTCGCTTTTGACCACTTGACGAAGGAAGTGTTAGTGGAGGTGCTAAGGGAAAGGTCGACGGAAAGCAAGGAAGTTAGTAACGTCGTTGAAGAAGAAGGAGACAACTGGATGACCCCTATCATCCGGTGTCTTGAGGAAGGGATTTGGCCGGAAGACCCTAATGAAGCCCGCAACCTAAGGATGAAAATCAGCCAGTATGTCATGGAAGATGGTATACTCTACAAAAAAGCTTACTTGGTACCCATGATGAGGTGCGTAGGCCCCTTACAAGCAAACTACGTCATAAGGGAGATACACATGGGAGCTTGCGGAATGCATTCCGGTCCGCGCTCGGTTGTGGCGAAGGCCATGCGGCAAGGATACTACTGGCCTACAATGCACCGGGATGCTAGAAACGAAATAATCAAGTGTGACTCCTACCAGATCCATTCGCCAGTGCCGCAGCTCCCAAAAACTAAGCTAACACCCATTATGGCTCCATGGCCCTTTTACCAGTGGGGCATGGACATTGTGGGACCTCTACCACCGGCAGCCGGAAAAGTCAAGTTCCTCTTAGTTGCCATCGATTATTTCACCAAATGGACAGAAGCCAAACCGTTGGCAAAGATTACGGGGAAAGATGTAACGAAGTTTGTGTGGGATAACATAGTGTGCCGCTTCGGTCTCCCTGCCATCATCGTCACAGACAATGCTAAGCAGTTCGTAGATAACCCCTTCAGGAGCTGGTGCGAAAAACTCAACATCAAGCAGATTAATACAGCGTGGCCCACCGCAGAGCCAACGGATTGGTAGAAAGGGCCAATAAGAGCTTGATGGAGGGAATCAAAACAAGGTTGGGGCGCGCAAAAGCCGGATGGGTGGACGAGTTACCGAACGTCCTTTGGGCAAACCGGACATCCATCAAGACTAGCAACGGAGAAACACCCTTCAGCCTCACCTATGGAAGCGAAGCGGTCATACCAGCAGAAATAGGCATGCCAACGTACAGAGTCAGGAGGATAAGAGAAGGGCTCGAAGAGGATGATCCCCATCGAACTGTAGAACAAAATAAAGAAGATATCCGTCTCAACCTCGACCTGTGATTGGTGCTAAACCGTCAAGTTTAATCACTCAAGCTAGCCACTTGTGAATGGCCAACCGTAATAAACTTAAAACAGCTCAAACACCAAATGCAATTAAGATCAGAGGAATATAGTGGATTCCTGGGTCGTTAAGTCCCACGGAGGATGAATTGGTGTATAAACACTTGATCAGATGATAGAATGATCACTAAGGATAGTGATCAGTAATGATTTTGATGGATAATTATACCTAAAGAAAAGATCTATAAATTACAGCGACTTAAATGCAAATTAAAAGAAATTAAAAAGTTAAAATATATTAAATAAACGCTATCACTATTTTTACAATGATGTTTTTCTATGATTTATAAAATAAAATGACTTAAATAAACTATTTTAACTAAAACGTAAACTTAAATTATCTAAAAACGTGATTTAAAATGAAAACATACGTTAAGTCTAAAAATTACGCGAGTGCGCAAGCAAAAACGTAAAATTTATGAAATAAAAGGCCTACGAATGTAAAAACAATTTTATTACGTACTATATGACAAAAGAAAATTTTAGAAAAAAGAATTATATTTTTTTGACTTTTATATTTTTTATTATGAATTAAATAAGATTTTACACTAATTAAATGTTTAAAAATACTAAAACTATTGAGAAAAATCTGAAACTTTTTTGTAAAATACTTAATACTAATACAAAACTAAGAAAAATGAAAAGGATGAAAAAGCTGTTTCAAATAAGCTGGAAATAAGCAATTAAGCTCGTATAAGCTTATTGTGAAAACAAGGCTTATGTATTAAATAGTGTAAAAGAAAACTGAAAAAGTCCCTAGGGCAGATGGTGTGTGTGTGGTGTGGTGAGCTGGGTGGCCAGGGTTCGAATCCCAGCACTGTCTTTTTGCTAACTATTTTATTTTTTTGATTTTTCTTTACAAACTTGTTAAGCTAACTGAAATAAGCAATTTATATAACTATGACTTTTTATAAAAACTTCTAATAAGCACTGAATAAGCCTAAAATACTTAACAGTTAAGCTAAAAGATTGGAATAAGCACAAGATTTAAGCCAAAATGGCTATTAAGCTAAAAATAAGCTAATGTAAACTGAAAATAAGCTAGATAAATGTAATAAGCTAATTTGAAAACTGAAAAAGTTCAATTACTTGGAAATAAGCAGTACAAATTCCAAATAAGCACTTAGATATTATCTGTTTTACACAGTATACTACTTGGTTATCTAGGTGCTTTTAAGCTAGTTTTTAAGCACTATAATAAGCTAGGAATTAAAAATAAACACTTGGACTAACAAGCTAACCAACTGAGCTATCCAAAAAGCTAAAATACTCACAGTGGTGTTCACTAGATAGCTTTTAATGAGCTTATTCAAAAACTTGAAAACACTGACTAATTATTAGACTAGATAAAATGGACAAAACAAAAAGCTTATAGCAGGCCTACTAAATAAGCCAAGAATGGAAAAATAAAAACTGGAATCTTGAGAAAGCTAGGTGAGCTTCTCAAAAAGCTAAAACACATAAGCTAGAGGCCATTAATAAGCTCTCTAAGAGCTTGTGAAATGGGGTACCACAACTGTGCACAGGGCACTCTTTTTGACAAGGGACTCAAAAGAAGCTATGAAATAAGCTGTTAATAAGCTAAGTAGAAGTAAACTATTATTTTTATAATTTAGTTTAGCAGCCAAACTTTAATATCCCACAAGCTTTTAAGCTAAAACTCAGTATTAATCACACAGTAAAATTCTAAGTTTTATTCAAAAACGGGTATTTAGAAATTTTGACTTTTTATAGAAATGAGCTAAGTTGACTTTTATGAGATTTTAATTGATCCTATGAGCTGAATAAGTTGTATTAAGCTATAATAAGACTGATTTAAGCTAGATTACTAAGTTGTAAGCAACTTTGATGAGATTTGCATTCCAAACTCTTAACAGTGAACTGACAAATTAGATTTAGAAGCTATTTTGACTTTACCACAAGTGACCACTGGTTTTTAATGTTGAACTGAGTTATTTAGAACTAATGTAACATGCAATAAACAAGAACACAGATTTAAACAACCTCTAGTTCAGTAGAACAAACAAAACCAAACACCCCTTTAAGCAAACTGTTGTAAAGCTTATCAAGGCTTAACAATGATTTAAGCTGAAAAACTGATTCATACATACATTTATTGACATAAAAGGCTGATTTGAGCTCCTAAATACCAACAATAAAAACAAAAACTATAGATTGCTTACTATGCAAACTTGACAGTGGTAAAATAAAAACTAAGCAACTATGAAAATTAATGAACAAGCTAGCAAATAAAAGAAATAATGTTACTAAGATACACTAAATAAGCATATAAATCACAATGATAAGCAGTTATAGCGAGTGGAACAGATAAAATGACAAATTTAAGGATTAAGCTTACAAATTGCTTTAATGCTCAAAATTGAGAATTGAGAACTGATAATCACACCCTATTGCTTCCCAAGAAGCTCTAAACCATAAGCAATCCAAATATCACCATGCTTCAGCTTTGTTCTTCATTTCCCTTGCTTTTTTATTTTTTGACTAATTTTTTAGTGATTTTTTTTTTGTATTTTTGAATTTTAAGTCTAAACTTAGTTATAAATGTTTTTAATAGCTTAAACAAGCTTCTAAGAGCTTATATAAGCTTATTGAGATTAGAATAACAACCACAAATAACATTTGTACCTATTGAAATTTTTGAATGTGAAAATTGCACAAACTTGAAATAAGACTTAACACTGAAATTGCAACTGAGAAGAGGTTTAAAATACAATGAAATATGATTACAAAGTACTTGAAAGATTTGAAATACACTGGAAAACTTAAAAACTTGAAAACGACATAAGCTAAAACTAAATTACACTAGATAAGTCTTCACATTGCTTCCCACTTGTTATATAAAGATCTTATTCATATATGTCGACACCTCTGAGTATTTCCCACTTCAATCCAACCGTTGATTTAATCCAGATCATCACAATTGCCAAATGGCAATTTTGGCGCCAAATTGTCTTTGAGCAGGTTTTGTTCATTAATGATTCTTGGATAGATGTGGAGGTGTTAGGGGTTGGTAACCAGCTGTGGAAGTGAGGTGTAAAGGTGAAGAGGTGGAAAACAAGTGGTGAAAACCACTGGTTTTGGTGTTTACAGTGGTGGGAGAGACAGTGCTACAGTGCCTGGTTTATTTTGGCGCGTTTGACCTTTTTTGACCGAGCTTATATATTTAAAGGGGTTGGGCTTGGTTTGGGCTAAGCTGGATAATGGATTGGATTTGTGATATAAAGGGTCCGGTTGGTTTATATTAATAATCACAATGACCTTTTGTGTAATTCCAACAAAGTTAAGGGGCTGATATTGCCAATCTTCCAAAATTCACACAAGGACCAAACCTGCCATATATGAATAATACAAGGACCAATGATAATTATTTTCCATTTTTAAATGTCCAAGGACCAAAACTGTCAAGTTTGAAACTTGAGGGACCAAACATGTAATTTTCCAAAAGTTCACTATAAGGACCAATTTTGTCATTTATTAATAGTACAAGGTTTATTTTTGATAAATTTCCATTTTTAAATTCACCAAGGACTATTTATGACATTTTTTCAAAGTTCAGGGACTAAAGTTGTCATTTTGTAAATTTTAAACTTTAAAAGGTTTATTTTGACAACTTTTGAATCCCATGGACCTTAAATGACATTTTACAAGTTTTTGAATTACCAGGGACTAGATTTGACAATTTTTGAAACTTGAGGGACTAAAACTGCCAATTATGCAAACTTTATACATTTTTCATCTGATTTTGATATTTTTGCTTTTAAAACACATAAAACACTTATTTGTGATATTTTCATTATTTTGATGCATTTCTGAGTGTTTTCAGATGTTTTTGCAGTCTAGATGGTACAAAAATGATGAGTATTTAGACACTCATCAATCCCCCACACTAAGATATTGCTAGTCCCTAGCAATGATTTGAAAAGTTAATGGATTTTATCTCTTTACCAAAAGCCATTACTTCTGGAGTAGCCAATTGTTTTAGTTCAAGTAAGAACTTTGGCACAATGATAACCAAATGATTTTGAGCAAATCATAAGCTTGGATTTGATTTGTCTTTACCAGAAGCCGTTTGCTTCAGGACTAGCCAACTCTTAGATAAATTATCAATATTATCTTTGGTGAGTCGATTACCAATTATGGCTTTCCAACGGCCTTTACCACAAGCCATAAACTTGCGGGCTAGCCAACTCTTCACTAATTAAAGATATGGTGAGCTGAATACCATACAATTTTGGGCAAATTGCAAGCCATAAACGGATTTGAGATATCTTTACCAAGAGCCGTTTGCTCCTGGATTAGCCAATCCTTATGTGGGTTAGACATGGTGGACTGATTACCATTTGTTGTGTTTAGTACATAGTACTTCCACTAAAAAAAAATTTAAAATTTGGCCATTTTGGGGAAAAAGGGACTAAAAGGGTACATTTATGATCAAATTCGCCAGAATTTCCCCCCCACACTTAGAAATGAATATTGTCCTCAATATTCAAAGTACCGGCTATTATGCCGAATCCTTGAACATAAAAGGATAACATTACTAGCCAAGTGTGAAAACACAACAATTATTCTCTCTTTTTTTTTTATATATTTACAATTTTCATTATTTTTAAGATCTATATACAACATGTGGGGCATCTCCCCCACACTAGGGTGGTACACACGGGTGAAAACCCATGTTTAACTACTGTTTTTGATTACCGAGTCGCTAGCTTGACTCGACCCCGAATTAATTTGTTCATGGGGAAGTAAGGTGGAAGAGACAATCTCCATCGGACTTTCATTCAAGATGTTTGTATAAACATTGAAGTACGTGAAAGTTCCACACCGATGAGATATACATAGAACCGGCTCAAAAAATGATAAATGAAAATGCCGGGATCAAAAATAGTGTCCTCATTCCCGAAGGAGTGAAGAACAGGAGAAACCACACCATCAGTGAAAAATGGAATAAAGATGTGCATCACAATGCAATCCCATTCTTCATCAATGAGGAGCAAATCACCATTTGTTAGATTTTTAAGCTTAGACTTGAAGCTTGTATGGTGATTGGCAACAAAATTTCCGGGAGGGAGAGCTGGAAACGGTTCTTCAATCAACATATTTTCAAGAAAGAGGATGTCTCCCTCCGAATCAAAGTAAGTATTGTCAATCCACGTAGGAATTGACTCATCATTAAGAAAAGCATCGACCTCCTTCCAAAAGTTGTCATCTTCCTCAACTGGAGTGAGAGAAGGAATGGAAGAGTCGGAAATGGGACAAGAAATGAGTGGATGATCATTATATAGGAGATTTTTAGTTTCTCCAAGATCGGCTTAGAAATCAAAGAGATCATCGTCACTTTCTGATGAAAGTGGAATGATGTGAGTGAGTTCATTGGTGAACTCCTCAAGAAGATGATCGACATCGACTGTGGGGGAGTGATGCCTCAACATACTCAATGTCTCCATAAGAAGCACAATCGTCGCTAAAATCGGAGAAAGTTTCAAAATGATCTTTTGAACACTCAAGAGGGAAAGGAGAATCACACATATGATCAGAAGTTCCCTGTGACTCTCTCGGGATTGGGACAAGGTTCTCAACACTAGACTTTATGAATTCGTCCGATTCCTTTTCAGGAGCAGTGTCAAGATGCTCATCCCCCATGTTCAGAGAGTGAGTGGGAATATCGGGTGTGATAACAACAGGCTGAGGGAGTTGAGAAGGACTAGCATACATATGTTTTATACTTTCCATTTGTTCTTATGCTAGTAATTCCATCATAGTCTTTTCTCCCTGATTTTTCATGGAAGGAATTTCAAGCTGATGAACTTGATAAACCTGTACAAAATAGACGAATATCAAGGGTAACTTCATCATCATCGTCATCAGGAATGAAAAGGAATCGAGAGCTAGATTTGGCTGCTTTTTCTTTTGCAATTGATTCCCTAATAGATTTTTCAAAGGCAATCTGGGAATCTAATTTAGCATCCGCTCTTGGCTAACAAAACTTCCATAGATTTCTCATTTGGATTATCTTGGGAATGTTTACATTCCTTCAAATCTTTCACTAAATCCAAAAGGTTAAGGAGAAGATTTTGAGGAAGTGGCTCAGTGAGGTGGTGCTGATTCTCTTGGTACTGTGAAGGTTGGTCATGATATGAAGAGTCGTAATTGTTACAGGGAAATGGATTCCTTGTTTGACAATCGAGCTACAGATGAGGACCTCCACAATACTCACAACAAGAAAAGCTGATGTGGCTGTGAATTATACGTGTGGTAGTCATAATTGTTATCAGGAACCTGCTCATAGACAAGCGTGTTTCCCGATTGACAATCGAAGCTGGAGTGTGAACCACCACAGTACTCACAACAGATAAAAACTGCTGAGTCTCACAGGTGTGGTAGGCTGATGGAATAAATCGGTTGTGTTATGGTAGGAATAGGGATCACGGTTATAGACGGACCGTTTCTGATTCCACCATGCTACAACTGGGGCAATTGCCACCATTATAAGGACCACCACACCATTGACAATCAAGAGGGTGAGGATAAGACATAGAAAGAATCAAAGGGTTTCAGAGGGTAAGAAATGAAGAATCAAAAGGGTAAGAGGGTAAAGAGGAATATTTTTGGTATTTTTGAAAAACATTTTATAAAAACAAAGAATGAAAATATTTTTGGTGTAGTTAACACTTTAGGTAAAGTGTTAATGAACTTTTTGATTTTTAATAACTTTACAAAAAACTTTTTTACAAAAAGTGGTATATGTGCAAGTACGGGTCTGAAAATGCTTAAAACACGCTTACAGCCTCCCCGGCAGCGGCGCCAAAATTTGATTGGTGCTAAACCGTCAAGTTTAATCACTCAAGCTAGCCACTTGTGAATGGCCAACCGTAATAAACTTAAAACAGCTCAAACACCAAATGCAATTAAGATCAGAGGAATATAGTGGATTCCCGGGTCGTTAAGTCCCACGGAGGATGAATTGGTGTATAAACACTTGATCAGATGATAGAATGATCACTAAGGATAGTGATCAGTAATGATTTTGATGGATAATTATACCTAAAGAAAAGATCTACAAATTACAGCGACTTAAATGCAAATTAAAAGAAATTAAAAAGTGAAAATATATTAAATAAACGCTATCACTATTTTTACAATGATGTTTTTCTATGATTTATAAAATAAAATGACTTAAATAAACTATTTTAACTAAAACGTAAACTTAAATTATCTAAAAACGTGATTTAAAATGAAAACGTACGTTAAGTCTAAAAATTACGTGAGTGCGCAAGCAAAAACGTAAAATTTATGAAATAAAAGGCCTGCGAATGTAAAAACAATTTTATTACGTACTATATGACAAAATAAAATTTTAGAAAAAAGAATTATATTTTTTTGACTTTTATATTTTTTATTATGAATTAAATAAGATTTTACACTAATTAAATGTTTAAAAATACTAAAACTATTGAGAAAAATCTGAAACTTTTTTGTAAAATACTTAATACTAATACAAAACTAAGAAAAATGAAAAGGATGAAAAAGCTGTTTCAAATAAGCTGGAAATAAGCAATTAAGCTCGTATAAGCTTATTGTGAAAACAAGGCTTATGTATTAAATAGTGTAAAAGAAAACTGAAAAAGTCCCTAGGGCAGATGGTGTGTGTGGGTGTGGTGAGTTTGGGTGGCGGGTTGAATCCCAGCCTGCCTTTTGCTAACTATTTTATTTTTTGATTTTTCTTTACAAACTTGTTAAGCTAAGCGAAATAAGCAATTTATATAACTATGACTTTTATAAAACTTCTAATAAGCACTGAATAAGCCTAAAATACTTAACAGTTAAGCTAAAAGATTGGAATAAGCACAAGATTTAAGCCAAAATGGCTATTAAGCTAAAAATAAGCTAATGTAAACTGAAAATAAGCTAGATAAATGTAATAAGCTAATTTGAAAACTGAAAAAGTTCAATTACTTGGAAATAAGCAGTACAAATTCCAAATAAGCACTTAGATATTATCTGTTTTACACAGCATACTACTTGGTTATCTAGGTGCTTTTAAGCTAGTTTTTAAGCACTATAATAAGCTAGGAATTAAAAATAAACACTTGGACTAACAAGCTAACCAACTGAGCTATCCAAAAAGCTAAAATACTCACAGTGGTGTTCACTAGATAGCTTTTAATGAGCTTATTCAAAAACTTGAAAACACTGACTAATTATTAGACTAGATAAAATGGACAAAACAAAAAACTTATAGCAGGCCTACTAAATAAGCCAAGAATGGAAAAATAAAAACTGGAATCTTGAGAAAGCTAGGTGAGCTTCTCAAAAAGCTAAAACACATAAGCTAGAGGCCATTAATAAGCTCTCTAAGAGCTTGTGAAATGGGGTACCACAACTGTGCACAGGGCACTCTTTTTGACAAGGGACTCAAAAGAAGCTATGAAATAAGCTGTTAATAAGCTAAGTAGAAGTTAACTATTATTTTTATAATTTAGTTTAGCAGCCAAACTTTAATATCCCACAAGCTTTTAAGCTAAAACTCAGTATTAATCACACAGTAAAATTCTAAGTTTTATTCAAAAACGGGTATTTAGAAATTTTGACTTTTTATAGAAATGAGCTAAGTTGACTTTTATGAGATTTTAATTGATCCTATGAGCTGAATAAGTTGTATTAAGCTATAATAAGACTGATTTAAGCTAGATTACTAAGTTGTAAGCAACTTTGATGAGATTTGCATTCCAAACTCTTAACAGTGAACTGACAAATTAGATTTAGAAGCTATTTTGACTTTACCACAAGTGACCACTGGTTTTTAATGTTGAACTGAGTTATTTAGAACTAATGTAACATGCAATAAACAAGAACACATATTTAAACAACCTCTAGTTCAGTAGAACAAACAAAACCAAACACCCCTTTAAGCAAACTGTTGTAAAGCTTATCAAGGCTTAACAATGATTTAAGCTGAAAAACTGATTCATACATACATTTATTGACATAAAAGGCTGATTTGAGCTCCTAAATACCAACAATAAAAACAAAAACTATAGATTGCTTACTATGCAAACTTGACAGTGGTAAAATAAAAACTAAGCAACTATGAAAATTAATGAACAAGCTAGCAAATAAAAGCAATAACGTTACTAAGATACACTAAATAAGCATATAAATCACAATGATAAGCAGTTATAAGCAGTGGAACAGTAAAATGACAAATTTAAGGATTAAGCTTACATATTGCTTTAATGCTCAAAATTGAGAATTGAGAACTGATAATCACACCCTATTGCTTCCCAAGAAGCTCTAAACCATAAGCAATCCAAATATCACCATGCTTCAGCTTTGTTCTTCATTTCCCTTGCTTTTTTATTTTTTGACTAATTTTTTAGTGATTTTTTGTATTTTTGAATTTTAAGTCTAAACTTAGTTATAAATGTTTTTAATAGCTTAAACAAGCTTCTAAGAGCTTATATAAGCTTATTGAGATTAGAATAACAACCACAAATAACATTTGTACCTATTGAGATTTTTGAATGTGAAAATTGCACAAACTTGAAATAAGACTTAACACTGAAATTGCAACTGAGAAGAGGTTTAAAATACAATGAAATATGATTACAAAGTACTTGAAAGATTTGAAATACACTGGAAAACTTAAAAACTTGAAAACGACATAAGCTAAAACTAAATTACACTAGATAAGTCTTCACATTGCTTCCCACTTGTTATATAAAGATCTTATTCATATATGTCGACACCTCTGAGTATTTCTCACTTCAATCCAACCGTTGATTTAATCCAGATCATCACAATTGCCAAATGGTAATTTTGGCGCCAAATTGTCTTTGAGCAGGTTTTGTTCATTAATGATTCTTGGATAGATGTGGAGGTGTTAGGGGTTGGTAACCAGCTGTGGAAGTGAGGTGTAAAGGTGAAGAGGTGGAAAACAAGTGGTGAAAACCACTGGTTTTGGTGTTTACAGTGGTGGGAGAGACAGTGCTACAGTGCCTGGTTTATTTTGGCGCGTTTGACCTTTTTTGACCGAGCTTATATATTTAAAGGGGTTGGGCTTGGTTTGGGCTAAGCTGGATAATGGATTGGATTTGTGATATAAAGGGTCCGGTTGGTTTATATTAATAATCACAAGGACCTTTTGTGTAATTCCAACAAAGTTAAGGGGCTGATATTGCCAATCTTCCAAAATTCACACAAGGACCAAACCTGCCATATATGAATAATACAAGGACCAATGATAATTATTTTCCATTTTTAAATGTCCAAGGACCAAAACTGTCAAGTTTGAAACTTGAGGGACCAAACATGTAATTTTCCAAAAGTTCACTATAAGGACCAATTTTGTCATTTATTAATAGTACAAGGTTTATTTTTGATAAATTTCCATTTTTAAATTCACCAAGGACTATTTATGACATTTTTTCAAAGTTCAGGGACTAAAGTTGTCATTTTGTAAATTTTAAACTTTAAAAGGTTTATTTTGACAAATTTTGAATCCCATGGACCTTAAATGACATTTTACAAGTTTTTGAATTACCAGGGACTAGATTTGACAATTTTTGAAACTTGAGGGACTAAAACTGCCAATTATGAAAACTTGATACGTTTTTCATCTGATTTTGATATTTTTGCATTTAAAACACATAAAACACTTATTTGTGATATTTTCATCATTTTGATGCATTTCTGAGTGTTTTCAGATGTTTTTGCAGTCTAGATGGTACAAAAATGATGAGTATTTAGACACTCATCAACCTGCTCTGAGGAACGGAGGGAAGAAGCCGCTGTGATGGAAGCCAGATACAAAACGAAATTGGAAAAGTACTACAACCGGAAAGCACGGCTGGTCACCTTCAAACCAGGGGAGTTTGTATATAGAAAAAACGAGGCCAGCAGAGCCGAAGACCAAGGCAAATTGGGACCCAAGTGGGAAGGCCCCTATCGGATCAAAGAGGCGAATCTCAACGGCTCGTACAAGTTGGAAACTTTGGATGAAGAGGAAGTGCCCCGGAAGTGGCACGCCATGAATTTGAAGAAATGTTTTCTTTAAAAAAAATGCATGCGTTGTAAGCCTACGGGCATGAACTACTTTATTTTCACTTCCAGTAAGCAATAATACGCATTCCCCTACCTATGACGGAGGAGGAAAACTTTCCGTGATCATCTCATGCCTAAGGGACGGACCGGCGGAGATTAGCTACCTCCGACCGCGCATCCGAATACCCCTCAACCATAATTAATTTACCCCCGTAAGTGCAATGACACTAGGGAAGGCCACATACCATTCGGTAGGCGACTGCATACCCCCGAATAATGCTAAGACATTAAGGGATGAGCTGAGGCATATATGCCCGAACAGCACGCAGATACCCTGTAGGCGTGACGACGCCAGGGATGAGCCACCAGGTAGATTTACCAACAGGCGAAACATTACCCCCCAAAAGTGGTGCTAAATCACTAGGGAAGGCCGGGGTATATTTACTTACAGGCATAATTTACCCCTAAAGTGCTAAGTCACTAGGGAAGGCCGGGGTATATTTACTTACAGGCATAATTTACCCCTAAAGTGCTAAGTCACTAGGGAAGGCCGGAGTACACTCACTCAGGGACTCAAGTCAATGCCGAAAGTGCCAAGTCACTAGCAAAAATATAAAATGCACACAAGCATACGCGAATAGATAACCAAAATGGGTCATCCGGATGAATGGATAACCTGCATAATATTACGAAAAGTACATGGATAAATTGTTTAATTACATGCCACGAAGGACCGTTCGGAAATACGAACGGCATAAATTACATTGCAAAAAAATGCATGGATGAATAGTTTAATTACATATCACAAGGACCGTTCGGAATACGAACGACCTAAATTACATCGAAAAACCTACAAAGCATGGTAGAAACTAAGATCCTCCGGAAGTTCCAGCTCCGGGGGTGGCCCCGGTCCCCTCGGGAAGAATGTTCATCAGATCAGCCAAAGGAAGATGATAGGATCTCTTGATTTTTTCAATATATGGGTAGCTTCGGGCGAACATCGCATCATAAACCTTAGTAAATTCCCACACAGCCTCCATATCGAAATCATTCTGAGCAGCAACGATCCTTTCGACCTCTTCGTCGGATCGTTCCTCCCTGACACCGTCCAACCAGCCAGAATCAATAGCAGTATTGAAAACTGCCCCCCAGGCTTGCTGGTACTCTTTACTACCCTGCAACCTATGAATCACCGTGGGGATCAACTCTTTAACATAGTTGAAGCGCAGCATCTCCTCCTGGCCAGCCCGGATGGCAACTTCTTGCATATTCTTTCTCAAGTCCGAGGCCTCCCTCTCAGATTCTTCCAGCTCAGAACCTTTCTTCTCCAACGACTCCTCCAACGACCTGATCTTCTCGGCCTGCTCCATATCCTTAGCCTTCAGCGCCGCAACCTCAGCCTCCAAACCCTCCAACCTCGCCTTCAAATCCCCTTCTTTTTGCTCGCAAGCCTGGTGAACCTCCCGAAGGGCCTGGTGATCAGCGGTTAATTTCTCATTGATAACAGCTTGGGAGTGAAGGCTAGCTCGGGTCTCGGAAAGCAGCGGCTCAAGTCCGGAGCAGGCAGAATGGGCTCGGTGCAGTTCCGCATAATGATGGTTCAACCGCTCAAACCGCTTGAAGACCTCTGCAACTGCGAGGGAGCCGTGACACAATTCAAACCACCCCCTATATAAAGCCCTTTCGTCAGTTTGATCATCTTGCTCTGAGCGAATAAAGGGGGGAGCAAGGTTAGCCATCATATCTCTACAGAGGGCTGCGTCATTCAGGCTCGTGTTGGCCGTTAAACCCCAGCCGGGGATGAAAAGTTCCCCCGAACCTCTTCGTCGGACAAACCTACGCAAACAAAAATAATGAAATATATATATATATATATATATATATATATATATATATATATAAATAAGAAAAAGAACAAAGGAACAGATCGAGGACGATAGATACCTCCCGCATAATCTTCGGTGTAAGGTCCCGCCGGTTGCTGGAGAGTTCCTCCCGCGTTCACTCCTGACACCCCAGCCTCACCCCCTGCAGAAAATGATGTCAGAATTAAAGAACGTATAACGTGCCAGGAAAAAGGAGGGCATACCTTGAGCGGCAAGATTGGGAGTAGATTCCGAAGGAATCGGAGGATCCTCGACAGACAACACCCCCTCCCGTACAGATCCTCCCTCTTGATCACCCTCGTTATCTAGCCCAGTCTCATCCACGACGTCATCCGGCCTCAAGGTATTTATGGGGGAGACCGAATGAGCGTCCTGGGAATCTTCCGGACTGGACAGCACTTCAATAGAAGGAGATACTTGCCTTCTTCTCTTTAGCAATGACGAAGGCCCACCGGCAGGCCTCTTCTCCGCCTGCTTCCTCTTCTTCTCCTTGGCTTTGAGCACGTCGGAGTCGGCCCTCTCCACAATCCGCTGGACTCGACTCACCTCAGGGACAGGTTGATCAGCCCTCAACGGTTGAGTCACGTGCTGAGGAATCTCTTCACCTTCAGTCAACGGGCGCCCCCTACCCAGTCAGGACCCCTGCTCCGACCTCAAACGAAGGTACTGAGACATGGTGATAGCTGCACACCGGAAACAGAAAGGGTCAAAAAAAAAAAAAAAAAAAAGTCCGGAATGAACTCCACGCGAAAGAGTCGAATTACCATTCTTGTCAATATCCTTGAACTCCACGCGAAACCCAGAGTGCTTCCAAATTCTAGTCAACCCGACCTCAAACAAAAGTCCGGAATGAACCGGTCGGAGCTCAACTACCCCTTCACACAACCTCCGAACATCACCCTCCGAAAAACCTCCAGCGGGAACACTGTCTGAAACGTTTGAATCCGGATGCCTCCACGGCATGGCATCAGGGATAGCCCTCCGGTCAATCAAGAAAAAGCTATCCTTCCAGTTCTTTAGGCTTGAACATGTTTCCTTAAAAAGACGCGGACGAGACTCTCCTCCAGTCCTCCTCTGGAAGGAAAACCAATGCCCCTGTTTATTCAAAGTATAGAAAACCCGGAACAAATTCACGTTGGGCTCAATTTCTAAGCTCCGGCAATAGACCTCAAACATAACCAATCTGTTCAATCCGATGGGCACCAATTGAGAAATGTGCACCTTAAAGTATCGGATCACGCTCAAAAGAAATGTAGAAAAGGGAACTCGGACCCCGGAAAATGCAAAATACTGCTCATAAAGTCCGATGGCATCATGGGGAAGGTTGTTCATGGTAAACTCCGCCGGAGGTAAACGGGGATGTAAATCGGTCGGAATACCGTACTCGCTAACAATATGTTCAAGTTCCCCTTCGGATAGCAGGGACGAATACACATGCATATCAGATTTGGGGGCCGTATCGCCGGAGGGTGCTACGGAACCAGAAGCCATGGGATATTGACAAGAAGGCGCAACGAAAAACAACGGAGGAATAAGGGGATAAAACTCACCTGAACTCGCCGAAAGGTTTGCCAAACAGAGGACGAAAGGATCGAAAAGTAAAAGTGAAAATTACCAATGAGGTGAAAACGCTTTATATAGGCTAAAAAGGTGGGGACACGAAACGTCCTATCGTGTCAGATGTCGACGCGGACGAATCTGAACCGTCCACCACGACGCGTCCGCCACGTGGCAAAATCCCACGATTTTCGGTAAAATATTTTAACCCGCTCACTAAATGGGCCCGGGCTCATGGCCCTAAGAGTGGCCCGCGAAGCCAAAGTCAGGCCCGCTGACCCGAATGATTCCGAAGAACGACTAGATTAAGTATCACATCACTTGTCAAAAACAAATAACATGATACTGGGGGGACATGACGACGTATATGGTCCTTCGGTCAGAAACCGAAAGACCTGGAACACAACCGAAAGGCTCTCCGATAGATACTCCGGCAGACTACCGCCGAAGGGCGAGTTGACCTGACAGTACCTTTGGCACCTTGCCTGGACACAGTTCGTCTCATTCTCCTGAATGTCAGAAAGTACACCAGAGACAGTGTCGGGGACGGTGTCGATCCCGACGACACCAGTGATCCCACACAGTACAACGGTCTCGGGACCGGATAGTGACACCAAGTAGTAGAAATACGCATACAGTAGCTGGAGACAAAGGTATCATTTTCTACACACACACATTTATACTATACCTTTCGGTAAAACACACACTTACTCTCACGCCGGAGTCGGGTCCTGGGATAACACCCGGGGCGAGACTAACGCGTTGTTCATCTTAGCAGGTATCTAGAAGGCTTATTCCTAAGGCTGAAAGATAGCTGTGACAACCCACAAAAAAATACTTCGACAATCAACAACACACAAACAACTACAACAACACTTATAAATCAATAGAAAATCACAAAATTAGTATCACTACTTCATATTCTAACCACCATCTCTCAAGACTTTTATCAAACACTTGGTATGCACACCCCCATACTAAAATAAGATGAAAAAAATACATAAAAATAAAAGCTTTAATCAATAAACGGAACACCGTAACATTCTTAACATCATACCCACCTGCCAATGAAGCTCAAAATCAATCTTTCCAATTGAAAATCAGAACATCTTATAAATAAAGATATGGGTATCAAGAAAAGCTTACCAATTGAATAGAACACTAATCCAAATAGCAGAACCAGGATCCGAATTGTGTGATTTAATATAAAGATGAGAAATTAAAGATAAAATCTTACTTTTGTATTATGCCATTTGTTCCTTGATTAACTAAAATAGAAGATAAACAAACATTGATAGTTGGGTTGTGTGTGTTTTTTATGGCAGCAAGCACGACACCTTAATCATTGATGTTTTTGTAAAAACCTAAGGCTCGAGATGATGAATTTGTACTGTTGAGGTCAGTTGTGAAATATGAGACATGATTTTAATATTGGAAGTTATACAACATTTCAAATTTGATCCTTGTAGTTAATAAAGATCAGCCCCGTTTTTTATAAGTTTTTTTTATCACATTTTTGACACATATAGTTTTTGGTTTGTTTTTCCTGCCTCACGAAAATTTTCAATTTTGACCAAATTCAATGCAATTTTGACTTTTTATTAACCAATGAGATCGCACGATTTTGCTTACGTGGCTAAACCAAGCTCTCTTATTGGTCCAATTTTTTTTTCAATGAGAAGGGTTTTCCAAAATCACTCCAAAATGATGTAATTCTTTTATTATATAAAAGATAAGTGTAGTCTATATAGTTTTACTAGGGCAAATCGCACAAAAGTGTACCAAAATTATACACATTTTCAATTTAAGGTACTATACTTTTTTTTCTTAATTTAGTAGTGTACCAAACCTTTTTTTATTGCAATGTAATACCACGAGCGGGTTTCCGAGTCATTTATCCGGTTACAAAATATTCCGGCGACCTTTTCAAGCAATCACGTTTTTCGGATACCCACCACCACCACAACCCACCACCACCATCATCTAACATCGCCACCACCAAAAACCACCACCACCATCTTCATTTATCACCACAACCACCATAACCCACCATCACCACCTTCATCAATGACCAACCACAGTCGGATATGGTGGTGGTGATGTGGTGGTAGCGGCAGCCGTTGGTGGTTATGGTGGTGGTGGTTTTGGTGGATTGTGGTGATAGATGAAGGTTGTGGTGGTGGATTATGGTGGTTGTGTTGCTAAATGAAGGTATTGGTGGTGGGTTATGGTGGTGGTGGTGATAAATGAAGGTGGTGGTGGTGGGTCATCGGAAAAGGTTGTCGGAAAATTTGGTAACCGGCTAAGTGACTTGGAAACCTGCTAGTGGTATTACATTGCAACCAAAAAAAAGTTTGGTACACTAAATTAAGAAAAAAAAATGAAGTACCTCAAATTGAAATTGGGTATAAGTTGGGTACACTTTTATGCGATTTGCCCGTATTTCTATATTATGAAACATATTCATACATGTTTTTATAAACAGAATGAGCATATTTAGCATACTAACCAAATACAAACATTTTTAAATGCCATCCTTTTTTTGTTATTCACATTGACTAACTTATAAAACTTTTCTTTGCCACCCGCGAAACCCGCAGGTCTATAGTCTAGTTTCATTATATACAGAAGTGCAAGTGGTTATAGTTGATCTGAATCGAAATAAAACGTAAAGTAAATTGCAAAAATCGTCCTTGTGGTATGGTCATATTGCACGTTTCGTCCTTGTGGTTCTTTAATTGCAAAGATGGTACGTTGACTGCACTGTTGCGTTGATTGCACCGTTACGTGCACTTTTGATCCTTTGACTTAACTGTCGTTAAATGGACTCCGTTAGTAGTTACACTTTAGCCCTTTTGGCTAACCACCGTTGCAGCACCCATCCTTAAACCACAAAGACGATTTTTGCAAATTTTTTTCGGAAAAAAAATTCTTCTTTTTTTTTTTCGAGTTTTTTTGAATAAAAATATTTTTATTTAAAAAAAATATTTAAAAAAGCTTTATATTAAAACTTTTTTTAAAAAAACTTTTTTAATTTTTATATAAAAACATTTTTATTTAAAAAAGCTTTATATTAAAACTTTTTATATAAAAACGTTTTACATAAAAAACACTTTTATATAAAAAAACTTTTTTATAAAACGTTTTTATATAAAGCATTTTATATAAAAAGACATTGTCGAAAAAAAATATTAAAAATAAACGTAGGATTTTTTATTTTTTTTTTAATTCGAAAAAAAATTGCAAAAATCGTCCTGTGGTTTAAGGATGGATGCTGCAACGTTGGTTAGCCAAAAGGGCTAAAGTATAACTATTAACGGAGTCCATTTAACGGCAGTTAAGTCAAATGACCAAAAGTGCACGTAACAGTGCAGTCAACGTACCATTTTTGCACTTAATGAACCACAAGGACGAAACGTGCAATTTGACCATACCACAAGGACGATTTTTGCAATTTACTCTAATTAAAAAGAAAAAACAGTTATCTTCAGTTTTTGGAAGAGGCAAAAAGGTAGGAATGTCTACAATTAAAAGAAGTATATGGTTCCATTTCCACACACATTGTTATATCAAGGACATTGAACGACATCGGTTTTTATCCATTTGAGAATATGTGGCATTAAATTAATCTCAGAAATAAATGTATAGAACAAGTCAAGTTCAGTAATTATTTAATAAATAAATAATCTATATTAATAAGGTTTTTATAAAATGACATCAAAATAAATTTATATAATTTTGAAAAAGAAATGACCTAAGGTTTTATATAATCAAAGACCAAGATGTAACAATCACCATCATGAGTACTAATAACAAAAATTCAAAATTCCCCATCATGAGTACTAATAACAAAAATTCAAAACTGACCACATCTAGATGCTAAAGTAATTAAGTTATTAGATAAATATGTAAGCTATTAGATGTATAAATATTAGCATCAAATATACATGATGAACACATTAAACTATTATGCAACAACGATCTTAGAATACGATAATAACCACATATATAATTAACATGATCAAGTAAAACATACCCGATGCGGAAGCGGATGTTGACATGATACCGAGAACACCTTAAAGCATAAACTAGTTTCTCTCTCTTGACCCACTTAAGTGTAGAGAGCTTGATGGATAGCTAAATAATTCTACTTGTGTGTGTGTAGGGTAGAGAGAGGTCTAGTTTATATAGGGCTTTTAGGTTAGCATGTCCATCAATGCCAACATATGTAACGGTCAAGATATAATATCTATACTACTTATAATGCACGAAGGCACCTCATTCTTAATTTTAAGACGTACAAGAAATTAAACATGGTTTACAACACTTTAATGCACCCAATTTTCAGAATTACAACAAAGTAAGCATATTGTACAACAAAATAAAGTGTGGTGTCATTTTAAGACCAAAATTCTATTAAACAACATTAATGCTGTTAAAAACACCCCTTCACCAAAAATTACAACAATTTAAGCACAATGTACAATAGCTGCAACCAATTTTCATATCTACAACAAAATAAGCATAGTGTACAACAAAATAAGCATGATGTAATTTTCAGACTTATTTTCAGACTTAAAACATTAATGCTATTAAAATGGTCGATGTTATTAATGACTATAATGACTATTACTTACAAGAAAAGAAACATAGTGTACAACACTTTAATACACATAATTTTCAGACATACAAGACAAGAAGCATATTGTACAACAAAACACCACATTAATGCTATTTAATGTAGTCAAATATTTAACTGGTCAATAAATACAATTAATACAGTTATTAAAACACCCCTTACATAAGAAATATAAATTATCAAACATATTGTATAACCAAATTAAACACAATTCATGCATTAAATTTCACTACTACAAATAATAAAGCACATTATAAAAATATTCAAGGTCGAACGGGTAACAGGCCAAATGGGCTTGAGCCCGAACGGGCGCGGACCAAACGGGCTCGAGCCCGAGCAGACACTGGCCAACGGGTTCGAGCCCGAGCGGGCATGGGCTATACGAAATTCTTGATATCCGTAAATTCATCGAAAATTTTTATTTCAGGGTACCTGCCGCTGCAACGCGCGAGTACCCTGCTAGTACCATTATAAGCATTCATCAAAATATTGATTAGTTTGATTACATCATTAGTATACATTGAAGTATAGGTAACCTACTAATCAATATGGGATAATGACATTAATAGAATGTCACATTTCTACATTCTCCCACTTGACATGATATTCCTTAATGGTATAACATAAGGCTAGCAAATTAAATCTTATTAACCGTTAACATCATAAGCATCTTGACACAACAAACTACATAGTGAGGATTATGGCGGTCATACACAGTATACTCGTATACTTCCTTCCATATATCACAACATTATGAGCTCATCATGCTAGATTCATAAGTTATATAAACCCCATACAGTCCGCATACTTGTTATGATAATACATACAAATTTCTTATTCAAACACAAATGTCGAACGGGTAACAGGCCAAATGGGCTTGAGCCCGAACGGGCGCGGACCAAACGGGCTCGAGCCCGAGCAGACACTGGCCAACGGGTTCGAGCCCGAGCGGGAATGGGCTATACAAAATTCTTGATATCCATAAATTCATCGAAAATTTTTATTTCATGGTACCCGCTGCAACGCGCGAGTACCCTGCTAGTACCATTATAAGCATTCATCAAAATATTGATTAGTTTGATTACATCATTAGTATACATTGAAGTATAGGTAACCTACTAATCAATATGGGATAATGACATTAATAGAATGTCACATTTTTACATTCTCTCACTTGACATGATATTCCTTAATGGTATAACATAAGGCTAGCAAATTAAATCTTATTAACCGTTAACATCATAAGCATCTTGACACAACAAACTACATAGTGAGGATTATGGCGGTCATACACAGTATACTCGTATACTTCCTTCCATATATCACAACATTATGAGCTCATCATGCTAGATTCATAAGTTATATAAACCCCATACAGTCCACATACTTGTTATGATAATACATACAAATTTCTTATTCAAACACAAATGCATGCATAATAACATAAAGAATAAGAAATAAAATCAGAAACATTTTATTGAGCTCAAGAGTGTTTAGAACATCATAATTAGTTATCAATACAACCAAGACCCAACCTAGGAACATGTTGCGTAAATGTCTTTGGTGGTAAACCCTTAGTTAGAGGATCAGCAATCATGAGATCTGTACTAATGTGTTCTAGATACACTCTTTGTTTCTGAATTTTCTCTTTCACGATAAAGAACTTTATATCCATGTGTTTTGCCCCTTTAAATTACTTATCGTTCTTAGAGAAGAAAATTGTCGCGGTATTGTCACAATAAATTTTCAGCGGCTTGCTTATAGTGTCGACAACCCCAAGCCCTGAAATAAAGTTCCGCTGCCATAATGCATGAATAGTAGCCTCATAACAAGCTACAAATTCTGCTTCCATGGTTGATGCGGCAATGATAGATTGTTTGGCACTTTTCCAGGAAATAGCTCCTTCAGCCAATTGAAACACATAGCCAAATGTTGACTTTCCACTATCCTTGCATCCAGCATAATCAGAATCAGCATATCCAACCACTTCTAAGTGATTAGACCTTTTATAAGTAAGCATGTAATCCTTTGTTCCTTGAAGATATCTCAATACTTTCTTTGCAGCTTTCCAGTGATGAATACCAGGATTAATTTGATATCTACTGAGCATCCTGATCGCAAAACTGATGTCGGGTCTAGTGCAAGTTTGTAGATACATTAAACTGCCCACAACTGAAGCATATGGAATGTTTTCCATTTCCTTTCGTTCCACGTCATTCTTTGGACATTGTTTAAGACTAAATGTATCTCCCTTTTGAATAGGGACTATACCATCCGAGCACTTGCTCATATTGAATCTCTCAAGAATTTTATCAATATAGGCTTTTTGAGACAGTCCTAATAGACCTTCACATCTGTCATGGAATATTGAAATTCCGATCACATAAGATGCCTCACCCATATCTTTCATTTCAAAATTCTTAGAGAGATATTCTTTAGTCTTATTCAATAAACCAAAGTCATTAGTCACAAGTAAAATATCATCAACATATAGAACCAAAAATATAAACTTGCTCCCACTGATCTTGCGGTATATACATCGATCAACGATGATTTCTTCAAAACCGAAAGATTTAATGGTATCATTGAATTTAATATACCATTGCCTAGAAGCTTGTTTAAGTCCATATATTGATTTCTTTAATTTACACACCATCTTTTCTTTACCCTCAATGAAAAACCCTTCAGGTTGTTTCATATAAACTTCCTCCTCAAGATTTCCATTCAGAAAGGCGGTTTTCACATCCATTTGATGTAGCTCTAAGTCATGATCCACTAATGCCAATATTATTCTCAACGAATCCTTCTTTGAGACGGGTGAAAAAGTCTCATTGTAGTCAATGCCGCCTTTCTGAGTATAACCTTTGGCTACAAGTCTAGCTTTATATCTTTCAACATTGCCCTTAGAGTCGCATTTGGTCTTAAAGATCCATTTACAACCAACTATTTTAAAACCTTCCGGCAAGTTTACGAGATCCCAGACTTTATTTTGAGCCATTGATTTCAACTCTTCTTTCATAGCATTAATCCACATTTTAGACTTATCACTTTCTATGCCTTGTGAAAAGGTTATAGGATCATTATCAATGCCAATATCAAAATCTGTCTCTTGCAAGTAAACTATATAATCATCAGGAATAGCTGACTTTCTAACCCTTGCAGGTTTGTTTAATGCTATTCCAATAGGTTCACTTGTTTGAGTTGGTAAGTTAGTTTTTTCATGGGGCGTTTGTTCATTATTCAAACTAGCAGGGTACCCGCGCGTTGCAGCGGCGGGTACCCTGAAAGAAAATTTTTCGATTAATAATGTATTTTAGTTTATTATGTTTTTTTAACAATAAATTTACGGATATCAAGAATTTCGTATAGCCCGTGCCCGTTCGGGCTCGAACCCGTTGGCCCGTGTCTGCTCGGGCCCAAGCCCGTTTGGTCCGCGTTTGTTCGGGGATCAAGCCTATTTGGCCCGTTGCCCGTTCGGGTTTGAATATCTATACTACATATAATAGATGAATGAATCTCTCTCCTCATGGTCTTAAAATTAAGACTTACAAAATACAATGCCTATTGTACAATATACAATGCACTATTAATGAGCTTTCTCATCAATCTTAATTTTAAGACTTAAAAGTCTTAAAGCTTGATGTACAAAATACAAAGCACTATTAATGTGGTCAAGATAATTAACGTAGTCAATTAATTAACTAGTTAATAAATACAATTAATGCAGTTATTAAAACACCCTTTACATAAGAAATACAAATTATCAAGCATATTGTACAACTAACTTAAACACAATTCTTGCATTAAATGTCACTAATACAAATAATAAAACACATACAAATATTCAAGCCCGAACGGGCAACGGGCCAAACGAGCTCGAGCCCGAACGGGCGCGGGCCAAACGGGCTCGAGCCCCAACGGACACGGGCTAAACGAAAATTCTTGATATCCGTAAATTTATTGTCAAAAAAAACATAGTAAACTAAAATACATAATTCACCGGAAAAATTTATTTCAGGGTACCCGCCGCCGCAACAAGTTGATGGTACATATGTTTTAAAAAATGGACCGGATCAACAGGTTTAATTGGGAACCGGAGTCACCACCGGTTCGGCTAGCCCATAAAAATCGTCCGAAAACGATATTATTAAATCAATAGAGTTTCAAAATGCATAATAAATTGCAATGTTCAAAAAATATTTTTAAATCGCAAGAGTGTCTCGAGAACCAACATACACATCTTTTAGAATTTTGTTGATAAAACTTACCTTAAAAACTAAAAACTTTGTTTTATAAAAATTGGACAATTTTTTCAAAGCAAATGATGCAAAGATGCAAAGTGCTAAATACTAATTATATATTTAATATTTATTATATATATTTGTATAATAATATTTATACTCTTTAAAGTAACTCACATAACTTTTTGAATATTTAGTTTTTCTTTACCTTTATAAGTACTATTATACTTGTATTATCCATCTATGTGGGACAAATATAACAAACATTGTTTTTAGAGAACTAAATTTTCTTAGTATAATGTAAGTGATTTTTAAAATTCGCTATGGTGTTATTATTTAATGATAACTTACGACTACGAGCCATTGTAAACTACTTTAACCTCCACTTACCAACTAAATATTGTCAAAACATCACGTGGATAATCTACAGTTTTTATATAAAAAATATTGTTATTACGTAAAATTATTAAAAAATTAAATTGTTTCCTTTCGTATATCTATTGTATAGTAAAATATAGAACTGAAAAAAATCGTTGAATATTTTAATTGCATGGTACCCGCCGCTGCAACGCGCGGGTACCCTGCTAGTTTGTATAATGTGCTTTATTATTTGTAGTAGTGAAATTTAATGTATTAATTGTGTTTAATTTGGTTGTATAATATGCTTGATAATTTGTATTTCTTATGTAAGGGGTGTTTTAATAACTGTATTAATTGTATTTATTGATCAGTTAAATAATTGACTACATTAAATAGTATTAATGTGGTGTTTTGTTGTACACTATGCTTCTTGTCTTGTACGTCTGAAATTTATGTGCATTAAAGTGTTGTACACTATGTTTCTTTTCTTATAATTAGTAGTCATTAATAACATTGACCACTTTAATAGCATTAATTTTGTAAGTCTGAAAATTACATCATGCTTATTTTGTTGTACATTATGCTTATTTTGTTGTAAATCTGAAAATTGGTTACAGCTATTATACATTGTGCTTAAATGGTTGTAATTTTTGGTGAAGGGGTGTTTTTAATAGCATTAATGTTGTTTGATAGAATTTTGGTCTTAAAATGACACCACACTTTATTTTGTTGTAGAATATGCTTACTTTGTTGTAATTCTGAAAATTGGGTGCATTAAAGTGTTGTAAACCATGCTTAATTTCTTGTACGTCTTAAAATTAAGAGTGAGGTGCCTTCGTGCATTATAAGTAGTATAGATGTTGTTCTTGATTTTGTAATACAGGAACAACATTCGGTACAGTTGTGGATTTATGAACATTCATGGGTGATGGATCATCATCCCTTATTTCATTAATATCCACAACTTGATTTTCAACACTCCCACTAACTTCACCATTTTCCAGAAATTTGGCATTGTCTGTTTCAACAGTTCTAGAACTGTGGTTTGGACAATAAAACCTATACCCTTTGGACTTCTCTGGGTAACCAAATTTCTTTTCTTGTGGATTATAAACCCGTGCTTCTGTTGGACAACCCCAAACATGCAGGTGTCTCAGACTAGGTTTCCTTCCAGTCCATAACTCAAAAGGAGTTTTTGGAACTGACTTACTAGGAACCCTATTTAATAGATACACTGCGGTTCTAAGTGCATACATCCACAAACTTTTGAGTAAAGAGGATTTACTTGTCATGCTCCTAACCATCTCCATTAATGTTCTATTTCGCCTTTCTGCCACGCCATTTTGTTGTGGCGTGCCGGGCATAGTATATTGAGCACATATGCCGCGATTTTCGAGGAACTTTGCAAAGGGACCAGGACATTGTCCAGATTCATCATACTTTCCATAGTATTCACCACCTCTATCAGATCTTACGATTTTTACTTTTCTGTCAAGTTGCCTCTCAACCTCATTTACAAATACCTCAAGGGCATTTATAGATTAGGATTTTTCATGCAGCAAATAGACATACCCATAACGTGAAAAATCATCTATAAAGGTGATAAAATATTTTTCTCTAGTGAAGGATGGAGTATCAAATGGTCCACAAATATCGGTGTGTATAATTTCAAGGAGATTACTGTTTCTTGTGGCACCTTTCTTGCTATGTTTGGTTTGCTTACCCTTAATGCATTCCACACATAAGCCAAAATCAGTGAAGTCTAGATTCGGTAGAATCTCGTTCTTCACCAATCTTTGTAATCTTTCTTTGGATATATGACCCAAACGTTTATGCCACAAGAAGGCGGAATTTTCATTCACCATGCTACGTTTCATTCCAAGATTATGATCAACAGTAAATAGAGATTCAGAAAAAACATCATCAAGTTTTAATTTATATAAATTATCAATAAGAATACCATAACCAATAAAGGATTTATTCTTATATAAATTAAAACGACCATTTCCACCACCAAAAGTGTACCCACTAATATCAAGTCTTGGAACAGAAATTAAATTTCTAGAAATTGAAGGTACATAGAGAGTATTCATTAGATCCAAGTGAAACCTTGTATCTAACTTCAATTTGTAGGTCCCTATGCCGTCAATGGGAGCCTTCATTTGGTTCCCCATAAAGAGAAAGTTATTAGTTAGGCTTGTGGTTTGGATTGTAAGGAATCCCTGCATAATATTGGAAACATGAGTAGTATCACCAGAATCAAACCACCAAGTATTAGAAGGAACTTCAGAAAAGTTTGATTTAAAGCATACAGAAACATAATGTATACCTTTCTTTTCAAACCAAGCCTTACGCTTAGGAAAGTCCTTTTGGAAATGTCCCTCTTTCCTGCAAAAATTGCATTTGTTGTCCCTTTGTTCCTTCTTTTCACCATTAGCAACCTTTGAGGTTGTAGCTTGTTGTTTCTTCTTAAGGTTCTTGGCTTTTGGTTTGAGCTTCTTGTCAAATCCTTGATTCACCAGGTTAACGGAGTGAACTCTTTGTTTCTTTAGTCTTGCTTCCTCTTGAATAAGCTTACTGGACAGCTCATCAATATTCCACTTATCCTTTAATGTGTTATAATTGATGTGAAACGGTCCATATTCAGAAGGAAGTGAATTCATTATGAATTGCACCAAGAAAGAGTCATCCACATTCATACCTAGTGTCTTAAGTCTTGCTGCAGTATTGGTCATGTCAAGGACATGTTGCTGTATACTCTTTGTACCATCAAATTTCATGGTGGTGAGTTCAGCCATAAGTGTCCCTGCTAGTGCCTTATCAGCAGAACGAAATTTCTCTTCCACAAGCTTAAGAAAATCTTTAGCATTCTGATCTTCAATGCTGGGAAGAGAAGACTTAATGTTGTTGGCAATTGTCATCCGCATAAAGTTCAAGCAGAGTCTGTTGGACCTTTTCCATGCCTTATGGTGTGATTTTTGAGCCTCTGTACTATCATCAGTAAGGTCAGTAGGCCTATCCTCCAGTAGCGCCAAGTCAAGATCCAAAGCACCTAAATGGAAAGTATGGAAAGTGACTTGTTCGCTCCATTCGGAGAAATTCACACCGGTAAACAAGGTAACAGAAGAAGCTTGGGAGTGAAGGTTAATTGCTGCAAAAAATGTATATGATTACTAATTAAAAAAAACGTACGAGATAAATAAATGAAATATATATTATTGGTTTCCTTTGGGTAAACACAATAATATATCATCATCTTTATTAGAATGCAAAGAGACTTTATAAGAAAATAAAATAGACTTCGTCAAATATATAAGCATCTTTGGATAACTATATATATATGACAAAAGTATACTAATTTTCATCTTTAAGATTATTAGTTATAGAAGAATAATTTTTCCTTTGGGTAAAATTCATAATTTCTATCAACTAATAAAATATCCATAATAGCATTCTTTAATAAAACATAGGGCAAATAACCCAAAAATGTAGTTAACTTGCCACTTTTTCCCATTATATGTAGCATTCTTTTTTTTTTTCTCATTCTGCCAATAAACCTCTATCGTTAGTTCTTTCTGTGTACCCGTTACCAAAAAAACCTGCATCGTTAGTCCTTTATACTAACGACCATTAAATAACTTAAAATTTGGTTATCTTACGCTAAACTTGCGTCATTGGTCCTTTATACTAACGATCGTTAAAAAATAACTTAAAATTTGGTTTTCTTACGTTTCCGTCCGTTTTTTTCACGTTTTCGATCGTTTTAACACGCTTTCGTCCGTTTTTTCACGTTTTTACACGTTTTCGTCCATTTTTTACGTTGTCGTCTGTTTTTCCCCCTTTCGTCCGTTTTTTCACGTTTTCATCCATTTTTACACATTTTCGTCCATTTTTGCACGTTTTCGTTTGTTTTTACACGTTTTAACACGGTTTCGTTTGTTTTAACACGGTTTCGTCTGTTTTTTCACGTTTCATCTGTTTTTGCACGTTTTCATCCGTTTTTGCATGTTTTCGTCTGTTTTTACACGTTTTCGTATTTTAACACGTTTTCGTTCATTTAAACACGTTTTCGTCCGTTATTCACGTTTTCATCCTTTTTTCACGTTTTCATCCGTTTCTACACGTTTTCATCCGTTTTTACACGTTTTCGTTTTTTCACGTTTTCATCCGTTGTTTCACGTTTTCATTCGTGTTTGCACATTTTGTCTATTTTTTCGCATATTAATATTTTTTCGAATGTTTTCGGCCGTTTCTACATGTTTTCATCCGTTTTTACACATTTCATCCATTTTATACACGTTTTCGTACGTGTTTACACATGAAAAAACTAATGAAAACGTGAAAAAAAGGATGAAAACATGAAAAAATGGACGAAAATGTGAAAAAGCAGACGATAACATGTAAAAACGGATGAAAATGTGTAAAAACGGAGGAAAACGAGAAAAACGGACGAAAACGTGTTAAAACAGCCAAAAATGTGTAAAAACAGACAAAATCGTGCAAAAACGGATGTAAACGTGTAAAAACGGATGAAAACGTGAAAAAACTGACGAAAGCGTGTTAAAACAGACCAAAACGTGTAAAGACGGACAAAAATGTGAAAAAACGGATGAAAACATGTTAAAACGGACGAAAACATGTAAAAACAGATGAAAACGTGAAAAAACGGATGGAAACGTGTTAAACGGACGAAAACGTGTAAAGAACGGATGAAAACGTGCAAAAACGGACGAAAATGAAAAACGGATGAAAACGTGTAAAAACGGACGAATACATATGTAAAAACGGACGAATACATATGTAAAAACGGACGAAAACATGAAAAACGGACGAAAACGTGTTAAAACGAACGAAAAACGTGTAAAAACGAATGAAAACGTGCAAAAACGGACGAAAATGTGTAAAAACGGGTGAACATACATACCTTGTACATGCACCAACATAGGAATCATAAATATGTCATGTATGTATTTATAAATGTGCAAACATAATATGAATAAAGAAAACCGTTAACTATACGAATATATATGGATTATCATCTATTCAAAAACGATGGCTCGGATACCACATGTAAGTTATTAGATGTGTAGTGTAAGCATTAGCATCGCCATCAAATATACATGATGAACACATTAAACTATTATGCCACAACGATCTTAGAATACGATAATAACCACATATATAATTAACATGATCAAGTAAAACATACCCGATGCGGAAGCGGATGTTGACATGATCCCGAGAACACCTTAAAGCATAAACTAGTTTCTCTCCCCTGACCCACTTAAGTGTAGAGAGCTTGATGGATAGCTAAATGGTTCTACTTGTGTGTGTAGGGTAGAGAGAGGACTAGTTTATATAGGGCTTTTAGGTTAGCATGTCCATCAATGCTAACATATGTAACGGTCAAGATATAATATACCATTATGAGCATTCATCAAAATATTGATTAGTTTGATTACATCATTAGTATACATTGAAGTATAGGTAACCTCCTAATCAATATGGGATAATGACATTAATAAAATATCACATTTTTACAAAATATTCTTCTTCTTTTTTCCAAAATATTACAAAGGAAAATGATTGATAAGCCTTAAAGTGTGACTAATTTTGTACCTAAATGGACGTGTTTAGTGATTTATTAGTTTGTGAATAATTGGGTCCATATGCTCTCACCAACTAAATGCCGCCACATAAGATTAGGCATGCCAATTAGGTATGCCAATCAATACTCACCGATTACCAAAACATGTTTCGTGTATATATATATAGATGAAGTTAACCTGAGAACTGCTCAAAAAACTACAGCACGTACATAGCCAAAAATGACAAAGATGAATATCCTTGTTCTCATTTGGGCAGGATTTCTATTGTTTTTGTTTACAACTTTTGATCCCACCGCTGAATCCTACACACTCATTAACTCAACCAAACTTGCAAAGTCAGGCTGCGACAACCGATGTGAGGACTTGATTGTTCCTTACCCTTTCGGTGTCGGAGACAACTCAAGAGTGTCATATCGATGAGGGATTTTGCATCTGCTGCAACACTTTTGTAATCCCTCTAAAGACCATCAATCTGATATCTGATTCCACCATCCGGACTTCCAATACAGTGGCAAGCATGTGCTATTCTCCAAATGGCACAAAATTATATTCAAATAAAATATGTATGCACAAAATTATATCCAAAGTAAATAAGTGTACAGTCATTGGTTGTGATGATTTGGCATGGCTGACCTGGAGAACAAAGTCTAGAACTGCGACTACAGGGTTGTATGGTCCATTGTGCAGCGTGAGGAGGTAGCCGAAATCAGTTGTGTTGGAAATTACCTTTGTTCCATACTTCCATCCAAAACATGTTTAAGGTAGCACAATAATTAAAGCTTGTAGATTTATCAAACATCACATTTATTTTGCTGTAGTGCATGTTTAGAAAAGACAAAAACAACGAGCAGGTTGAGAGACGTCCTAAGCATACTTCCAATGCATGCCTTCATTCAAAAAGGCAGATTATTATTATTATTTCACTAGTCTTTCTGATCATATTCAAAATCAAAATAAGCATATAAAGAAAATGAACACAGCTTTAAAGTAGCCATATTGCCTAGCACCCCTCCCAAATTTATCACTTGAAGCACATAGTAGATCAGTCCATACTCGAAACACTTTTGGTGCATTGAAAAAGACTCAAATACCAAAGTGTATGTAACTAAGTTTCTCACAATGTTCCAAAATGGCATTATGGTTAGACTACCATGGAATTTTAACATTCCAATAAGAAAGACAGGAAAGCACAATAGAAAAAAAGATAATATTACATGATAGTTGAGCAAATATCCTATCAATCTCACCTACATGTAACATTCTCAGAATTTTACAAGATGACAAAGATGGAACAAATTTCTAATTTGCAAGACCGAATGCCTCTCTTGACAACGAGCAGATAAAGTTGTGGTTTGAATCAAATAGAGAAGTTAAACCCAACACAACCAACATAAAGAGCCAAGTGATTTTAATCCCTTTATGCCTTAGCTTTTCCAGCCTGAAGGGATTGAATCCTTTGCTGTAACTTGAAAATCTGCAAATAAAGTTAAAAAAAAAAAAAAAAAAAACTGTCAGATACTTGGAATCTTGGATGCTTACCAGTTACCAGAATATCACAATCGTCTAGATGTAAGAACATCTAAATGGCCTATATACTTATAAACAGGCGGGTTATGTTTTATCTCAAACGGGAAAACTAACAAAATGATCAAATTAATAAAATGTGACACATGGGTTATGTTTTACATCAGACATAGAGTTTTTACACAAGTTATTGAAGAAGCGATATCAGGTTTGTAAGCATGAAAGTAAATCATGGTCAAATACCATCAATTTGAACAGTTATTAGCTCTTATAGTTGAGCAGATCAAAGTTATCATTTGACTCATTAACTCCAACGTAAAAGAAGGGGACAGCAATGATGCAGAAAAGTTGTGCATAGAACACATGAGCAAATGAAGTCCTAATGTTAGTAATGTGATTTAATGCAGATAAAATAATACGCGTAAGGTTATTGGCCAAGCTTTCCCATTCAAGTAAAATAACTTGCGGAACACTTAAATCCCAGTTTTCCTCACTAAATATTTCCTCTCGTTAAGTTAGTATAACTAAAATCATCACCCTATAATTGGAAAGGAAAACTAAAAGAATGAAAAATGGTACAAGAAATGGAACAAAAAATTCAAGATCAACCAAAACAATGAATGACAATGTGTGCATAGTTTTGAATCTACTTTCCTTCGTTTTAAGAACGACACAATACGAAAGTGAGAAATGAAACCGTAAAGGCGTAAACTGCTTCTAAAACTATAAACAAAAAGAACTCAAAATCAACCTACAGTCCTACACAAAGAACATTTTTTGCTTAGCTTGCAGCTCTACTATGCTTAACAGCACAATTAATTTTTTGAACAGCAATATAAATTTATAGTCACCACCAACCACAAAGATGGGCCAACAAGTATGCTTAACAACACAATAAGTGTTTAATTAACAAGCCTACTATGCCAAACCATTATTATAGGATCGATTTCAACCATTGGTATAGGATCTATTCACGTAACACCCTGGTAAACTTTATAAAGTCTATTCCTAAGGCATACAACTTCTCTAAATCATTTTGCTAAAACATTCAGATTGCTATTGTAATACAACTTAATTATTATGTGATCATAAGAGACGCATTCATTTACAACTTAATTTGTGGTTCAACCAAACTCAGCCCGTGTTGAGGTGTTGAGCCATACTGAGAAAGGCATGCCTCAACCTAAACCCGCTTTGACCCGTTAAGCAATTCGGCCATCTTGTCGCCTCTATAGGATTTCTTCTAGATATCATGATATGTCAGTATCCGACTAATTAGGGACCAAACACAATGTAAATTAGTGTGGGGCAGTGTGATCAGGAATCTGCCACACATGCTACAATAGTTCGCAAGCCTGCTGACTAAAGAATCGAGACCAAGGAAACTTAGCATGTCTAATATTCATGCTCTAACTTAAAGATGAGTGTAGCATATATTAGGATTGTAAGGTACCTTTGCAATATGCACGTAATCCCAAGCCAAGGGCTCATCTAATGTACCATGTCCAAGAGTATTGCTATATGCTCCTACATTTTCTGCCTACTTATCCTCCTACCCACATAAAAACAGGACATGTGTTTTCCACTCTATCTCTCCTCATCGAAAGAAATATCGTTTCTCCCATGTCCAAATGTTCCCATAGACTGTTATACCTTCCATAGAAAAAATATACATGTGATCATATTATTATATAGTCGATACGAACATTTAAATTTGGCTTTAGCTCCATTATTCCTATTCAGCTGTTCCTATAACCCCAATTTACAGTGACCTATAGCAATCTGTTGTTTGTGATCCCACACACTATATTTAGAATTCATAGAAAGAGAAAGTGGGAATAATAAACTGCATTGCATGCTATAATAGTATAGCATGAAATGTGAACTTGTAGTGGTCTCAATCAGACTATGGAAACATCCATTCTAGACTTCATATGATGGTAAATTTGTGGGTGGAGTCAGCCAATCTATCTCTTACATTTATCTTTGGGTACCATGACAGCGGCGGCAACAAGCTTCATCACTAATTCACGGGGTTTATGCAAAACATCTCCTCAACTCCAGCTTTTAAGAAGGCCCTCATAGATACACACAAGAATGCTACTACTAAGTGTTTGGCACCAACTTGAATGCGTATACAGCTTTTATCTTGAAAACATCACATTCTTGTCTCATATGGTACTTGTACACATGGTTTTAAAGATATAATAACAAAAAAACCTCAATATTAATCATACTTCTTGATCATGAAGTTACTTGATAGGATCCTTGTGTTTTCACTTAAGTGCCATAAATTAGTTCATTACTAAAGACCAAATGTCTAGCATAGCTTGAAATGTCTATTCTGAAGTGTAAACCCCGTCACATTACATGTGCCAATAATTGTTGTAAGAACTCAAAACAAGCACTTAGTGGAATGTCAATACCCAAGTTCCAGGGACGAGCAATCAGGTTGTGTACAGGTTACGTTTTGCATAAATCCCATGGATTATGATGAAGCCTGTTGTTGACTCCAAGTTACCAAAAACGAAATATTGACTTTTTATTTGAGTGCTCCAGAAATGTGATTTATGTAATCAAAAGCCAATTTAGTCTTGTCTCATCCAAAATGTTCCACTGTGAAACTTATAAATAGTCCAACTCATTGGGGATTATTTATTTATTTATTTTAAGTTGCCTTTTTAGAGAAAGAAACAGTAGTTCATAGAATACACATTAAACCCAGTCACAAGGTTCTTAGTAGGTGTACATTTATATTCGGCATGAAGGCAGAATTCTCTGTTACTTAATACTATAGGTATTTCTTGATAGCAGCTTGCTAATTATTAGAAAAAGTAGGCATAATACCAAAAGAAGGTAAACAAATATAACTGAAGTTGACCGGCATCCTAATTAAACACTAGCTATATGACAGCATGAACAGGGAAAGGGTCACTAACAGCCTCTTTCTTGCTATTTTGCTTTTCTTCCAGATCCTGAACAGTTGAATCCAGACGTTTCCTGTTGTGGATAATCACATAGAAACAAATTCACTATCAAAACTAATTGACATAGATAAGAAATCTAGAATAGCTTAACTGTTTGAGGGTCAGATATACTGTTAACATGTAATCTACAAAATGTACAACAAACTAAAATGCATTTATAAAGCATGATAATTGTCTGCATTGCAATGCCTGATAATATAAAGTGGCTTAATAGACTCGATACTAGAATGTAATGCCGGTTGCATAAAACATACACATCAACAATCATTAATGATTTAGTTTTATAAACAGACACCGATAAGCTACGAATGATATTGAACAGAACGTAAACGTACAATTCAGCTGAAATATATTCAATTCTCTTCTTAACGTTTGCATTTGCCTCCGCCAGATCCTGCTTCACCAGCACTGGTCCTATTAATTTGTAGACATTTGCATCCTCGTTTAATAGATCCAATTCCTATACAAAAGTAAAAAAAGAAATAAACCATTAAATCTAAATACAACTAATAAAGAAGATTATTACTTTTCTCACATCTTTCTTTTTTTAATGGCTTATCTCACATCTTCCTTCGAAACCCAAACTTTAGTAATATAATGCTATTTTCTTTTTGCAAATACAAGTCTAGTAAAATCAAGTATCAGATAGTTAAATGGAGAGAGCTAAAGGGTGAAGTGGATAAGTAAGATCAACAGCGATACACTTTCACTTAATTTCATTTCTCATTTGTTTATTCGACTTAAAGAACATACAAGAATGATCCAACTTTTAAAAACCATGATAAGGATCATCTGAAGTAGGACAGCGGAAGATAGTTTCATTCAAATGATACGATTTTGTTTGATATAGTAGACATGGATGATTGTCATGTTCTACTAGGAAGACCTTGGCAATCTGACTTGAGTGTGGTCCACAAAGGAAAGGAGAATACCTACACCTTTTCTAAAGATGGTCACAGATTCACACTTTGTCCTTGTTCAAATGAAGACAGATCACCAATATCCAAAGCAAAGACAAAGTGCTCGAAGAGAAATAAGGAAAAGAAGATATGTGTGACAACTATTCCCCCGGATCAGCTGCTATCTTCTATTGAGAACTCGTGGTCGAGCTCTTTTCAAGAAGGGGAGAATGATGGAGGACCAAAAGTGAAAAAGAGTAAAGAATAATTCTGGCAGATTAGTTGGAAGTAAATTAGGATTTATCTCGAGTCTATTTTAGGTTTATCTTTATTTGTTTGATTAGGATTGTTATTCAATTAGGAAACTTTGTTTGAGTCATTTTAGGATTCTCGGGTCTTTATAAACCATGTCCCAACACATTGTAATTGAGATTTGGATTATTAAATTACTTTGGTCGTGACTTCAACCATTATCTTTTCATCTTCTTCTATCACTAGGGGTGTCTCTATTTTAGAGATGTCATCGAGTGAATACTCAACTTGTATCGGTTTGGTGATAGTTGGGTTATCATCTTGGATTTTCCGATGTTGTGCATCTTGGTCATCTTTATCTTGATGATAAGATGAAACAACTGTAACGAGATCATGTGTGTCAAAGGAATTGTAAAGAGGGGGAGCACACGACCAACATGCTGGAAACCCAATTACTTTTTCCTTGCATAAAAGTTGATTTTTTTTCCTCACCCGAAAGTTTATGTTTTCTATGGCATCCCAGATTCGAGCCTTTTGTTTCATCTGTTGCTGCAATTGTTGTGATTGTTGCTGCAATTGTTGTTGAATCGCTTGTAGGGCTTGCAAAAGTGCGGTATTATCATTCGTCATGATCACTTAAAAAAAGTTTTTATTTTTTTTCTTGAACAATGCGATGAACATCTAAATAACAGAATAAAACTGCTAAAAAGAAAAGAAAATGATATATAGAACTAGGGCTGTAAATGAACTGAACGTTCAATTAACATTTCATTAATCATTCGGTAAAAAGTTCGTTTATGTTCGTTTATATATTAAATGAACGAACATGAACAATATTATACGTTCATTTAGTTAAATGAACGAACATGAACAAAAGCTGCGTCCGTTCATTTATATTCATGAACGTCCGATTATGCGTTAGTTTATGTTCATTTATTTATTTATGTTCGTATATCAAATCTTTTAATTGTATAATTTTAAAAATTGGTTTGTTTAAACAAAACAATACTTATAAAACAATATATTGTGAATAATTTAATAAAGTTTATCTTTGTTTGTCTATTTTCGTTAATGTTCAATCGTTTATGATTGTTTAGCGTTCGTTTAGTGCCTTAATGAACGAACATAAACAACTCAGTTTCTTAATAAACGAACATGAACAAGAAAATTCGTCCGTTTAAGCGTTCGTGTTAGTTTATTTGTCCGGTTAAAATTAAATGAACGAACATGAACAAAGCTCCGTTCGTATTCGTCCGGGTCGTTTACAGCCCTATATAGAACAATCGGGAAAACCCGAATTGATAAAAGATAGAGTTTGGAAGTGGTGACCTGATGTCAATTTGGGAGAGACCCAAATTGAAAGTGGCTCTGATACCACCTGAAGTAGGACAGCGGAAGATAGTTTCGTTCACAGCCAACGCTAATGAACAGGTTAATGGCAAAAGCCAAGAAACCTAGGCTGGTTTTTGGTTCACGTAGGAACAGAAGCTAAAAACGTGAAGTCACGTATAAAAGAAAATTGAATAATATTGATAGAATGCATTACAAAGAAGACGGTTTGTGCTTATATAGACCCACGAATCCTAATACGACTATAACTAGGAAACTCTTGGATAAATTCCTAAATATTCCTAAACCGATAAATCTAAATTAAAAGATAATGCATAAATGTAGATTGAAATCCTAAACCAATTATAATACTAATCGTAATATGCTGGAACGTTCTTTTAGTTTATTTTTGTCCTCCATCAATCCAACTTTCAGAAACCACTATCAAATAATTTTACTTTTAAACACCATTACAATAATCATTCATCTACATCAACCGTTAATAGTTTCCAGTTAAAACTCACTCAAAACAATCAATTCAAAACGTATTTAGGGAATGTTTGGGATTGTGCATATCAAAGTGATTATGTGCTTGTAATTATCAGTTCGGATAACCTAGTTTTAAACTTACTGTCACCCTAATATAATCGGATAATCAGTTTCATTCAAACACTTAAAACTGACTATCTTTTTTAGCGGCAAAGAAAAAATCCGCTGTTTTGAATAAAAACAAGAAGACCCTAATATAATCGGATAATCAGTTTCATTCAAACACTTAAAACTGACTATCTTTTTTAGCGGCAAAGAAAAAATCCGCTGTTTTGAATAAAAACAAGAAGTCAGAAACAAAATTATAGAACACAACAGATAGAGATGTTGACTTGTACTCAACTCTATGGTTGAAACCCTTGAAAAAGATTACACATTGTTGCACAAATGATGTATTGTTGAAACCCTTACCCATGACAGACCGCGGTAGTAAAACAAAATCGAACAAGTTTATTAAAGAAACCACAATCCTCCAAAACTATAAGCATGTAAGACAATATATGTCGAGACACACGAAACCAAAGCCAAATACCAACTATACCATACCTAATTCTAGCTACGTATGGAAGGATGAGGACCAATGAAACTAAGGGGTTGTTTGATAAAAAAAAATGATTTAGTACCGAATCAATTAGCTTCCTGAATGATTTTGAATGATCTGTATGAACTTGATTCTGAATGAAAACTGGGTGTATGATAAAGGGTTTTGAATAACAATCAAGAATGACATAAATTTACCATTCATCTTATTTGAAGTTGAATAATATATGATCATTTTTATTATTACAATGATCAAATTTATAAATAAAACAATAGGTGAAATTTGTATCCATAGAGATTCAAATTGTGAAATGCTATCGTTACTTTTCTTTCTTTAACTTTGTAATAATTACTCAATTAAATATAATACTACAAACTATAATATTAAAAGAAAATGTGAATAAAGGAACTACTCCAAAAATAAGTAATTGATATGGCCTCCTATGTCACCGTGTCTCTATATACAAGAAGAAATATTATATATGAGTAAGCGAATATGTCAATAAATCTGTTGTTATATCGATATAAAATTAAAAATAGAGGACTTGTGGTAAATGTTTGCATGAATATGTCACATTATAAAGAACCAATGTTTGATTTAAGTAATGTCTAATTTTAGTGACCGTGTGAAGAAAAAAGCATTTGCTACAAAGAGAACATTAAAATAATAAAAGAAGGCAAACAAGGAAATGAATAGATGTTGAATGGCTGAGGACCTCTATGCACTCAAAATGATTCAGAGTCAAATTGAATCGGTCAGAACTCCACTTGTTTTTATCAAACGGCCCATGCACCGACCAAATTAGAGGTGTCCTCTTAATTGGCCCACTAAGAAGCTATCAAACATTCCGTAAATCTTGAAATCGTTACCAACAAATAACCATTATTTTAGTACTGATATTAGACTTCTCTCAAGCACCAAACCTCATGCTAGCTTCCTACTAGAGGTGTAAACGAGATGAGATATCTCGCGAGCTATTCAAGATCGACTTGTAAACTACTCGAAATCGAAATTGATTTAAACGAGCCGAGCTCGAGCTACTCGAGTAGACTTTCAAGTCAAGTTAGAGCTCCAGAATGCTCGGCTCGTGAAGCTCATAAGCCTTATCGAGCTTCAACTAAATTACACATTTACCCTTTCATATACATGAAGTTGCTTTATTTTCATAAAAATCAACTCGAGTCGAGCTTGATATGCCGAGTTTTTATCGATTTCGAGCTTGATATATGGAAATAAGCGATCACAAGTTGAGTTTCAAGCTCAGGTTTTAGATGACGAGTCAAGCACGAGCTTAAAGTCTAAAGCTCGGCCGAGTTCGAGCTCGAGTTTTAGTGATCAAGTTGAGCTCGAGCTTGGCAGTACTCAGCTCGGCTTGTTTACACCCCTACTTGCGTAAAAAGTAAATACAAACATTTTAGAAAAGATTTGCTTAAGCGTAAAAAGATCATGAATTGTAAAAAGTAAATACAAACATTTTAGAAAAGATTTGCTCAAGCAAAAGTTTCGGCTCTTTAAAACACAAAATCAGTTTGCAAAGGCAATCCGAAACACCCACTTATCAGCGACTTTCAAACCAAATTAGAATAAAGTAAAAGTATGATACTACGACACTTATTGAAATAAATCATTACTATGTTTCAATCTTGAACATCATAATAGCCAAAACATACTCAATGACTTTTTTTGAATACGAGTCCCGTACAATGAAGTATCAGATGCTTCAATGGAAAGAGCTAGAAGGTGAAGGGGATAAGTAACTGATTAACATGGTTTACCATACCATATTGCAATAGACAGCAACACTCTTCCAATTCATCTCGACTCTAATTGTTCACTAGACTTATAAAACGTACCGGAGTCATCCAGCTTGTGAAGACAACTATCAAATCATCCAACTTTAAACAGCATTACAAAAATCATTCATCCAAATCAGTGTTCTATAATTTCTGCTTAGAAATTACTCAGAATTATAAAGCTTATTTGGAATTGTGCTTAAGAACTGATTATGTGCTTGTAATAATCAGTGTGGATAAGCTACTTCCAGACTAACTATCCAAAAGACCAAAACTTAGTTTTCCACCCTGAAATAGTCAGATAATCAGTTTCGTTTATACACTCAAAACTGATTATCTTTTTTTTTGTCGAAAAAGGTAGTTCATTGATATGTTAAAATCCAAGTTGAATTACAACAGTTGTGAGGAAAGTAGGCTAGCAATACTTTCCACAGAACTAAAACATCAATGCCATGAACTAATTAAACAAATAGAGAATTTGACTTGTACATTACTCTATGTCTTCTAAATTTGATATGAAATACAAAACAGCTGAAAATATTTCATTTTTGCACGCAAATAATGCCTTGTTGAAACAGTTGTCCATAACCAACTGACCGACACAAGTAAATCGATATCGAATGAGTTTCTTTCACAAAAGTAAAAAAGCCAATCCTCCATAGCTATAAACTGGAACAAGATATATGTCGAGACACAAAATCATGACCAACCACAAGATATACCAAACTTAATTCTAGCAACCTATAAATGATGAAGACCAAGGAAACTAAATCCTAAAATCAAAACCAACAAAAAACCTTATATAAATCGAACCTTCTCTGAAATACCAATCATAAGGAGAGATCAGATTTCAGACAGCATAACAAAGGCCTCATTTGCTAACACAAAAGTTTCTGTCCTTGAAATCGATACCCATCTTGCAATCGCAATCCCAAACACACATGTAGAATGAAATATAAGTACATTGCTACCTCTCACAACCTATTCTTAAATCTTTTTATAAACTCAAAACTAACACAAACAATGTTCTTTTTTGCATTCATAAGCTAAAACCCATAAAGATTCTACCTTGATGAAACTAATCATCACCACATTTAATAAAACCCATAAGGATACTATCTAGTGCAAATAATTTTGCATCTTTCTTATAAACTCAAAATAGACATTAGCATTTTTTTCTTTCTTAACCTAAAACCCAATTAGATGAGTAAAACAAATCCTTAAAAAGTATGAATCTTGAAACCAAAATATATAAAATCATTCAAGAAACCCTTATATAAAGATTAGAAAAAAGAGACCTTAAGAACAAGCTCATTTTCACCAAGTTGGATAGTGTACTTCTTTCTCACTTGATGATTCTTTGATATATCTGTCAACAACAAAACACAAAACCCAAAAATATTTTTATAATTGATTCATTCATGTGTGTTTAAATAAGTTTTTTTTTTTCTTTTTATACCTTTTTGGATTTTGCTGAGATCATTGGCTTTGGCTTCTAAGTCTTTCTGTAAATCTCTTGCAGCACTTGATGATGACGAAGCCATTGTTTTTTTTTTTTTTTTTTTTTTTTTTTTTGTTTTATTTTGAGGGTTCAAGAAGACGATGGAAAAAAAGGGGGTTTTGGTCGAGTAAGTGGTCGCTAAACGGGTCGGGTGGGTAAATTACAAAAGGTCGAATGAGTGTAATATTTTATCTTATATTATATATCTAGAACTAGTGAGAAGAGAAAATAAAAAAGAAATTTTAATGGAGATGCATCTACTTTTGTAGGTGCATCTAAAATATGTGGTTGTGGTTTCTTCTCATCCTTCTCATTTTAATTTTATTTCTCATTTGATCCATACTCTATATATCTAAACTAAAACGGATGGTCGGTGACACTATTTTATGAATTTAATGCCATGATCGGTCAAATAAAAAAAACAACGGCTTGCGTTTCCTTTTTTTATTCGATGATACCGGATAAGTACTAATATTTTTTTTTTGGTAAAATAACTCATATCCTTCCACCTTTCTCACCGCCTTCCAACTTTCTACACAGCCTTTCAGATCAAATCTTCCCTCCATCCACACACAACAGGCTGTTCTTCTCATCTACACCAACTAATTCAGACCGAATATGAAAAAGAAAGGAAAGGCTTTTCGGTCTAGTTGTTCCTCTCTATCTTGCATACAATTGTGTCTTCAGATTCATATGTGAAGGTAATGAATCAATATTTCAATCATCATTACTTTGGTCTATGTAAAAGTAGTGAATTGGGTTATGGGTTTTTTTTATTTTTAAGCTGTTGTGATATGAGTTTTGTTTATAATTCATTTATCTATTTCGCTTGGTTTTTCTACACGCACAAAAGAATTATAAGCTGGGTTTTTGGTGATTTTTTTTAAAAAAAATCTTTATTTAGTTAATGGGTTTGTCAGATTGTTGATATGTTTTAACTGCTTGATTTTTTTTCAGCTTCTACTGAATTTGTTTGTTTTAGTTTTTGGTTCCAGGTAGTTTGCAAGAGTTACATAATCGAGTAAGTTTGTTTCTTTCTTTCCTTTTTTTTCTAATGTTGATTGTTTATTTTTGCGGGTATGATTTTTTAATTTAGTTAAACTTTTAATTTTAATGTGTTTGTGTTCTTTTGATATGGGTATTTTTATGTTTGTGGTCTGTCAAAAGATATATGAGATGAAAAATAAAACGCCTTGGATTGCTTTATGTAGGGCTATGATGATTGGTAGTTATTTTCTGAGATAAATGAAGTGGGTCGTTCAAGATTTTATCCGTAACTTGGCAGGGCAAACACCGGATGGCATGATTATGCAACCGTGTGTCTTTGAAGCCATGGCGGAGTTTAGATCTTTTCGACCCTATTTGGTTTAAAAATCTGAGCCTTATAAAGGAATGGTTTGGGGTGTTTGCCACCGGATTTTTCTTTAATTATGTTGTCCTGCTGCAGAAGGTGGAAGGATGGTAGAGTGCGACATATGCTTGCCTCAGCAACCTCCACATGCGCAGCCAAGGCATCCACTGATCTGAGCTAAGTTTTCGTTTTTGATTCAGATAATTTAGGATTTTCATAGCCTACAATTGATACTTTGTTATAGTATGTATCGAGTTTTCATGCCTAATATGGTAATTTATTAGTCTTATGTTTACAGGTTGCTACATTTTGTAGAAGAAGCTAGTGTGGGGGTTTTGTTTTTTCTGTTTTGAGGGAACGGAATATCATGAATAATAGCAGGTACACACGAGGTCATAAATTATAGGGTAATTAAGCATGTATGTTAGATATAGATAAATTAAAAACAATATGTATGTCGTAGAATATGTACAAATGTAGAGCGATAAACCAAAACATATAATCTGATTATATATTGGACTCACAAGGTATTGGCGTGTCATTGTGTGCGTTTCAGTGGGTGCATTTAGGGAGTTTGATCAGGGGATGTGGGGTGTCATATGAGTTATTGGGTTGAATGTGTTGGTTCAATGGCCATGTTCACGGAACGTGTTCAGCGAGTGTGTTCAGGGTTCTCATTTGCTTATTTTGGGTTAAAATAGATAGTGGTTGACCCTTCTTTTGCTGATTTTTTTCACTGCAATTTGATTTCCAGCATGTTGCTCGCCGAATATCAGCTTTGATACGACTGTGCGTTTTGCTATGGCACAAGGCTGCTACCGAGTTTTTGTCACACCTCAAGATACCAAGTAATGACATATCTATACAAAAGTTGTTTACACATTCTGCATTTAAAAGTACTATTCTTGAAAGTTGCTTACCTTGGATTTGAAACTATTTTGGAAGTTCAGGTCACTGTGTTGAATAAGGATACTTATACAAAATTGAAGTGTAAGCCGGGAACCTGCAAGTGGGAGCCCGCTGGTACCCAATCCACATTCCTTTGATACTATATGATCATCATAAGGTAATTCTATTGCATATTGTGGAAAACTAGAATGGAGGGTTGAATAGTGTTACCAATTAAAACTCGTTTTAAACTATTTAGATTAACTTATGTCAATCTATTTGGATATGTGTTGGATGTTGATAAACAAACATATAGAAATATAACTGTGTAATGAAAAGATAAAGAGTAAGAAGCACAAAACCACAACGCGAGTATTTATAGTGGTTCGGCTACAAGGACACCTTCCTTGCCCTACTCCACTCCCCGAGTCACCTACTCGAGAGTTCGTAATCACTACACAACACCGACTCCTTATGGTGGAGAAACCTTCACAACGTTGCCTACTCTTTTTCCGGTACTAGGCTAACCACCGGGTTCTTTACACCAAGGTGAACCAATCCTATCACAACGTCGCCTACCCTTTATCCGGTACTAGGCTAGATACCGAGTTCCATTACAATTGAGGAACTACTACCCAACACTACACCAATCACCTAACCCCAAAGGAGATCTACTCCTTATAATATCAACAAGGATAACAATATCCTTTGACCCAATACTAATCTATATTGTACATCGAATCACACCATATCGAATGTACATCATAGGCACCTTTCACTAATGCCTTTGACTAGACCTTCAAGATATCATTCACTAATGTCTTGTGACTTGACTTCTAGGCAGCCTTCACTAATGCCTACAATACGGATGATTGACACCCTTCACTAATGTCTTCGTCTTGACACTTGAGACATCTTTCACTAATGTCTTCAACACTACACTTCTTAGTAGAAAGAAAAGAACCATCAACAAGAGGACTTCAGTAGTCTTGATGATGAGGAAGCATGGCAACTCATGGACTTGAGCTTGCTTGACTTCAAAGGTGGTGATCTCGCCTTTAAGAGGAACCTAGAGGATCACACACAAAAACAAAACTACATACATAGATCACTTGGATCTAGGGTTAGAGAGTTTTTAACTCAAGGAGAAAGTATGTTAGAAAGTGGTAAGAAACAATGAAGAAATGGCTCACTATTTATAGAGAGAAAATGTCTACTGTTCCCCGGATCCCACGGATCCCTCCCTTAAGAGATCCGTCCAATGTAGTCACTGAGATCCGTGGGACGCTCCCTTTTGCCCATGGGTTTTGGGTCATGGGTCATGGGTTATGGGTCATGGATATCAAGTAGGTTCAATGAACCTTCAAGATGCAATGCATCTAGTCCATGATTCATGGATTGAAACTATAGGCCATGGATTAAAACCATGGGTCATGGATATTATCCATATATGACATAAGAATGATGTCATGCAATGGGTTATGGGTCATGCTCCATGGATATGGGTCATGGACTTTGGGTTGTACCCAACTACATTCAATGTATTTGGTCAATGGGTTATGATACTTAAGTTTCTACCCATTTATATTACACAATATACTATATACTAGTTATGTGTATATTTTACCCAAATATGTAAACACTAGTTGTTGTACATATGTAATCATAAAATCACTTATACTTGTTTTAGTGTTTTATGTGAAAACGTAAGTGTGTTAGAAAATAATTGGCTCAAACCATTTACGTATTTTATTTGTTTCGTTAAAATGATTTTACATTTGTTATCGACAAAACATTAGAAGATCGTAAAATATAAATAAACGTTTTTACGGCTTATTTGTATTAACAATCTCCCCCTTTTTGTTGATGACAAAACATAGAATTATTTTAAGGAAAAACTAAAATTCGTAAAAGTTTGAGTTTGTAGTTTTTACTTTCTTCTCCCCCTTTTTGTCGAAACAAAAAAAGCTTCGAAAATAAACTAACACATTGTTTTAAGAAAAACATTTGAAAATTAGAAAAGAAAGAAAAAGTAGAGAGCAAGTAACGGGAAAGGATCTCGTCTTAACTCCCCCTTGACAAGTCCATCCCTATGTGAGGGCGTCAAGAAAGATAATACTAAGCTAGTTCATTTGCAACTAAGTTTGCAAAAGATTTCGTCTATGTGACGAATACACTCCCCCTTGATGATTGTAACTTTGCAAAGGGACGTCATGAAATGTAATCCTAATATTGCAAGTGATTTTGCAATGTATTGCTTTGACACAAATCTCCCCCTCGCTTTAGGGTGTCAAAGTCTTCATGTGTTAATTGAATAACTACAAAACAAAGGTTAGAAATCAAGTATAATGCATAATTTCCTGCAAATATGACTCAAGTTAGTAGAAAAATAGTTTTCTGTCTCATGGATCCCACGGTTCCCTCCTTGTAGGGATCCGTCTAGGCAAATATCAGGGATCCGTCTGGCTGATGACTAAATTCAGCAATGGTGATATAACAAATAATGTTAACATCAAAGTGAGATATGGATTATACAACATAATCAGATACTCAAAAATATAGTAAGTAGCATGTAGTTTCATTTAATAAAACTAGAGATATGATATACATGACTCTGAAAACTAAGAAAATGAGCGATACATGACTTGGAATTACTAGACTTAACTAAGTAACGCTTGATACTAGGACACTACTAAAATCCTCTAGCTCAAGTTTGTTTAGGTTTAATCTCGTCGAAACGTTCGAGGATGTGATAGAACATGAAATGTTGATCTTCCCGTACTTCATGTATCAAACTTTCAACATGTTGAAAATGATAACAATCTTTGTCTTGGCTAGGTAGTGGTGGTAGAAGAAAGGAAATTGCTTGATGCGAAGGATCAAGTGAAGCGGGTTAAGGAGCCTCAAACGACGGAGGGATTGGTGGAGGCGCATTTGAAGATGGCTCGACCAAGAATGATGGTGGTGGTAGAGAAGTGTCAACTTTCATATGGTCGGGTGGTTGACTTTGATAATTTCTCATAATCCAAATGGGATTATTTGATGGTGACGGCGAAAAGGAAGCCGGAGCTAGTGTTGACTCAACACCTTGATTTTGTACCATTATTCCTCCTAATGAGGAGAATGTTGCCGGTGGAGGAGGATGAGACGGCCTAGGAGGCAAATCCTCTAAATTGTAGAGGTGTGGTGATGATAGTGAAGTTGTGAATAAGATAGCTATAGGAACCAATGGTGATGGTTTAGTGAAGATGGGATTGTTTGGCTTAGGAGGTATGGTGGTGTTTGGCATAGGTAGTTTTGTGGGTACTATCTTTTAGGGATTGGTTTTATTGGTGGAGGAGAAATCCTTGCATTTGTGGACTTGACCGGAGATGATTCGGTTGAAGAGATTTCGTGTACAACACGAGCAATTTTCTTGGGTGGTTCTTTGGTGGATGAGTTACCACTTGGAGCTTTCCTCATGATGAGATGATTTCAAGAGGTTTGTAAAGATTTCTAAGTGCTGAAAATGAGGATGAAGATGATGACTTTAGGAATCCTAACAATGTGGTTTATAGATCAAGGGATTTGGCAAGTGCATTCAAGACTTAAGCCTCTAAAATTCATTGGAATGTAATGATTAACATGCACAAGAGTCAACTTCAGAGTTTGTACTGATCTAGGAACTCATTTAAGATGAGATGGAGTGTTTAAGTTAGCAAGATGAGCTTGAAATGATTGTTTTAGCTAGAGTTGACATAAATCTGTCATACGGATCCCACGGTTCCCTCCAATGAGGGATCCGTCTAGGCTAATCCTAGGATCTGTCTCAGCCAGCTAAGTAAAGATAGCAATGATGTTTGTAAGGTCTAATGCCTATTTCTTCTTGAGTGTTTCAATTCATCTAAGTGTCTTAAATGAAGAGGTGCTTAAATACTTAAGGGTAATGAGTGATGTATCTAATGATTGCCTTTTATGGAAGAAATTGGAAATTTCATGAGTACCAATGAATGAACAAAGATGACACTAAAGATTATGAGAGTGTCAAATGGAGCTAAATTATCCTAAAGATCAGATTGTGACTTAGGATAATGTTTTGGAGAATATCCTAAAGGCCTTAAGATGGAAAAACTAGAATTTGATCAATTTTGACCAATTTTGAGGTAAGGATGATTATGATCAATTTTGCCATAATTGAAAGATTTCCAAAGCTAAATATGAGAGATCATGTGAGAAATGATGAGTGAGCTTGAGAGCGGAAGAGTAATGGGTTTAAGTGAAACGATAGATCTACAAGCGTCTTGAGTGTGATCTATGTGAGTTATGTGTGAGTACGAAAGATCTACTTAACTTGATAAGAACTCAATTTGCCTTAAGGCACTATGTCTAGCTTAGTGTGAAATATTCTAAGGACATGTTTGAAATACAATGATTGCAATTGCATTTTCTGTTTGTCGGATCCCACGGTTCCCTAAGAGTATGGATCCGTCTAGCACAATGTCACAATTCTCAATTTCCGGTGATTTTTCAAATTTTACTATTCATCTCGGGAATTTACTATTCGTCGGTTACTATTCATCATTTTACTATTCATCGTTTTTTAGGTCGATTTAATACTCTGAGAGCGTATTTCAAAATTTTACTATTCAAGAAACACTATTCATCCCCGGAGAAAAATTTATATTTACGACCATTATCTGCATATTAGTTCATGCATGGTTTTGCATATTTCATTAAACGTTTATTTTTCCTATTAAATAAACGCTATCGCATAATCATTTATTTTGAATAATTAATCCGACACTTCCAAAAATTATCCTGATATATTTTTGTACTCATTTTAATACTATAAAAATTATATTATTAGTTTACCTGATGTTTTAAATTTATTTCACTCAATTCTTGTAAGAAACGTATTTTTATAATTTTTATGACTTCGATATATTTTATTTTGCTCCGTTAAAATCTATTTTTAGCTAACGCTACACTAAATACCTATTTATACTTACAAATTACGCACTATACTTAACAAATAATACACTTAATTATCAAAACTACCCAAAATCCTCACATGGCCGGCCACCTAGTCACACCCTTAGTCATCCATGTAAAAATAATATCTCATTTGCTGGCTTTACACATACATTTAATAGGCTAGATATTTTACTACACCAATTATTTACCTAAACTAATAAACACATAGAACACAAATTTTCTTTCTTTTGTTGCTCTTCCTCTTGCTGATTTTCGAACCAAAAACAGCCCCATCATCATCAAAAAATTCAATTTTCACTTGTTCTCTTACTCTAATATTGAAGATCATAAGTTCCTTGTACTAGTTCATGGTTTATTCCACTTAAACTACACTTTAACCTCATCAACTAGTAAGCATTTCATGATCATTTTTACTCTTTCATAATATTCATGAGTTATTTTTATCATTCTAGTAGAAATAATGCAAGTTTCATGTGTATCTCTATACCACTTTTAATGTTTTATTACTTATAATTAGTATATAACATCCTATAATTAATCCCTTGAAACATATAATTTTTAATGATGTTTAGTAACCCATGACACCCTAAGAAGGTGTATGGTAGGTTTATAATAGATTTGGTGTTGATTTGAAGTGGTTAGAACAAGTATTACGTGAGAAAAATCAATTTCGACAACAATAAATACTGGTCTGATCATTTGTGTGAAATCTGTAAAATTTGACAGTTTATAAAATATTTTGGGCTAGAAATTCAGAAAATATACTTTAAAACGAAAACGTGGTCGCTTGAACGGGTTAAAACGGAGTTATAACGAGGAAGTTATGCTATTTTCAAGTTTAACGACGAAAACTATATTTTTCGGGAATACCAGCTTGCTGTCCAGATTTTGAAGGGTAAAAAATGAGTCTTAAGCGTTATTTAAATGAGTCGATTTATCAAAAATATATTAGTATACTTTAACATCGATATATATATTTTCTAATAGCCAAACTAGTTGTCGCTAGTGACCATGTTGAGAGTCGTTTTTAACATCGATAGAATACTTTTTAGAAAACGATGTCTTCTAGTAAAAGTGAGTTCACCTAGCATATTTTCCAAAATGTTCAACCGTTCGTCAAACGGAGTTGTAACGAATAAAATACGGTCACTCAAACTTTGCCGAAAACTACCCTTAAACAATATTTTTGGTACAAGTACCCTACTTTACCTATGTTTTTCTCCATGATCGAGACCTCTATGATGAAAATTTAAAAGCTAAGAATTTGATATAATGCTACAAGCTTTCCAAAACCATTGAGTTTGTTTCCTAACACTCGATATTCACTATTTTACGACTAGCTTTTCGAGGCCATTTAGTCACTTTCATGAATTGTCAAATTATATCATTTTGCGACGAAAAACTATAATTTCTTAATAAATCACTAAATGATTATCGTAGGATATCATTTCAACGAAAATACTTGTAAAGTAATTTATAACTTGACAAGACGTTATAAGATTATTTTTTCGACGATAAACTTTATTTTCAAAAGTGTACAAGTGGTATGGATATCATATGAGTTTGAATGCATGACATTGTTTCATGACTTACATTAGAACACATCATTCATATTAGGTTGCGGATAGAGATCGCACCTCATTTCAGTGTATCTACTTTTGTCACCATAATCATTGCATCAGGTGAGTTTGTAGCCCCACTTTTACTCGTTTAATTGTTTTATAAACTCATCAGGGGAGATACATGCTCAACTTCATGCTTTTATTTTACACTTATATGAACTTAAACTATATTGTTTGAACTATCATGAACTTGTTACCCTTTTGTTTCACTACTTATGCTAGTAAGTAGATTGTGCCCGAACTAAATTGATCACTATGTTATGAACACTATTATTTGAACCACTTTCCTTGATTTTGAGCCCTTCGACATATATATTTGAACTCTTTTAACTTGATAGGAGCATCACTATAAAGTCTCCCATGTTCGGAGCATCACTATAAAGTCTCCCATGTTTGGAGCATCACTATAAAGTCTCCCTTGTTCGGAGCAACTTAAAGCCTCCCCGGTCCCGAGCAGAATGTCTCCCTATGGGAACGGAGCATTTTCAACCTTAAGCCTCCCCGGTCCGGAGCAGAATGTCTCCCTATGGGAACGGAGCATTTCCAATTTAAATTTTCCCATGTTCGGAGTGTTCTTAATTGTATATAATAGTTGTATGATGTACTGTTCGTACATTCGCATTGTTAGTCTCCTATTAGTAGGTAGTATGGATAGCGCTATTAGAGGTCGGTCAACCTCTCGTCCACAATGTTACGGGACGCATATTATTTATTCTAGGGGCTTTGCCTGGCATACATTATTATATACGTGGTGCTATATTGTGAACTATTATGACATCATACACTTGACTATTAGACATACTACTTTTGGCAGTGGGTTGTGAACACATAGGTTGCAAGTTTTGTATGGGCGGAACTTGGAACTGAGTAGATTTACAATGCCTTTGCTTTGTGAACTCATTTGACAACGTGTGCTTGAACATAAACTAGACATATTTTGGCAGTGGGTTGTGAACACACAGGTTGCAAGTTTTGTATGGGCGAAACTTGGACTGAGTGGATTCACAATGCCTTTGCTTTGTGGACTATTCTAAATGACCAAAAACTTAGTCTTTGTTGCATGAACGTTCTTTAAAGGCTTTACAATTCAACCAAACTCTATGAACTCACTCAACCATTGTGTTGACACTTTTAGCATGTTTTATCTCAGGTATCTAAGGCATTCACTTCATGGCATGCATGTGGACTTATCATAGAGTCGCGGTGTCGACGCGTCTCACTTATATTTTATGCACTTAACTATCGTTTGATTGTAACAAACTTGTTTTGATATATTGGAAATCATTTGGGACCTATGTTTTGTAAACTCTGATTATTTACTTAATCAAACGATATTGTCAAAACGACACTTTAGGTCGTTCGATATAACTGTAACTTTGATGCTATGACAGTCATCCCCCAGGTATTCCATTCCGCTGCAAAACAGGTAATTTGGGGGTGTGACAGATTGGTATCAGAGCATCGATTATACAGAACTAGGTTGCATCATTGACCCTAGACTATAACTACATCATCATAGCATCTCATCATATCATTATAAGTGCATACTCATTATACATGCGGGCTTATGACTCAACACCCAACATCATATGAGTCGATTAGTCCAAGCATTGCATAGTTACTCCTAAATTATACATAGCCTGATCACCTATGTCTAATCAGGAAGAATCATGCAATGAAGGGTGTAGTAGTCTCATATGTGTAAGCAATTCCATAATCAAGCAAAATTTTCAAAAGATTTTCTTCAAACCACTTGTTTCCAGTTTGATCCGAGTGACAGTTCTTATTTGATGAGTTGCAAAGATCAAGCTAGAAACAAGTTGTTGCTCAAACCGATTTAGCCTAATCGTATGACAGTTCTTGTTTGATGAGTTGTGGGATTAAGTAAAAATCGGTTACCTAAAAGTCTTTTGAGGGTTTTGCTCGAGAATGGGAAAGCTTGCCTCATCAAACCTTATCATAAGAGAGCATGTCTTTAGGATGGGAAATGGTCACAATAGCACAAGAACGTACCTAGTTGGAAAAGGAACCCATATGCATGAGCATTGACATGATCATTTAGACTATACACGAGCATGAACTTTTAGAACCCTTGACGAGGTTCGGACTATAGTTATCATTAATTGAATCACGAGGACGTGATTCCTATGACATGGGAAGAATGTCACAATTCTCAATTTCCGGTGATTTTTCAAATTTTCAAATTTATTCATCTCGGGAATTTACTATTCATCGGTTACTATTCATCATTTTACTATTCATCGTTTTTAGGTCGATTTAATATTCTGAGAGCGTATTTCAAAATTTTACTATTCACGAAACACTATTCATCCCCGGAGAAAAATTTATATTTACGACCATTATCTGCATATTAGTTCATGCATGGTTTTGCATATTTCATTAAACGTTTATTTTTCCTATTAAATAAACGCTATCGCATAATCATTTATTTTGAATAATTAATCCGACACTTTCAAAAATTATCCTGATATATTTTTATACTCATTTTAAGACTATAAAATTATATTATTAGTTTACCCGATGTTTTAAATTTATTTGGTATATAAATTGTTATATATATATATATATATATATATATATATATATATATATATATATATATATATATATATACACTTACGACGGTTTTCGTAAATACTACTCGATAATTATTATTTCACTCAATTCTTGTAAGAAACGTATTTTATAATTTTTATGACTTCGATATATTTTATTTTGTTCCGTTAAAATCTATTTTTAGCTAACGCTACACTAAATACCTATTTATACTTACAAATTACGCACTATACTTTACAAATAATACACTTAATTATCAAAACTACCCAAACCCTCCCCAAAATCCTCACATGGCCGGCCACCTAGTCACACCCTTAGTCATCCATGTAAAAATAATATCTCATTTGCTAGCTTTACACATACACTTAATAGGCTATATATTTTACTACACCAATTATTTACCTAAACTAATAAACACATAGAACACAAATTTTCTTTCTTTTGTTGCTCTTCCTCTTGCGGATTTTCGAACCAAAAACAGCCCCATCACCATCAAAAAATTCAATTTTCACTTGTTCTCTTACTCTAATATTGAAGATCATAAGTTCCTTGTACTAGTTCATGGTTTATTCCACTTAAACTACACTTTAACCTCATCAACTAGTAAGCATTTCATGATCATTTTTACTCTTTCATAATATTCATGAGTTATTTTTATCATTCTAGTAGAAATAATGCAAGTTTCATGTGTATCTCTATACCACTTTTAATGTTTTATTACTTATAATTAGTATATAACATCCTATAATTAATCCCTTGAAACATATAATTTTTGATGATGTTTAGGAACCCATGACACCCTAAGAAGGTGTATGGTAGGTTTATAATAGATTTGGTGTTGATTTGAAGTGGTTAGAATAAGTATTACGTGAGAAAAATCAATTTCGACAACAATAAATACTGGTCTGATCATTTTTGTGAAATCTGAAAAATTCGACAGTTTATAAAATATGGCAAAAGTTCAATATAGAACCAAAATTTACCATACATCCAATCAACCAATAATAGCCATTCATTTTTTTATTATGATAAACTTTCACCCTTTTTTTAAAAATTAAATATCTCGCAAACCGTTAATCGTTACGCGATAAAAATTATACCATCGTGACGAGAATTAAATTATCTTTCTATAAATATGCACTACTATATATTTTTAACAACTTTTTTTTTTTCAAAATTTCGGTCAACAAAAATCATATGATTTGTGAATATATATATGATTCGATTTTACGAATCACACTATGATTTGAGAGAATCATATATGATTGTAAAAATCATATTTGATTCGTAAAAATCGAATCATACATGATTTTTTAAAATCATATATGATTCGAAAAAATCATATATGATTTTTAGGACTGGAATTTTTGAAAAAATTGTTTGTTAAAATATGTGATAACGGGCAGATCTATAGAAAGATAATTTCATTTGGTCACGAGGGGGATTTTTTATATTTTGAAGATTTACCGTTGTAGATTGTTGTTTAAAAAAAAAGGGTGGAAAATGATTTTGTATAATTTAGATAAAAAATG